>JAJOZX010001256.1:397500-552500 GCA_023014485.1 Bathynomus jamesi
TTGCTCGTACCAGAAATCGTATCTGTTGGACATTTTCATCCGTACGAGAAGTGGAAGGGCGGCTACTGCGTTCCTTGTCTTCAAGCGATGTTTCTCCATTTTTAAAGTTTTTGTGCCATTTGTAAATGTTAGTTAGACTAAGAGCAATATTTTCAAAAGCTGTTTTAATCATTTCGTTCGTCTCCGAAGGCGCGTTGTTCCATTTCAGAGATTTATACGTACTGCAAAAACACACCCTCCTTTTAAGCGCTCCAACCAACTACTGACTCATGGTAGCAGATTTTGTTTGACTGCAGACGCCAGAGGGCAGGAAGACTCACATATGTAACGGTTTATTTCTTATTTGCATTCATTTGTCCGTAGAAAATAAGATTATCAATACTTTTTGATCACTCCTCGTGTGTATATATATATGTGTATATATATATATGTATATATATATATATATGTGTATATATATATATATATATATATATATATATATATATATATATATATATATTATATATATATATATATATATATATATATATATACATATATATATATAATACATACAGGGTGTTTATAAAGTCCCAATCTATTTCAGTGAAAACGTAGCAAAAAGGGTAAAATTCAATACCAATATAATAGAAGGCATACATTTAATGAATACTTAAATATGAGCACCATCAGTATCTCTACAGAGTTCGAATCTGTCAGCAGTATTGCGGAAGACATTTTGGAGTGTGACGGGGGTTATTTTTGTAACTGCTCTTACGATACGAGCACGTAAATCTTGCAGATCTGTAACCCTCATTTGATAGACGTTTGATTTGCCAAAGCCCCATGCAAAGAAATCCAAGGGCGTTAGGTCAGGAAATCGAGCCGCCCAGGGCCTGTTGCCTCCACGACCGATCCACCGATTTGGAAATCGTTCATTTAGGTACTCCCGAACAATGTTTGCGTAATGACAAGGTGCCCCATCTTGTTGAAAGATGGTGTTTAAAATGCCATCTGAATGAAGTTAGGACATTTACGTGCTCGTATCGTAACAGCGGTTGCAAGGATGACCCCTGTCACGCTCCAGAATATCTTCCGCAATACTGCTGACAGATTCGAACTCTGTAGAGATACTGATGGTGCTCATGTAGAATCATATGCTTAAGTATTCATTAAATGTATTCCTCCTTTCATATTGGTATTGAATTTTACCCTTTTTGCTACGTTTTCACTGAAATAGATAGGGACTTTATAAACACACTGTAATATATATATATATATATATATATATATATATCAGTTTCCAAAAATACGGGCAAAGCAGATTGAAAAATATAATAATAAAGTCCAATTTGGACTTAATTATTTATTTGTATAAAAAACTTTTAGGTTAAGTCTGGGGAAGGTTTTCCCAGGATTGTGATACATTTAATTACCCAAATATAACTTATCATTTTTGATTCTTTTTGTTTTATTGAGTGAAGTCCGTCGAAGTCTCGTCTAGTTTACGATCCGAGTGCAGTAGTTGTAATAGTGTTGGAAGCGGGGAGTTAATTCTTGGTGAGAATCTTCTTTAGAGTAAGTTTAAAATTAAAATGTAACTTTTTCCCACTTTGAACACGAGGCGTAACTTCTGTCCATTTTAAATTTTAGGTGTGAATTCTTGCCACTATAAGTTTTAGGTGTCGCTTGCCATTTTAAATTTTAGGAGAGATTTTATCTCGGTTTGAGTTTTATACCGAATCTGGGCAGAGAGAGAAACTGTAACCTCTTCTCCACCGATCCAAAATCTTTTTGAAGGAGGTATCGCCCTACCACCATTTGTACCTTATGCTAGAATTGTCTATTCTGTAGGATTTGCAGTATTTTTATTATGGTGTACGTATTACTATAACCTTAAAAAGACGCTCCTTATAATTCGCACGCACTCGTTTTATATTTTCATATGTTCTTGTATAAATTTAGTTTCGAAAAAAATTATCGTCTCAAAACAATTTCTAAAAGCGTAAAAAGTTACTTATTGGTAATATTTCCTTTTTGTATATTTTATTATTTTTGGGTGATGGTAGTAAAGTTTCAGGAAGAAGGACTAAAAGCAATTTAATACTGTACGTCAGATGAACACGAGTTCCAAAGAAGCCAGTCGGCAAAGGATTTGGGAATGATCATGACGGTCTAAATTTCGATATGCGAGACAAGATAACGATAAATAAAGCTAACCTAACTGGACAGATATTTAGGACCTTCAAAAGAAAAGACGGAAGCGTAGTGGCCCTTAAACATGCATTATACCAAAGCCTACTACTACTATTGCTCGAGTTTAACGACCCGTATTAAAAGGAGAAAATACAAAGAAACCTGAAAATTAAATGATCGCAAAGTATTATAAAACTGGGAAATGGTAGAGAGAGAGAGAGAGAGTTACAAGGAAAAGAAGTACCTCAAAAGGCCTTGCGGCCCATACCGAGGAGGTACCAATGGCAACGGGTGCCAGGGAAAATTTTGTAAGTTTATTTTTCTTTCAACTATCCTAGCAGTAGTAGAAAACTGGATAGAAAAGTAGAAGGCTCTCTCCCCACCCTCCGCTCCCTCCCTGCCAGAGGCAGGTACGGAAAAAGGTTGAAGAAAATACCTTGACCCTGGAAAAGTAGCCAAGGAAATTTTACAGGAAAGTGGAGAATATATAAATAGCTCTATATTTAGTTTGCTCACATGAGAGTATTCAGTACTTTGTCTAGCCTATTTTTAAACACATTTACACTTTTGACTGGAAACAACCTCTGAGGGAAGTTGGTTCCAGATATTAACTATTTTATAGGAAAAGAAATTTCCGCAGACTGAGGTCCTAAATGTCTTTACACACTCAAATAGTGTGCAAGATTTCGTCTAACCTTTTCTTGAACTGATCCACAGAGGAACTGTTCACAACTTCCGAAGGTAACCTGTTCCATGTGTCACAGATCTTATACGTAAAGTAATTCCCACACACTAGTCCTAAACCGTTTCAAATCCAACTTCCAACCATTGTTGCGAGTTGGGTTATCATTTAAACTAAACATACTTCTAAAATCGACATCGTTGAACCCTCGTAAGCGCTTGAAAACCTCGATCGTTGACCGCGCAGCCTCCGAGTTTCAAGCGAAAACAAGTTCAGGGCGCGTACGTCGATTGTAGCCCATATGCCTAACGGAAGGGATTAACTTTGTGGCCCTCGCCTGCACTCGCTCCAGCCTCTCAATATCTTTCCTGAGGGTGGGCGACCAGAACTGCACAGCATACTCCAGGTACGGCCGAACAAGGGAATTGTACAGTGAGAGCACAATCTCCTTGTTCCGAAAACTGAAATTGCCTCCTGATATAACCCAATAGTTTCTGGGCTTTCTTTTCCACCTCTACACACTGTTTCGTAAACTTAAGGTCGCTGCTAATTAGCACACCCAAGTCCTTTTCTAAATCAGTCACCTCGATATTACTGCCCAACATCGAGTAGTCCGACTTGGGTTGGCGTAGCCAATGTGCATCATCTTTGCATTTTACCCCAATTTAAACGGCATTTTGCCATTTTTCGGACCACTCTCCTATCCTACCTAGGTCCGCACGCAGTCCTCGATCGCTTCGGGCGTCCCAACATTGGCCCCAAGCTGGTGTCATCAGCGAATTTGGCGATCCGACTGACGATGCCACCGTCGATATCATTTATGTAAATGGTAAACAACAGTGGCCCCAAAACGGAACCCTGAGGAACCCCACTAGTGACGGAGGCCAACCCGAACTAGCCCCTTTAATTACCACCCTCTGCCGCCTATTCCTCAGCCAGTTTTCAATCCACCTACCTATTTCCCCACCGATACCCAGCGCGCTGGGAGAGAGAGAGAGAGAGAGAGAGATATATATATATATTTGCACATGAAAAATAATTGAAGAACACGCTCCGAATCTCGAAATAAATTCAATAACTTTACTAACTGTTGTGGAAAACTGTAAAGAAAAGATTTGTCAAATACCAAAAATGAGGGAAAGACGAGGAAATATCCTTAGCATCAAAGAAAGTAATTTTGTAGCTATAGGATCAAGACTTCAACAAATACCCGAAACAAAACGAGGAGTGAATGTCTTCAAGAACCACTTGGACGACTGGTTCAGGAAGATGCTAGATGAGTCCGGAATTCCTGGGTATGTCAAATAGCGATTTAGGAGAGCAATAACAAAAGTACTATTTATAATAAGATAGGAAACCCAATATTTTCCATTTTTTGTAGACGTATCTCTACAAATAAATATTAGGTGCGTGCCACCTAGCGTATGAGGTGGGAACTTACTTAGCATAATGGCATTTTCGCATGATATTCAAATTTACTACATATTAATTTTACAAATTTCATTCGTATTTAGAAAAAAAGACTATATCACTAATATATTAATAGCTATGCTTCAACGAAGCTTGAACGATATAATAATAAATAAATAGAACTTAGGGTGATAACGTTTTTTTTCAGGTAAATTTGGTTCTCGTGTCCAACAATAGATGGCAGAAGTGGTTGGAGTCGCGGGTTTTTTATAAATAATCTTTGATAACTCTTTCCTGTGCCGTGCTAGGCAACAACAAAAGGCGGGGCCTCAGGCTTGGCCTTCGCGGGATGAAATGTAGACCGTGGAGCCCCAATAAGGTAAAACATTGTTAGAGTAATATTTCAAATTCCATTTGTAGCAAGTACTTAGAATGTCTGATGTCAGTGGTAAGCTGTTTAATGTAGTGAAGTTTTTAAGTGAAGAGTAGTTTATTGTGCCAAGTTGCTTGTCTTCGTCCAAATAAAGTTTTATTCGTCGCAGACCAAAAGGATGATTCACATTCAAGATGTGTGCTGAAAACTGTGCTAGTATTCAGTACGTGGCAGTTGATCTCGAAGGCTTACTTTTAGGAAAGCCGTTCACATTTAAACGTTCTCTCGAAGAGGAATCGCTCCGACAAGCCTAAACTGGAAACCCGATCGACGGTCTCGTTTGAGCTTGGTTTGCTGAGAATATATGGATTTGGGTTTGGTCCGGACTCCGGACTCAAGTTTGAAATGCACCATTTGGTGCATCACGAGTAGGAAAGTGACGAGGCATTATTCTGGGAATCACAGAGCAGTTAATACCATTGCGAACAGACAGAGAAGGGCTTAATGAGTCGCTCTTCAACATCCGTTTTCAAATGCAAGAGTTTCTTTGTGCTGCTGGAAAGAACAATTTTGAGGTTATCTCTAGTACAGTTGCGGTCGAGTGTCCCAGTCTTGGAGACTTGCGGCGGCGTCTTCTCGACTTATCAAATGAAGGATGGCATCAATCCCCTTCGGTGCTCGGTAAAGGAGGGTATTACTTTGGTACTTTTAGGTTTGTTGATTAGGTTGGCCGCCTAATTCTTTTACCCTTAATTTTTTACTAGTTTTCATCTCTTCATTTACTCGTGTAATGCATACATAGTATTTATTCGTTATCCATCTCTGTTCCGCTGGTCGCTACGCGACTGTTCTTCCCGGCAATCCGGTCCGGCTTCAGACAATTCCGCTCCCCTCCTGCTCCTCAGCCGAGACATACAGAATGCCTTCGACAGTGGACAGTTCGTCCTATCAATTTTTTTTTGACATGCAGAAGGCCTACGACACCACCCGTCGGAAAATGATCCTCAGTCAGCTCCAAAATCTGGGTCTCGTCGGAGCCCTGCCTCTCCTCCCGAACCTTTAAAATTCCGGTGGGCCGAGTCCTCTGAGACCTTCGTGCAGGAGGACGGTGCCCCACAGGGAAGCATCCTCAGTGTTCCATGCTTTTCCATAGTAATGAACAGTCTCAAAATGCCTTCCACCCACCATCCGTTCTTCCATCTACGCGGATGACCTCGCGATCTACTTCGCGGGGCGGGAGCTCTCTGTCGTTCAACGGCAAATTCAGCTCGCCATCTATCGGGTGGAAAGGTGGGCGACGTCGGTTGGGTTTCGCCTCTCCACCCCTAAGACCAAGTGTATCTCTTCAACAGAAGACACGCAACCCTTCTCGTTCCCTCTGTCACGTTATACGGCGATCCTCTTGAGGTGGTGCCCTCCACGCGATTTCTGGGCATGATTCTGGACCGACAGCTCAACAGGGTTCCCCATCTCAAACACCTGAAGTAATCCCTCCAACGTCCCCTCGCTCTCCTGGATCCTCTCCCACACCACATGGGATGTAGACCGACGCTCTCTCCTTCGCCTTTGCACTTCCATGGTCCAGTCGAAGCTGGACTATGGCAGTGTCGTATACGGCTCAGCTTCCAACGCCTGCCTCCATATCTTGGACCCGGTACCGTACTGAATAAGGCCCTCCGCCTCGCCACCGGTGCCTTCCGCTCTTCCCCAGCCTCCAGCCTCCAAGCGGAATGCAATTACCTCTCTCTCACCCTCCGACCCCCATTGCTTTGTCTGGAGCTATTGTGCGCGTCCCTCTGTGACCAATGTGGAAATGCATCTTCCTTCGATGCAAGGGCTCTCTCTGCCTTCGTGGACTATTGGACCCGTCTGGGGACCCGGCTGATTTCCTGCTTATATTTGTTTCTTTCTCCTTATCCTTCTAGCTCCCCCCCGCCCCAGTTTGGCTTTGTTTTGGACATTGACTTGACTCTCTCCTTGGACCTTGGGTGAGGGAGGTGGTTGTCCTTCACCCTTGTCGCTCTTAAACCAAACCCAAGCCCTGTCCCTGCCATCTTTTACCGCGTGTTGGATGAGAGTGCCGCCTTTTAGGCACGGGGACTGGGTATGGGTGTATCTCCCTGCGTGACATCTATTGTCGGTGGGACCAGAGTACGCCCACGATTCGCCTTTCCCTCGGAGTCGGTGGTGGATGGATGCACGCGGGGGATGAAGTTTCCTTTTTATTAACAATGGCTGCTTCTACTTCTCGGCTTACAACCTCTGATTCTAATTCTCGGACTACTACTTCTCTTAGCACTTGGGTAGTGGGCAACCAGGCCCTCGAGTCCTCCACCACTGGAAGACCGCATCCTGATGGGGTTGATCCCCCTCGGGCTGCGGAACACTCACGTCCTCCTCGCTCAAAGACTTCTCGTATGTCTTATTTCCGCAAATCTTTTGACCCTTTCGTAGGGGCTGACGACTCTGACCCTGATTACCCTCTGTTCTTCCGCCTCTCCCCCTTCTCACAGCGGGATGTTTTTGAGGTCTATGAGGACTTCGCTTCCCGTTGTGGCGATCCCCGACAGATGTGGCCCCAGAACGATGGCTCTCTTGTGGTGGAAGTCTCCTCCAGAGCCCAACACCAGAAGGTTTCGTCCCTCTCGACCCTGGCTTCAGCTTCCCTGAATTGTCTACCCCACTCTACCTTTAACACTTGTACAGGGATAGTGCATGCTCCCCGCCTTTTGGAATACTCAGAGTCGGATCTTCTCACCCGCCTCTCCTCTCAGAAGGCGACCCGTGTTTACCGCCCACTCCGTATGGTTCAGGGGGTAAGGATTCCATCTCCCTTATTGATCCTGACTTTTGCTCGTTCCCAGTTCCCCGATGTTTTACTTGCCAGAGGTTCGGACACGTCAGTAAGACATGCCGAAGTTCCCCTGGTATTTGTGTCAATTGCGCGTCCCCGACACATGGTCCCTCCTGTTCGAATCCTCCCCGCTGCGCCAACTGTGTAGAAGACCACAGCGCCGCCGCCTCTTCCCGTCCGACTTACCTATTCGAGCGTGAGGTTCTGTCGGTCCGGGAATCTGACAAGGTCAGCTTTCAGGAAGCGAGGGCTCGCGTTAGTTCCCGATTCGCACGCTCAAACACAGCGCTCTTCCCGCCCGACTACCTCCCGTTCGCCCCGGACTTCGACCACCTCCGTACCGTCCTCTTCCACACCCTATCATTCTAGGCCTGATCAGGCCTCATCCACCCGTCCCCCCATCCCGTCCTCTACCTTCCCGTCGTCTCCACCCCCATGTGTTCACTATTCCTCCAGAACCTCCAATTCTACTGTCCCCATCTGCTCTACTTCAGTAGCAACTAACTCGCTTACTCACCCTCCTGAAACCATTACTGACATTTCAGCATATATAGCGAAAACCGCCCCCCCTCTTCTGGACTCTCCTCCCTTCCGCGCTCTTCCGTTAAACGACCCATCGCCAGCCCCCGGCGTTTGGGTCTCTCTGCCAAGCTTCCCTGCTCAGGTCCCCCGTCTCCTCGTCCTCTTGCTCCCTCTTCCACCAGTTCTCTTCCTTCTACCTTCGTATCCCTTCCACCTTCAGAGATCCCTTTCGTTTTGCCGGCTCCTCTACGTTCCCCTGTTTCCCTCCTCTATTCCTGATGGTGGTCATGCGGCCTCTGAAATTCAAATTCAAACCGACATACACCCTCCCCCTCCTTCTCCACCGCCCCGCTCCCTCGGTAACCTCCCGATGCCCTTGGCATCTTCACCTCCACCCCGGAAACCAGATTCACCCCGGCTCGCTTTGAACACCCCTTCCCCTCTCCCCCGCTCCCTCCTTGGCCTCCCGATCCCCCCGGCATATTCTCCTCTACATCCGTCTCAGAAGTTAGATTCACCCCGCCCTGCTTACTACCCTCATTCTCGCATCCCCCCCCCTAAAACTAAACCCTCTCCATCTCCTTTCATCCGTTCCTCAATCACCCCTTGTTCAACCCGCCCCCAGTTTCGTCAGCTCGTCCTTCTGGGCATGTCTCTAAATCTCGCCCGATTACGTCTCTCGCTTTCCATGTACTCCGCTCTTGATGGCAGCTATCTTTCAATGGAATTGCCGAGGCCTTCTCCCTAATTGGGAGGACTTCCTCCTCCTTATCCAGGATTTTGACCCAGTGTGCGTCTGCCTTCAGGAGACCCAACTTGGGGTTCGCCCCTTGCGCTCTCTCCGGAGGTTTTCGTCATATCTCTTCCCGCTCCGTCTGATGCAGCCCCCCGTGGGGGCACAGCCGTTTTCATCCGTTCTGATGTGCCATCTACTCCCCTTCCCCTCAACACCTCTCTCCAGGCAGTAGCAGCCCAGGTTTTCCTAGACCGTTTATATTCAGTTTGCGCTTTATATCTCTCCCCGTCACAGGAACTTTCTGTTGACGATCTTT
Source organism: Bathynomus jamesi (assembly GCA_023014485.1). NCBI lineage: Eukaryota > Metazoa > Arthropoda > Malacostraca > Isopoda > Cirolanidae > Bathynomus > Bathynomus jamesi. Next base: position 406,572 of record JAJOZX010001256.1, read on the forward strand.
CCACTCTCCTCCTGCAGCTTCCTCCCCTTTTCCTCTTTCTGGGAGACTTCAACGCGCGCCATCCTCTGTGGGGTGATACTGTCACCAATCAGTGGGGTGGCGTTGTGGTCTCCCTTCTTTCAACTACTGTCTGTCTTCTCAACACCGGCCAACCCACAGCTTTTCACCTCCAGACCCGTACATTTTCCTCCATAAATCTTTCGCTTACTTCTCCTTCCGCCTTCATTGACTTCTCTTGGTCTGTCACTTCAGACCTTTACGGTAGTGATCATTTCCCCCTCCTCCTCCGTACGTCCCGGACTCCCAGCTCCTCCGCTCTTCCTACCCGATGGTCCCTCACTAAAGCTGACTGGCCTCTTTTCTACTCACAGATCATATCACCTGTGCCGCTCTGTCCTCCATCCCCAAATCTATATTTCCCCGCACCTTTGCCCCTTCGGTTCCATGGTGGACCCCGACATGCACTCTGGCTGTTCAGGCTAAGAAGTCGGCCTTTCGCCGTCTTCAACGCAATCCATCTTTAGCAAATTCAATAGCCTTTAAATGTGCGCGAGCTCAGGCCCGTTGCACGGTTCGTGAAGCCCGCCGCTTTTCTTGGCGAGCGTACGTCTCCTCTCTCACCTCCCGCACCCCTTCCTCCCCAATCTGGAACAAGATTCGGAAAATTTCCGGAAAATCCTCTTCTCATCCTCCTCCTGTCCTCACGATAGACGGACGCCCAGTGTCCTCTCCTACTGCAGTGGCCGAGTCCTTGGCCTCGACCATAGCCTCCATCTCCCGACACGACCACCGTGATCCTGCCTTCCTCCGACGTAAGGCTTTACTTGTTCGCTCCCCTCACCTTTTTCAGCCTCCCAATAATTTCCCCTGTAACCGCCTTTTTTCTATGTCGGAGCTGAGATCAGCGTTAACTTCTTGCGGCAACTCTGCTCCAGGCCCTGACGGCATTCATTTCGAAATGCTTCACCACCTACACCCTTCAGTTTATTTCTTTCTCCTCACTTTCTACAATTGGATCTGGGTAGGGGGCATCTTCCCCTCCTGTTGGAGGGAAGCAGTGGTGATTCCCTTTCCTAAACCCGGTAAGGAACCGACATCTCCCCTCAATTACCGTCCAATAGCCCTCACTAACTGCCTCTCAAAACTTTTAGAGAAGATGGTTTCTTGGCGACTGATGTGGCACCTAGAACGCCACAATTTACTTTCCCCAACACAGACCGGTTTTCGCAGGGGCCGTAGCACCACTAACATCTTAGTTCAGTTGGAAACTGCGATCTATGTGTCATTTGCAGAACGACGTCATCTTTATGCAGTCGTTTTTGATTTAGAGAAAGCGTATGACCACCTAGCGGTGGTGGATCTGCCGAAAACTTTACCTTTTGGGCTTCCGAGGTTTTCTCCCTTCCTTTATCTCAAACTTTATCTTTCCGTTCCTTTCGAGTTCAGGTGGGTACCTCTATCAGCCCAGCTCCTTTCAATCGGGGATCAACTGCTGTGGCTAGCAGCAGTTTCTCATTTGAATTATGCTCTCAAAATCTCTGTTTGAGAGAATCGCCCATCTGGCTCTTCAGAATCTTGACACCAGCATCATTCACTGAGCACGCAACACAGATTCCTTATTTGACTGTCGGTAAAACTTCTGATAAAAGCGAGTTTTCCTCACTGATTTTGAGCTTTGCAGTTTTGAAGACAGCAAGCACGTCAATAAGCTTGACCATAAGCTTCCCTTGCGTTGAAGTCAACGTATTTTCCAGGGGCCATTCGACGTCATATTCAGTGATAGCTTGCTTTTGGGAAAGGAGTCGCCACAACATTTCCAGCATGTAATTCCATCTGGTTGGCACATCTTGAATTAGCTTCAGTTGAGGCAAGTTAAGTCGTCTTTGAATTTGATGTAGGCGCTGCAATGATCAGAAATGGTTGGGATTTGTACATTCCTATAATGAGGAATTTGATGACTTTGAGGTTAGCTTTTTGCACCCATCAAGATATAGGTGTTTACTATTACTTTCCACAAATTAGAGATACATGCCACATATCAAGAGATAAAATTTTAGGTTTATTAAGCACACCAACTTTAAAGCCAGGAACAATGTGTATTCAATATGTTTTCCCAGAAAATGAGTTGAAAAAACTCGTGTAATTATGAATCAACTTGATCTAATATGTGTGTTCAATTTGTATTTTTGCTGTTTATTTTCATCCATGTGAATATATCATTTGTAGTTCTCTATTTTAATCTGCAGGCGTGAAAATGTCAAAATTTCACAATGTACATATTTTTTCAATAATTTTTAAAATATCTTGCAACTTGATACCTACGTTTTTTATTGTTTATATCTTTTAACAATTAATGGAAGTTTAATAAATTAAATTTTTTTTTTATTATTTCACTGTCTAGGGGGGGGTGGGGGTCAAAAATAAAAAAGGGGGAAAATTTTCATTATTGTTCTACACATTTGAATGTGGTATCATTTAATAGATCTCTTCATGCCAATTCTAAAAAAATTATAGTTTTGTAAGTCTACAAGATGTTTGGGAGTTATTGCCCATTAAAGTTAGGTGGTAAAGTGGGGGCCCATATCTCAAAAACTATGGGTCCTAGAACTTTTTTATTTTGACCAGTGAAATCAGCACCCGGAAGAACCCCATATGTCAATTTTCATTAAAATCCGAGTCGGAGTGGTGACATGCATTGGGTGATCTCTCCTGGAATGCCCCTATATTGCTCCGGCTCTCGACCGGCCTTCCTTGAACGTATTCTCCAGCGGGCCCTCGATTCGGTTTCCAAATGGGCCACAGACCACGGGTTTCGATTTTCCCCTTCGAAAACGGTGACAATGCACTTTTGCCGACGCCGCCGCTGCACTGCCGTTCCTTCTCTCTCTCTCTGTCTTTATGGATCACCAGTCCCCGTTGTACCCGAAACTAGGTTTCTGGGTCTCCTTGATTTCCGCCTCTCCTGGGCTCCCCACTGGAAGTCTCTGGAGGCTTCGTGCCTTCAGACTTGTACCCTTCTGAAGTTCTTCTCTCATACTGACTAGGGTGCTGACCGCCATACTCTTTGGCGGCTCTACCACTCCCTGGTCCAAAGTAAGTTGGATTATGGCTATCAGGCCTATTTCTCCGCTCCTGCCTCCGTTCTGCGTATGCTGGACCCGATTCGCTCCTTAGGTGTGCGCATCAGCACTGGCGCATTCCGATCCTCTCCAATCGTTAGCCTGTATGCGGAGAGTGACCATTCCCATTGGATGCCCATCGTACCTTGGAGGGTCTAAAATACTTCTTTCGAGTTCGGCAGTTTTCTCCCACCCCGTTCTTCCAATCCCTCTTCGGCCCTTCCACTGTGGCATGCTTTGACAGTCATCCCCATTTGATCCGACCGTTTGGTCTCCGAATGGCCCCCGTCCTGTCTTCTCTGGGGGTGGAGGGGCGAGTGCTCTCCTCTCCCCCTCCAACTACCCCCGGGGACCATTTCTCCCCTCCGTATCTGTTCCCTCCTTTCTACTGTACCAAAGTCCCAGTCCCACCCATCCGCCCTTCGACAACTATTCCTATCCCATTCCTCTTCCCATGCCGACTCAATCTTAGTGTTCAGTTCACTGATGGTTCTCACTCTCCACTGGGAGTAGGCTGCGCGGCCGTCTTCCCATCGAAAATTAAATCACTATCCCTCCCCCCGGCGGCATCCATCTTTACAGCGGAACTATCGGCTATTCTTTTGGCCCTTCAGTTTCCTTCTCAGCTTCCCTCAACATCGTTTACTATTTATTCTGACTCTCGTAGCGCTCTTGAGGCCCTGTCCTCTCTTGTCTCTCAGCACCCACTGGTGCGACAGATGCAGGACTGGCTGGTCCTTCTTTCATCACACCGTAAGGTAGTCACCTTTTGTTGGGTACCTTCTCACGTTGGTGTTCCGGGCAACGAACGCGCGGACGCCGGCGAAAGAGGTGTCCTCCCTGCCTTTCGACCCTAACACGCCTCTCCCGGCGTCGGACTTTACGAGGGTTTTCTGGAAGCACTCCTTCGGTGGTGGTGGCACCAGTGGGAGGATGTGTCCGGGAATTCCTTGAGGGCCTTGAAGCCCACGATTCGACGGTGGCCTTCCTCCTGGCAGCGTGACCGATGGGTGGACACCGCTCTGATGCGCCTACGCATTGGTCATACTCGTCTCACGCATGGGCTTCTTATAATGGGAGACGTTGCCCCCTCCTGCGCATGCGGCATCCCTCTCTCTATTTCATATTTGCTTTTGGTTTGCCCTGCCTTTGACGTTGCTCGCTCCCAGTTCCTCTTTGCCCTTCAAGCTCCATTCTTACTCTTACTCTATTGTTGGGTGACTCCACTCCTATACCAACGGACACGCTTTTCTCTCTTTTCCGTCAAACTGGCCTTCTACTCTCTATTTAATACGACTTGGATGTAATTTCTTCCTCCCTTTGCTCTTCATAGTATCTTTACTTTCCTCTCTCATGACTTTTCTTTAACTGTTACTCCTTCAAAGTCCTCCTTACCCCATCTTGTGCTCTCTCTTTACTTTATTTCGACGCGATATGACCTTGCCGGTTGAAGCACTGCTATTCATTCATTCATTCGCCCTCCGACGGGGTTTGCTCCTCAGGAGGACATACCTTCGTGCGCAGAGACTATCCTCTTCGCTTCTATGCGCGACGATTTCTGAACTCCCACCCGAGGGACGGAGCTGGCACTTCACTGAAGCGGTCCGCTCTTTCCTGGACCTTTCCAACATGCCCGCCCCCACAGTTATCCCCATCTCATACAACATCCACCCTCCTTGGCTCCTCACCCCTATTAAGTTTTACAGGAACCTGTGTGCCTTACCAAAGACTACCACGATCACTCCGGTATACAGGTCACTCTTCCGAGAACACGCAACCCAACCCAACACCCGGACACTGTCCCCATTTATACAGATGGTTCCCGTTCGGAGTCTGGTACGGCCGCCTCAGCGGTGATACTGGCCCATCCGCTTTCTCGAGGCGTCAGCCTGCCCCGCGAGGCCGATTATGGAGGCCAGCTCCTTTGTCATCTATTCAGACTCCCAAAGCGCACTTCTCTTCCTCGAGAGATTCCCCCCCAAATCAGTTCATCTGCACCATCCGGCAAACCTTCCATTTTTTAACAACTTCCGACATAAGACAATCGCCTTCTGCTAGGTCCCGGCACATGTCGGCATCCAGGGTAACGAGGAGGCGGACCGCACGGCAAAGACGGCCTGCTTACTGCCGGCCTCCTCCCGGCCCCTCCCTTTCTCCGACTTTTTCCCGACTCTCCGCTCCATCTGTCAACGGGAATGGGACCAGGCCACACACAACAAACTCCACAAGATCAAGCCGCAATTAGGATACTGGGCCTCCTCATTCCACTGGTTCCGCCATAAAGAAGTGATTTTAGCTCGTCTTCGCCTAGGACACACACGCATTACACATGGCCACCTTGTCTAAATCGCCAGCCCTGCTCTGCCCTACCTGCCATACCCCTGTCACCGTCGTACACCTGGTCGAATGCCCGAACCTGTCCGTGCTTCGTCGCAGGTGTTTCCCTCTCTTGTCCATTATTTCCGTACTCGCCGAAGGCCCCCACTTCTCAGCGGAAGCGATGTTCCTCTTCCATTCCCATCCGCTTCATCGCATCTAAGTCCATATCCCTCCTACCACCTATCCAGCAACCGAACCTTACTCACCCCTTTAGTCTACCATCCCCAACCCAGTGACACCACCCACCCACTGTCCCTAGGTACGAATCGGCGGTAAAACAAAGGAGAAAAAAAAAGAATCTCTTCCGCATTATTTCTTTTTAGTCTCTTAATTATTTAATACTATTCGGCATCAATGACCTCCATGTTGCGACGCCAGAAAGATTAGGAGCAGTCATTCATTCTTGATAACTTGTAGGAACGATAAATGTACTTTTTTGAAGACCACGAGGGGGAAAAAAAAAAAAAAAAAAAAAAAGAGTAAAGTTTACATTTAAGAGATTCGGTTGCAGTGATTGTAGCATATGCGCCATGTGATGGTAGATGTCTCACAGAAGGCAAAAAAGCGCTCTTGAATATGGTAGGTAATGTGGTTTGAGAGCATGGGAAATGTCTAGAGAGGGATTGTAATGGGTGATCTGAATGGGAAAGTGGGAGTTGGCTCGAGTCTGGAGTGATTGCGAAGTATGGTTTACCCCTGAGTAAATTAAATAAAAATGGTTATAGAATAAAAAGTTTGTGGGGAGAGGTGTTTGTGTGTGTGTGTGTGGCACACGTTTCCAGCACACTGCGCCTCGGTGGTGTAATGGTTAGCATCGCTAACCACGAATCCACCATCCCCAGGTTCACCCAGCACAGTTCATCCTTCCATATAAAAAAAAAGTGGTTAGTAGATAAATGAGTAATCTAGTAGTTTAGACGCTGGAGTGCTGATCGGGAGGTTGAGAGGTCGAGTCTGGGCGAGGACTTTGTAATTTCTGACCACCTATGTTGGGCCGTGGTTCAGATTCCACGTTAAACTGTAGGTCTAATATGAGACGACAAATTTGACCTTCGTCAGAATGAACAATTCGGGCGGAAGCAATACAAAGGTTAACCAAGGACACCCATAAGTATACATGGTAGAGAGGGAGCAAAGAGGAGGATAGATTATGTGAGTGAGTTTGTGAATAAAGATATACTAAAAGATAAATGCGATACAAAAAATGGTGGCGATTTGAATGACGGCTTGTCAGATCATGAGGCCCTCCTAGGAAGAAGTGGCTAAGCGACAAAAAAAAAGCCTAAAAAACTTTCTAGAGTTGTGCCAATTTGAAAGTGACATACTTTTGAACTTGAAGGTATTTCGAAGATATATCTTGCGTTTTTTTACTTTCGTCACTTAGCCACTTGCGAGGAGGGCCCCATGTAACTATTGTGTACAGTTTAGTTGGTTGGTGTTTGGTATGAAAGAAAGTGATAGTGAACAGACACATAAACGTTAAAAGTCTGAATGAGGTAGCAACAGAGTATAGTCCTTAAAGCAAATGTATGTACAGACTATGTGGAATGTTTATAAGGAAAGCTTAATGGAAACGCGATGTGTGCGCGCGGGTGTATAAAAAGGTGACTGCATACTGAAACGATTAAGTAAGGAAGAAGTCTGAGAAAGAATGTTACAAACTTGGCTGGCAACGATGAGTGAAGGAAGTTGTACAAAAAATGCAAGAAAAAGTTAATCGAATATGAAAGTAAAGAGGTGAGTAGATGAAGACAAAGAATGATGAATGAAAAGTATGTGGAGAAAAGAAAATTATTCTGAAAAGCAATAAGAAAGTACGAAAGTAAGTCTGGTGAAATGACTAGTAATGTGAAAGATGAGCAAATGCGCGAGATATTAGAAAGTATTTTAGTGAGCGGATAGATGAAGAGGAAACGAATGTGAATGTAGTTGGTTTTGGGGTGGGGTGTATTGAAGTGCGTAAAACGGAGTGGGAGACATCAAATTAGCAACGAGCAATATGCAAGCTGAAGAAAGGAAAGCCAGCAGAAATTGATGGAATACATAATGAAATGATTAGATGTGGAGATGGAATGGTGGCTGTGTTCCAAGTGATAAGGGAAGAGAGAAGCGAATGTATAAATAAAGTAGTACGAGTCTTAACTACAAAAATGTGTTCATAAAGTAAAAAATATTATGGATTCATTGGCTGAAGTTGAACAAAGCGGCTTTAGGGAAGGTAGAGGATGTATTAGTGTGTTTACAGTTGAGAAATTCTAAGGACGAAGGTCGAAGGTGGTGGATAGGGTATTTATGGGTTTGGGGAATATGTATAAAATGAAGGTGTGTGCTTGCAATGTATGGTGTTAGTGGTTAAGCTGTTAAATGCAGTGAACAGTTTCTGTGCGAGTAATAGCTCTCGTGTAAGAGCATCTCGCTTCGCATTTTTCTTTCATTAAATGTACATCGCCTTTCATCACTACCAGGCGAGTTACGTGAATAATTCGATATTAATGTTGGAGTAGAACGGAGCTACGTGATGTCGCACCACAATAAGTGCTCTCCATCTCTCTCAATGACACGAACTTTACTTTTACTTACATTTATTTTCAATAATCTTTGGCATAAAAAACGCGTCACTGCTCTACTTAATTCATTATCTGATTCACCCAGAAGCACCGTGTCATCGTCATCAGACAGAGCGACAGCTGTCACTCATTTTCTTCCAAATTCAGGTTTATTGTCCAGCACCCTTATTTTCATCTCGCCACATTACCCAATCTATATACAGGGTGGGCCGTAAGTTTCCATACATAGGAAAATTTAAATTATGGTCTTCACGTGCGTCGGTATTTGGATCAGCAGTTTCCGGATGCTTGGATTGGTCGGCGTGGTCCTGTGGAGTGGCCTCCCAGATCTCACCCCCCTTGATTTCTATCTTTGGGGGCACTTGAAGGCCATGGTGTATCAGGAAAAGATACGAGACATAAATCATCTAAAGGAACGTATCACCAACGCCATTACAAGCATAACGTCAACTGTGCTAATGCGTGTTCATCAACAGTGGGGAACACGTATTGAAATGTGTTTTCAAAACAATGGCAACCATGTAGAGCATATTATATAAATAAAAATGGTTGTCCATAAAAAAATGTTTATTTTTCCTATGTATGGAAACTTACGGCCCACCCTGTAGTTATTATACACATTAAACAGCTATGGTGACGTCACGCAGGTTTGTCCTACTTCAACATCAATACCGAACCGGTCACGCAACTCGCCCTTAACTCTTATACAAGCACTGTTACCCACAAGAACTTTTCACTGAATTTAACAGCTCAGAACTGACTGACCTTCGCTTTTCCTCACTTCATTCACCTACCCTTTGTACCTCGCTTTTTTCCTCTTATTAAATGTACATCTCACTACGTCTTTCATCACTATCAGGTTCTGGTTATAATATATTTCATACACCAGTAAATTAATAATAATTGGGGCGGTAAAAGAATTTACGCAAAGAAATATTTTTATTTTACTGATAATTAAAATGATCACTCGATTACAAAAATGGAACCTATAAATGGAACTCTACACGCTCGACACGTGAGAAAATTTAAATTTAAAGCCATAAGTTAATTACCTTTTTAAACAATGCATATTTTTTTTTTCCTAAAATGTTCCTTTAACAGTCACCAGTCATGAAAAGAATCCTACCCCCGACCCCTTTCTGCAATAATAATAATAATTTTAATTCTGAATAATTACTTCTTACCCCGAGAGAGCCCAAATTTTGTCTTTCCCTCCTAAAAAATTTTACCCCCAAGTTAATTTTACCCCTAGGCTTGTGGGGGTTGTGGGGGTTCTGGGGGATCCTCATTCCCCTCATTCCCCTCATTTTCTCCCTGGGAGGGACCTCCCGCCGCCCTGTTCATCTGAGTTCGAAGCTGTTCCACTAATTCTGGATGGTGCGCCTGCATCTGCTCGGCCAACTGTCGACCACTGAAAAATAAATACTTTAAAATTTCTCGCAAAATTCCAGAATCAGACGAAGTTCAGAGACAGTTAATAACGGCTTAGTCGTACGGTAGGTTAACTTAATTACGTACGTACGCTTGCCTCTAAACTGCGTCTGGATTCTGATTTCCTTTTTTTTAATTCAAACCGCGGGTCCCTATATCATCTAAAGGCGGAGGACGGTTCCCCATCCAACTATTGAACAGACCTAACGTCGTTTAGCCTCGCTGATCTAGCAAGAAGCAGCGTTACGACGTGGCCTTTTCCATAACCATTTCAAGTAGTGAAAGTTTAAATAGCGGTAATGGCGAAACGTTTCTACTTACGCTGTGAGCAGAGCTTCCATCCCAGCAGGCCCCCCTGGGGAGCCTCCTTCCGTACCATTAGTGGGAGTGGATTGTGTTGAGGCTGGAGTTGGCTGACCCCCTCCCCCTGTAACGTTGCCTAAGAAAGAAGCCATCCTGTGTGTGTGTGGGAGGGGGAGGTTGAATGAGTGTTGTCTGAAAGAGTGGCTGAACTAACTTAGAAATAGTACAAACGTTTTCGGTTGACTGGAAATAAACTGAAAGGAGACTATTAACGTAGTGGGTAGAAGTGATTCAGCCTTCAATGAATACTTGTATCGGGTTTCTCAAAACAGATTTCGCGACAAAAAAAATAAATTCCAGTCATTAAAGGAAATCAATTTTCAGTGAAATTTGAAAAACTTATTTCTAAAGACATGTTAAAATGAGTAATATTGAACTTCAAACTTTACGACAATTTAATAAACCGATTATGTAATGCGGTTAGTACGATACGGCTCCGGACGAAACGCATCTTCAATCTTCAGCTGCCCACCAACAAAATAGTGAATTTTGACTATTTTTAGTTCCCTAATTAACAAGTGACTGTTTTCAATTATATGTCAGTCAAAGACATAAATTAATTAAAATGGTATGTTCAGTAATATAAGTATATTAACGGATCCTGAAGTGTTGGGTGGTTTTGGCATTTTTTAAATTTAGTTTTTGCCATTTCCACGTTAAACTATTCATTTCCTATTCTAAGTCCCCTAAAAGGGGTTTATTCCTTAAATTTTTTGTCAAATGATACCCATTACGAATTTGTATGCGAATTTTTTTTTCCATTTCAAGAAATTGTCAAACTTGGACCTGTAAAAGGTTAGACCTTCTCCAAAGTAAATTTATCACAGGAACGTTAGGCTTGGTGCTTAAGATATATTTTGCTTAACAAATATGTAAATTTTTTACGTAATGACATTGATAACTAGTCTGCATTAAGAGTTAATATAAAGAGGTTACCCAAGAACTGCATGACGAAGCTGGGTTTTCGCATTGATGTCTAGACAGCATGCCGCGTTCCCGAAGAGAAATTAGGTTGAGAGAGGGCCTAACCCATCGTGGTTCCAGGTTTGACAAGTCTAACTGGAAGGAATTTACATAGAAATTCCAATGGGTATCAACTGACAGACAATAATGAAAATCTTTTCACGGAGTTTGTCAAAGAAATGACTAATTTATTTAGGAAAAAGCTAAACCTAAAAATGTTTAAGACGTCAAAACCACCCTACAGTTCGGACCTGGTTGGTACATGTAATTAATTAAAATATGATTAATAACTTAAGGTCAGGTCTCTCAACATATTTGAAAAATTCACTCAATTACGAAACTGAAATTACAGCCATAATAATACACAAAATTCGCTATTTCGTTTACCCACTTTGTTGGTGCACAGTTGAAGATTGACGTTTTTGATCGGAGCCGTATTATTATTAATAATGCACCCACTTCAGGCCTCGCACAAAATCGAAGGAAAGGTTTGTAGTATTGCAATGACAAAAACACAATGAGTCACTTCCTGCCTAAAAGTTAGTCAACAAAAACGTGACACCACCATTACTGCAAAGGACGTTTTTCAAAAGGACAAGAATAGATTCCTCGAAAAACCACTAGGAAAGATTATAATATTAAAAGCTAGCCAGATTCTATAATTTATATCCACAAGTACGATGAGATTCTTCTCTCAAATTCGAGCACAAGCAACACTCTACAACGCCAGTTTTAACTTCATCAAAAATGAGTGATCGTTGAACGCTATAAAGTTTAAACCTGAGGAACTTCGGAAAAGAAGAACAAATGTTTAAAATAACCTTCCTCTGAAAAACAAAATTTTCTTTTAAACTTCGATAAAATTATATTACAAAAATCTTGATACACTGGAATACCTACCTTACCACCAGTATACCAAGACTTTTGCAACTGATGGTACTTCGCGTGGAACACCAGCGTACCCACACTCATACTGACAGTACACATCATAGCCTTTTGGGAGCTTCGAGATCAATCCTCGCCTGAAGAAATGGAACGAGTACTCACATGTTCTGCATATTGGGGTCTGACATGATTTGGGTCGCCATATTCATAAGAGTTGGATTGCTGAAGAGTCCTTGAATATCAGGAGTTCCAGACCCCCCACCAGATGCCAAGCCGGCTAAATTCCCCAGAGCCCCTAAATTGAACCCCCCTCCTGCTCAAAAAAAGACAAATGAAAGTTAAGGGTATCAAACTAATCAACTAAGAAGTTGAGAAATTCAAAATATTTTAAAATTAGAGTGATTTTCGAATTTGAATCAATTTTCATTTTGGTTTTCAAAATAAAATTTATTCAAATGAATGAAAGTTAGTCAAAACTAATTCGAATTTGGCAAGTCAACAAATTCAAATCTACAGAAATCAATATAGAAGTTTAGAAAATTAAGCAAACATTTTGGCATTTTATATATATATATATATATATATATATATATATTATATTATATATATATTATATATATATAAAAACGTGTTTAGTTAAATTTTAAAAAAAATCTGTAATTAACTGTAAATTAAAATTTTACCCATTGACCCCATAAATTTTTTTAAAAATATGTCACGTTCGACTTTTTAAAATAGTTTTCTTATAGAAAAATTAAGACTGAAAAGAAGGATAAAAAGTTAATAAACTTTATTAGCGAAACTTTACGAAGACGGACGACCTGACATACATTTCATCTTCACCTTCGTTCGATCGGTTAACAATAGGGAAGTGTCACACACACTCCGGGCGTTCATATAAGATCTGAACGATTTCATTCGTTAATACTTTTCATTACTAAATAAGATTAATTTTTTTATTGGGGTTGTTTAACCTTCGCAACATCTAACTAAGGTCATATGACGGAGGGGACCTACAGCTTTACGTGGGATCCGAACCACGGGTCGCTACATAATCTGGACGCGGAGGACGGTCTCCCATCCAACTACTACCCAGAGACCCAATGTCGCTTAACTTCGCTGATCTTCACTTGCCCCACAAACACCTTTAAATGGGAGACCCATAATGGGTGCACGCACATTTCTACATTACTGTACAGTCTTTACAGCCACACCTATACTTTTCCTCCTAAGTATATATATTGTAATGTACAGTATATGGTTGTAAATCGTGACTTATTTTTGGTTGGCAAGGTACTGGTATTGATGGATACCGTAATGAAATTGACTGGATTCTTGGGATCTGATATATTTGCATGTCGGTTATAAATAGATATAAAGTGCAACATATTTGTGGATAGTAGTCTATTATGACTCGATCCTCTGGATCCAGAGATTCTATCTTTAGTTTTAAATTGATAATTATTTAGTTTTGTAAAAATTGGTTGTTGCCAATGTACAGGCAGTTTTTACATAATAGAGCCACCTCGATGGGCCCAAGTGGCCTCTTGTGTGCCCACTATAAAAATTTAATATGTTCTTTGTGGTTCGGAACCCATGTAAAATTGTAGGTCCCCTCCGCCACCACGGAGGACATGCACAATACACAATTACGAACACAGTTAGGTAGACCAGCCATGAGTGAATCCTAGGGTCTTTGTTGGTCTGAAACATTATAAATAGGATATAAAGCATGTGTAAGCGATAGAGCAACTAATAGTTCTTTTTTGTACAAGACCAAGGTTGTCAACATCCATGAACTACAAATCAGGATCAAGGATGCAATAGCGAGGGTCGATGCTGGCATGCTTGAACGCACATGGCGAGAAATTTATCGATTGGATGTTGTACGGGCGACCAATGGCGGACATGTTGAAGTTTATTAAACGTGTCTGTAAAACTGTTAGCTGTGCGGAGTCACATGGACAAACTTGTTTTTTGTATGTTATTGTGTTATCACATTAATAAAGATTGAAATCGTTCAGATCTTTTATGACCACCACTATATATATATATAGGAATAACAGGCAAAGTAGGAAAATGGATCTACAACTTCCTCAGAGAATGTCTGCAGGTCGTCAAAATCGGAAGTACGCAGCTCAGTACCACAAGGGACAGTACTGGCCCCCCTCTCCTGTTCATTATCATGCTAACAGATATAGACAGCGGAGTAAACAGCAACAGTATAGTAACATCCTTTGCGGACGATACAAAGATCAGCAGAAAAATCAGCGATGTACATGACGTGGAGGCCTTGCAGAGGGTCACGAACAAAATATACAAATGGTCAGAAGACAACATGTCATTCAACGCCGAGAAATTTCAGCTCTTGAGATATGGTAGAAAAGAAGAACTTAAACAGACTGCATATTATGCTCCAGATAGACAGGAAATTCAGAGAAGCACGAAAGCGATCGATCTCGGGATAATAATGAGAGATGATGCGAAATTAGAAACAAAATCAGGTAGCGATAAATAAAGCAAAAAGAGTTGCCGGAGATGTACTAAGAACGTTCAAGAGAAGGGATAGGGCAGTAATGATTTCCCTGCTAAAAACGGTGATTATACCAAAACTTGAATACTGCTCAGTTTTGACGTCCCCATATAAAAAGGAAGAAACTAATAAACTAGAAGAAACGCAAAGGCATTTCACAGCCAAGATTGATGGCTGCAAAGAACTCAACTACTGGGAAAGACTACGTAAACTAAATCTGTACTCCCTGGAAAGAAGATGAGAGGTACACCATAATCTACATATGGAAAATGATCGAAAAACTGGTACCAAACCTAACTCTAAACCCAATTACCATTCAAACACTGGAAAATAGGAAAGGCAGAATGTTTAGTGTTCCCAAATTAAGGGCCCGACAAGGGACCTCCCCAACTCTGAAGGAAAATAGCTTGGTTGTCAGGGGGCCAAGACTTTTCAACCAGCTTCCAAAGAACCTCAGAAACGTAATGAGGGTCAAAGTTGAAGTCTTCAAGAGAAGACTGGATGCCTGGCTCAGGACGGTACCAAATGAGCTGGGCGTGCCTGGCTATGTATGATGGAGAGCACAAGAAAGCAACTCGCTCCTCCACCAAGCCAGACCTAGAGGCGGGGCCACCAGCTTGACCTCCGTGTGAAGAGAGACCAACGCACGAAACAACAAGGTTCATAATATATATATATATATATATATATATACACACATACATACATACAGCCTTGGTCAGAATTATTAGGCACCCCTTCTTTTCTTGTTTTAAACTACATATTAATTTGTTTAATAATTTCAAATGTGTTGTTTTAGTGATTAATTGAAACTTTAATGCTTTTGATAAGATATCAAGAATAAATAACGAACATAACATACATTTATTTGTTTTTCAGGAAATTTGTGAGATGTAAAACGAAGATAATACAAATGTAAGCAAGTTAAGAAGAAGAAATTACCTAATATCACACGTTCTATTTGTTTACAAAAGTAGATGCTACAATAATGGTGAGGGGTAAGCTACTTTCAGAAGGTGAACAGGCTCAAATAGTCTTATTACATTCGCAAGGACTATCCCAGGTTAAGATTGCAAAACAAATGAAATGCTCAAGATGTGCAGTACAGACAACGTTAAAAAGGTACAAGGAAACCAAGTCTTACAAGAATAGGGCAGGGCAAGGTAGGAAAAGGTCAACAACTGCCCGAGAAGACTGGCTGCTGAAAAGAATTAGCCTGACAGATCGTAAGAAATCATCCTCGGACGTCGCTGCAGCCTTTCAGTCAACAACTGGGAAATCCATCTCCAGTCGTACCACTGGAAGAAGGCTTGCAGAAAAAGGCCTCAAAGGACGGAAGGCCAGGAAAAAGCCGTTTCTGTCTGAGGTCAACCGAAAGAAGCGTCTAATGTGGGCCAAACACCAAAATTGGACCCTTGAGGACTGGGCTAAAGTGATCTGGTCCGATGAAAGTAACTTCGAGGTAAGACACACATTCAGAGTAGTTACTTATTTATATTGTTACATTGTAGAGAAATGCATTTAAATGAGTTACAACCGTTATGGTAAAACAATTCATTTATCCTACTTTTTTGTCAGATTTTCGGGACCCCTGGCGCCGTTTATGTTCGCCGAAGAGCAGGTGAAGCATACCATGCTGAATGCGTGGTACCTACTGTGAAGTTCGGAGGGGGTAGCATCATGGTGTGGGGCTGCATGCATGGCTCTGGCAGGGACCGGAATGTTGAAAATCTGTGATGGCAGGATGAACTCTATGAAGTACATGAGCGCTCAGTAGCCAAAATCTTCAACAATAATGTCCCTGAAGGTGTCATCTTCCATCAAGACAACGCTCCGTGCCACACTTCTCGTCACAGCAAAAATTAGTTCAAGCAGAATAATATCAGAGTCATGGATTGGCCCCCTCAATCACCAGACCTAAATCCCATCGAACACCTGTGGGCCCATCTTGGGAAGAGTATCAGGAAGCACAGATGCACCTCTAAAAGTGAACTGAAGAACATTATACAGTAGGATGGAATAAACTGCCAAGCTCAGTATGCAACAATTTAGTGAGCAATATGGCAAACAGAATAAAGGTGGTAATTAAGGCCAAAGGCAGACATACCAGGTATTAAAATTAATGTAAATCATTGTTTTTATATCCTTTATTGCACTAACATATATTTTTACTTAGAATTTTAAAGGTGCCTAATAATTCTGACCAAGGCTGTATATTGCTTATTGTTAACCAATTGAAGGTGAACATGAAATGTTTCAGGTCATCTGTCATCGTAAACTTTCACTAATAAAGTTTATTAACTATTTTAATCCTTTTCAGTCTTAATTTTTCTATTAATTTTTTTTTTACACTCACTCACTGACTCACTCTTTTTTGTCCTGTTTTGAATGTAGTTGAACAGAGTTATGTGGCAACGTACAATTGCGCAAAAAGGTTGGCCTAAAAAAAAAAATTCCTGAAAGCAAAAAATTACTAATTGCAATTTTCTTTGAATATTTTATTGCTTTTTTGGATGACAGTAATAAAATTTCAAAAATGTTTGCAGGCAAAATTTTTTCCGAAACTATACGACCACATCACCTGATAAGTTATCACCACAAAAACCTTTCTAAATCTATGATAAAAAAAAAAAATAAGCATGAATGTCTCTTTAACCACAACTGAAAGCCGCGATACCAAAGCACAGGATTAAATCTACTTGGCACTGCACCAAAATTAAGTTTCACGTGATGGTAGTGGAGAAATCTGAAATGAAATTTGTGCCATTTCTCACCTAATGAGGTGAAAGGATTGCTATTTGAAGTGCCAGAAGATGACTGCTGAGTCTGTTGAGATTGCAGTTTCTCGGCAATCTGCAAATTTCCTTTGTAGCTTTCGTTGTCTGGTTCCACCTCCAACGCCTTCTGGTAGCATTCCTTCGCTTCTTCAGCCTTGTCCAGATAAGAATAAGCTAGGCTGGGAATGAAAAGAGGAGCTTCAAACTTAGGACAATGGGACCAAATGGAAATGGAAGGGATGGAAGTATTCTGTGGTGTGTATCCTCAATTACAAGAAGTTGAATTAAGGTATTAAAGTCACAATAGGAAATGTATTTTATTAGAAGGTTTTCACGAGATAGTGAAAATCTTAAATAGGCTGAAAGCTTGTGTTGCTAATAAATTCACTTCTTATCATGGATTTATTCCTTGAAAAGATCTTAAATCAGATTACCCCATTCGTCCATATGCCTTGCTGTACTGAGGTTCTATTCTCAAGGCTCTTTTGCAATCTTCAATTGCTTCCAGATGGTTGTTGAGTTTGCTGTGTGCTGCGGCTCTGTTGCAATAGTAAACAGCATTTGTTCTGTCTTTCCCAATGGCTTTTGTGTAACAATCTAATGCTTTGTCAAATTTCTCCTCTCGCATCAGCTGATTCCCTTCATTCTTCAGTCTCTCTGCTTCTGCCTTCTCTTCAGTAGTTGGTTCTGAACCAAGATGAGGGGCAAAGCCTCGTGGCTGAAAATAATTAAGTACCATCAATGCATAATATATATAAATAAACCAAAATTAAGATTTTATTATGAAGTTATTAATTGATGAGTGAGTAACAAAAACATCTGAGAATGCATTTTCATTGACTAGTTGCGAGTTACATGACAATCTCCATTCAATATAAATTGCTCTTTACTATTCATCAAGGTTTACTTAACCTTGTGCATTCAAATTTACAGTAACAAGAGTCAACCCATTAGGCTATGGAATGAAAATGAATGAAATTAACTAATTTCAAAAATACAGATAAAAAAAAAAAAAGAAGCTTATTATCTTGATTAAATCTTATGTTTAACTTTACACACACTAGAAATTCATGGTTCATCCTCAAACACACACTATTGAAATCATATAGCTATAAACTCATGGTTTCTGAGCCATAAAGGAACTGGTTCATCACACTTAAATTTGTAGCCAAATTTACATTAAACAGATGGTACAGTAATAAAACACTAATATGCTACCAGAAGCCTAAGTATGAATGAAAAATAATCTTAAAAGATCCTTAAAGTGGCTGGTTATGTCAGTGAAAAGCCTAAAATAGCATAGCTATTGCAACCACATCTAGCCTATTTCAAGCTGATCACCCAGTTACACCCTTTCATACAACCAGGGAATTCACACAAAAATACAGACCTAAAAATCTGTTCTACTAAAAGTTTATATTTTGTAGTTTACTTTATTTAAGAAAGACCAGCCAACCTACCCTAAGCCCCAAAAATGTAGCTACCTAACAAGGATGCTCAAAATCCTTTAACTTTCTTACTGACCCTTGGAATTTTATCCCTAAAGTTACTGAAATGCCAAAAACCTGAAACAAAAACCATTTACAAGTGCCATAATTTTAAAACTCACAATTTCATCTTTAACAGCTTCCTGAAATATGTCATAGAGAGATTTCGAAACTGATAAATGTGTTGATTCTTGGGATATGCCATACGCTGTTTCTAAGCATTGCAAAGCAACTTCTACACTCTCTGCTCCTTCTTCTCTTAATGAAGATAAAGCACTTGCTGTTTCCAATTCATTTTTCAGAAACTGAATCATAGAGTATACAAGTCGTGCTACAACATCCCTTTAAAAATCAAGAGTAACCCCTATTTAGAAATTATTCTTTTCTAATGAAGATGGCTAAATAAATTACCTACAAGGCTTCATATATAGCCAAAACTTTTACTAGCTATGCATCAAATTTAGGCTAAATGAAAGATCTTTAAGGGGAAAAATGCTAATAAATTTTTTGAGATGTACTTCTTCAGATTTTGCCTCCTGATCATTTAGAACTCATCCACTATGAAATAATGAGCTTCGAAATATATTTACACACTTTCATACGCATATTAAGACTAGGAAGAGAGAGAGGGATTATTTACAGACTATCTATAGCTACTGCATTTTGGCCCAATGATGTCTTCCCATAAGCAAGATAATAGATAATATTATATACAGTACCTACAGTTATAGCCTAAATGTTTCAGAATGTGCATTTATACCCCACTTAATAAATCAAATACTGTAAGAAAAGGTTAAGTTGAAAGAATTACAATGGCCTTGTTAAAATTCTAGCTACTTGCCTCATCCCTTTAATGTTTATATGAAGTGTAAATTTTAAAAGCATCTGAATATCGGGTGTAAAACACATTTTGATTTAATGGTGCCAGTCCATTAGGACAATTACTAGTATTTCACATTCGTATGGTACCTCTACATAGCTTAGTTACTGAATTTTGTTTTGAAATCTAAACTACAGTAGTCTAGGCATGAACTGAAAATATTACAAACTATATGGCAGACCATATAAAAAACATGGCAAACCAGTTGCTGTCACAGTTTGAACATGAAGTGTTAATTTTAATAATTTTAATCAGTTTCAAGGATTATTTTTCTTTATTTAAAAAAGTCTAGGCATCATATTTTTCATATCCTACTCCTATTTTTCTATATTATAAGCGTAAAATGGGTACTTCCAGAATCAAAACATACCATACTACAAAATCTGAGAATAATCAGCTCTTCTCCGTGTAGTGATTTAAATTTTTCATAGAAAAAATGTTGACCAGGAGAGCATTGATATTATAAATTTCTCAAACAGATGGGTTTATAACTACTGTTGACCAACTTTTTAAACTCCCTTAAATTATTTACTGTAATAAGTCAGGTCCAATAAAAATTTAATTATGGTAGCTATAAGGTAAATCAGTAAAATTCCAGATACCAGACACCTGAGAGAGAAAGAGAGAGAGTCCACAGGCCCTAATTAATAACCTATATTAACATATTACCAATCTGTCATGAACTCTGTCTCCAAACTGCATCTGGAATTTTGCCAGCTAATCTAGCATACAAATCAAGTGGTGACATTCTGTAAGCCTATATCCCCTAAAAAAATTAAAACTTTTCCAACCTTGGGATTGGCCTAGACTGCACTCATCAGATGAGCCATCTGGACTATGCAAAAAAATGGACAATTGGGAACATGGGCCCAAGAATGACTACCATCAAGTGGGGTGACTTTGGACAAAATCTGAGTACAGTAAAAAGTTTTACTATTAAATAAGCTCCTAAATGAAATAAGCAAACAAAACTCTCTCTGCATCAGAACATTCCCCTCCTATTTCTTATTATTTCATTTAGGAGATATTTAATAGGAAAATATTTTACTCAGATTTTCTCCAAAGTCACCCGGGCACTTTATGGTATTAGCACCTAATTTCCCATTTCTCCATGAAAAAGGGTTATTTTATTTACTTGATTTTAATATGCTTGGTTATAAACCAGAGCAGCATGACTACATAGATACCTTGGTTAACCTTGGTTTTGCTTCCACCCAAATTGTTAATTCTGATAAAGGTCAAGCTTGTCTCTCCACCTTAGACATAAGGGGTTCCAAAAAACCTTACCCCCCCATTTGCAGCTTCCATGTTCACTTATATCGAAATAGTTTTTAGTGATTATAAAAATATATCAAGTTCTTTATTTATTGCAGGTATTAAAATTACTCTAGCTGATAAAGTGATAATATAATGGCTTCTCAATTGATTGGTGATTTGGAGAGGCAACGTGTGATAGATCGCATATGAGCAATAACATTTCGGGAAGCTCGTGATGCTGGAACCACCTTTATAACACGTTCATGGGTTGCCAAAAAGTTGCGAAGAAGTGAGTACTTAAAAAAAAATTGGAATAAAACTTTGGATGTGAAATGGATACAACCAAATCTGGGCGCCCAAATTTGCCACTCTCTCAGGAAACAAAGGACATCATTGAAAGCAGTACGCGTAAGCGGAAAAACAGCTGTGCTAAACTTTCTAGAGATCGAAGTGTTGAGAGGAAAGATCATTAGTGGTGAGATCATTCGACTGTACCATCATAGGCAAGGTTTAAAGCCTTGGCATGAACTTCCAAAGCCAAGAAAAACTCAACTTAACATCGATGACAGAATGTGGTTTGCCCATTATCTTGAAGATTGGGATGTGGATGATTTCATGCATTTAGCTGTCTCCAATGAATTTTTTGTTTACGTAACATGTCAGCCTAACTACCAAAATGATCGAGTGTGGGCCACAACACCAGATGAAATCGATGACAATGAACATTATCGCAAATTATTAAAAAGTCCAGACTGTGTTGGTGTGTTTGTTTTGTTCACTGCAGAGCAGCTCATGTGGGTGCTGAAGCCAAATGGTCAGAGTTGGGATGGACAGTATTTTCGTGATATTATTCTATCCCAGCATGTCATTCCTCTTCTAAAAAACCCAAACAATGTTATGGATGTCAATCAGGTCACACTTCTGCACGATAAGGCCCCCTGCTTTGAGGCATTAGCCACTCAACAGTTGTTGCGCAACCATGAGATCAATTTCTTTGGAAATGAAGAATGGCCAGGAAATTCTCCTGACCTGAACGTCTGTGAACACATTGGATCAGTTATAAAGGACAAGGTTGAATGTCTCTCGTTTCAAGAACCTGCAGCAAATCAATTTTCGAAGGATACAATGACGGAACACATTGAAACTGTTTTAGCAAATTTGCATAACAATCAAGATCTATTCACGTCACTTTTGGCAAGCTACCCAAAGCAAATTCAGGCTGTCTTGGAAGCCAATGGTGGGAACACCAAGTTTTAATTGTTTCTCATTAAATGCAGGATTAAATTCTCTTTTGTAAGGTATGCTTACTTTTACTGTACCTCTAATGGTTTAAGCCATAGGCAGGGGGGCTAAGGTTTATTGGAGCCCCGTACAGTTTAACATGGAATTTGAACCATGCTCCACCATGGATGGTCAGAAATTATAGTCCTCACCCAGACTCAATCTCATGACCTCCCAATCAGCAGCCCAGTGTCTTAACCACTAGGCTACCCAGGGTACCCATTTATCTACCAACCAATTTTTTGATTGTGTAGAAGGATGAACAGGTGGGTTTTGCTGCCTGCCACCACCAGGTCTCAATCCCGGGGCCAATGGATTCATAGTCATGCTAACCACTACACCACCAATACTATTATATATATATCAGGGCCATAGCCAGGGGGGGGGGGGATAGGGGGATATATCCCCCCAAAAAATTCTTACCAAACTTAGAAATATATGCGGACAAAATACTTTTCTCTGCTTACTCCCCTTTCATGGAGCTCTTATTTTCTGGAATGGATTTACATTTCAGACTCTTGTTTGCTTGCTTTTAATTGGTCCTCTTGCCTATGTCACGAATGACGTCATTTTCTATTAATGTGCCCATTGGCCATGTGCAGTTGTCACTCATGATGTCAATTCCTAATATACAGTCACTCATGCTGTTTACTTCCTTTGTTTTTCACGTGTTGTGGGTACTGAGAGTCTGTGACCTATTTACAATATGGCCAACAAGAGGCAAGCAAGTGTTTTAAATCATTTTGAGCCTAAAACAAAAAAAGAAAACAAACAGGGATTTAATCTGTCCTCCTGACAGTGGTGAAACTTCAAATAGAAGTGAAAAAACTGAAAATGTTTCCTCGGTGTGCAAGTCACAAATGTCTTTGAATATTGGCACATTCCTCAAAAAATCATGTACAGACGAGGAAAAATATAATATTCTTAAAAATCTTTGGGTACCCGGAGAATCATAGTTTTCTGCCGGGTAAAAGAAACTTAAAATTTCAAGGGAAGTGGCTGACTGAATTTAAGTGGCTTGCATATTTTCGAGCAAGTGAAGGTGCATTCTGCAAGTACTGTTTCGTCTTTGCAAAAAATGTAGAAGTTGGTAAAGGAAATCACATAAGACTGAATGCACTAGGGTAATTCCAGGACAAATAGACAAATGAAAGTGCCAAATGTACACTCCACCATCTCCAAAATTCATGAAACTTGGTGTGAGGGTTGGTTTTGGTCCAAATTACAAAAATCTGAATTTTTTTGAAAATTGGTCAAGTTGGTCAAATTTTATGGCGACCAAATTTTGGTCAAATGAAAAAACCAACAATTTTCAAACGTAAATATCTCAGCTGCTAATTGTGGTAGCGTAATGTCTTAAATGATAAAATATGTAAAATTAACTGTAGTTTCTAAATATGTATCATTTTTTTAGGGTAACAAAAATAAAATTATGATTTTATAGAATTTTTTTTTTTTTTTTTTTGCGATTTGGCAGCGAAGATATCATTTTTCGAAAAAAAGACCAAGAATAAAAAATGTTTATGTGATGTATGTACACCATAAGAAGTAATAAAAAGTCAGCTTATAGTTTATTATAAGGCTCAAAACTGAGTTTGAAATTAAGTAATAAATTTTTTTTTCAGACGACGAAGATTTATTACAGACTTATTAGTCCAAAAAAAGACAATTTTCAAATCATATAAAAAATACATGTAGATAAACCAAAAGAGAAAAAAATCTTTTAAAATATATGTACAATGTACATTATTGTATATACATAACCTCTCTTATATTTAGGGACAGAATATATTGACAATAATAATGTTTAATTTATAAAGCGCTTATCAGAGTATAAAATACTCTTCCTAATACTACACGTACACAAGTCTGAGAATGAATTAAGAGACAGTATTCTCATCCAGTGAATCCAAATTTTAGACACTAATAATATAATAATAAGAAAAAAGGATTTGAAAAGATTTTTATAACTATTAAGTAGATAAACAAATCTTAGATAAAAATTTTAGAAATATTATATAGAAGATCTTAAATAGTACATTCGATAGAATTTATTTTATCATCTTTGAAAAGTTATTTAATTCTTGAAGCGGAAAAATGTATTGTATTCTTGTTCCTCCTCGTAAACTTGCTTCAATACTCCCAAATATATTTTCTGTTGGAACGTGACAAACATCATCTTGCGCAGGAAAAATGTATGAGGGACATACGCCCAAAGGATGGAGAAATTTTATCAGAAAATCATCATATTCACAGTCAAAGGACTGGACTAATCCGAGCCATAGTTTATTTTCATACAACCCACAAAAGAGCCTGTTTCAATTTCGCGTTGAGAGACAGTATTATGTTCTTGATCCGAAGCAGAAACTCTAATGAGCTCTCTTATTTCGACTGACTGTGCACTCTGAGAGAGTGGATAAACCTTCAACGAATTCTTGGAAATTGGGACGAAGCGATGTAATTGTTGAGTACCTTTGATAGAAGTAATAGGTTCACTCAGACGTTTTTGCAAAAAGCTCTACATCTACAACTTCTGCCTCAGAGACGTAAAAAAGTCAATAGCGGTTAGGAATTCTTGAGAGCAGAAATTGTAGAAGTCCTGAGCTGTTAAGATTTGATGGTCGAGAGGCCGTCGTAAGCTTTCTCTGGCAACTGCTCTTTTTATCGTTCCGCCAATACCGTCGCAGGCATTCTTCCCGTGGGATGTCGCGAAA
This sequence comes from Bathynomus jamesi, assembly GCA_023014485.1. Classification (NCBI taxonomy): domain Eukaryota; kingdom Metazoa; phylum Arthropoda; class Malacostraca; order Isopoda; family Cirolanidae; genus Bathynomus; species Bathynomus jamesi. The sequence continues at coordinate 431,208 of JAJOZX010001256.1, forward strand.
AAATTCCACTCAGCATGAATTTTGAAGTCTTCGAAATGATGACATAAATTTAGAAAATTTGTTTTATTTTATACTGAGCCGCGCATCCATCTGTGAAATAATTAATTTTAGTTAGGTTTGAATTTTGTTGGATGCACAGGATTAATTTTTTGAGAAAATTATGAACCAGAATGGTATCATGCCTGCAACGGTTTGAAACGAAGCAGTAACTTTTGCAAATTAGTTTTCCTGCATTGTTTTTGGAATAATAAATGAATGGGTGCACTGTACATTGCAAGTTCTCCCAATGAAACCCCTGGGCACAATCTTGTACGATGAATGAGAAGTTTTCAGCAAAATCGCCCACCAAAACACCATTTTCGGGCAGAGTTTCTTTTAGATTTTTGAAGTAACTCGACTGACATTTATTCGTGAAGTGGTGTCTTGTCAGTTGTGCAATTTTTTTGGCGAGTGATTCCACATATTCCTCTGGAGTTTCAGTGATATCTTTTAACACACAGTGATCAACAGACACCCATTGTTTATATTTTATCTCTTCCATCGCCATGAAGTCCAAACTTTCCAAATAATTTTTTATTCAGACCTCTCGCGGGCATCTTTTGCATCGGTGCATCATACAATCTTCATTGTCCATGCCGCAGATGGATAAAGACATTAATTTTTTGTAGTCTAAATCTTTAATGCCTAATGCTGATATTTGTAGTTTCAGATTTTGGTGATGCATACATACGCAGACACTGTGAGTTCCGCTTTGTCCCACAAGCACGCACCACGACGGTCGAAGATGAGCAAAGGTACTAAAGCCTATTTTTGGATTTTCATCATTTTTTGCATATTCAGCATATAACACTTTCAAGTTACACAATACCAGTCTTTTTTGTTTTTTTATTTTTTCACCCTCTTCATTTATTGCAAACTTATAATCTTTGATTCCTGGGCACATCCTACTATATTCGTCATTTTCATAAAACTCCTGAATGATTTTTTTTCATTTCAGCTGTGACGACCTTCCCTTTCATCATGTTTGGAATGTTAGGAAGAATCCCAAACTGTTTTTGAAGATTGCGGCTCTTACGCACCATATACTTTGTTACTCCAAAGAAGTCAGCAGTTTTTTCAATGGGATAGGGATACAATGATAGTATTTGTAACCTAAGATTGCGATCGTTACTTGCTTGAAATTTCTCCTTTAATTCTTCCATAACCTTTTGATACCTGAAATAAAGTGTATTTGACATTAAGTTTAATTGGTATTTTTTTAATTAAACTTTTCATAAAATATATGTATATGTATTATATTGTCCGATTATAAAAATGTAAACAGATAAAACTTAATTTAGTATATACTTCGATGACTGTATTAAATTTAATTTAAAATGTCAAATTTCAATAACTATGTCCGAATAGTAGTCTTGCCTCTCTAAATCATCTTCCAAACAACTTTTTTTGGATGGACCAGTTTCAGAATAGTCAATAGGAGCCCCATAAGCAGCTTCAAAACTTCGTTTAACCTTTTCCATTGTCAATCTGAATTTTGTAGAAGCCTTTATCTGTTTTTGTCCCGGCTTCAATCCAGCTGTAAAACAAATTCAAATTTAGGTTGCGTGAAATAATCAAATATCAAATATTTTGTATATTTATTCAAGTGCTGATGCTAATATTTAAAAACAGAAAACTACGAATTTGGCATTAAGAAACAAATGTCCTGAACGGAGTCTCTATTGTTTTATTACCTGATTTAATAGGGCTTTCATCAAATAAAGGTAAAATATTGTCGCTGAGCAAATCTTTATTGAATTGCCTGTCTTGAACGACAAATTCTTCCAATGGTGGTGGATTCGTGGAATCGCTACTGCTTCGCTCCATACATTCGTTAAGTATGTCTGGCTCAGGTATTGGTGCAGGTTCCGGCTCTCTGGATGAACGTTGAACATGTTCTAATACAATTGGCTTCTTTTTAATTGTGACATAGCAATTGCTGCATAGTAATTGATTTTCTTCCAAAATTCCATAGCTTGCAGCTGCCATGGCAGAGTTTACTTTTTTGATGTTACAGAAAATTCTTCTTGAGTGTTTTTTCATAGGATCGCAACAAAATTTTGTGTTTTGAGGCATTTTAAGGGTTAGGTAAATTTACGTATACTAGAAAATTTGGTATACAGGAATACCCCGCTTTACGATGCTTCATTTTACGAAACCCCGGGTTTACGAAATTGTATTTGCGCTAAATAAAAAATTAAATGAAGAAATATAAAAGACAAAAATAAAATGCATACGTTGCGCATACCACAATCTAATATTCTGCATTACAGCAGTGCTTAGTTAGCTCGATTTTAAGACAAAAATAATATGCTTACATCGCGCATACCATACTGTACTGTACTCTATTACGTATTCTGCATTACAGCGGTGCCAAGTTAGCTCGCTTTTAGCTCACTTTGCACTGTGGCAACGCAGCTGTTGTCAGTTTATATGTGCGCTTTGACAAGAGAGTTTGTGCTTTATTCACTCTCGCGCACGCTAAGTGTTTCACTGATATTCTTTTCGTACATTGCAATTACAGTACCCATCATCAATTATGCCAAAACGAAAGTGTGATAGTAAAGACTGTGACGTTAATCAGAAGAAACGAATCCAAAAGCATGTCTACTGACACATCTATTAATGAAAACTAAATTTGCATATGTAATGTTTTGTACTATTTCTTTGTTCATTGCTTACATTTTTATTATATTTCTTTGTTCATTACTTTCATTTGTATTATTTCTTTGTTCATTACTTTCATTTGTATTATTTCTTTGTTCATTGCTTTCATTTCTATGTTAATAAACATTTTTTTCTGCAAAATTTGCTGTTTTATAACCTTTTTTTTTTTATTTTTTAAGAAAAAAATGTAACCCAAAATATAACATTATATGTATGGGAAATAATGCTCTGCTTTACGAACGGGCACTAGGAACGGAATAATTCGTAAAGTGGGGTATTCCTGTATACTGAAAATCTAGAAAGAAAGCACAAAATTATTAAAATTTGGAGGATTTTTTTTTTAGTCATTTTTTTTCATATAATCATCAATAAGCTGACTTTATTACTTATTATGGTGTACATACATCAAATAAACATTTTTTATTCCTGGTCTTTTTTTCGAAAAATGATATCTTCGCTGAAAAAAAAAAAAAAAAAATATATATATATATATATATATATTTTTGTTACCCTAAAAAAATGATACATATTTAGAAACTACAGTTAATTGTACATATTTTATCATTTAAGACTTACTACACTACCACAATTAGGAGCTGAGATATTTACGTTTGAAAATTATTGGTTTTTCATTTGACCAAAATTTGGTCAAGCCATAAAATTTGACCAACTTGACCAATTTTCAAAAAAATTCAGAAATTTGTAATTTGGACCTAAACCAACCCTCACACCAAGTTTCATGAATTTTGAAGAGGTTACCGTGTACTTCATTTGTCTATTTCTCGTAGAATTACCCACTAGTTAATGCTCTGTATATGCGTTGGAAAGATGCAAAAGAGGATTTCCGCAAGCACGAAACTAGCAATTATCACAAAGACAGCTGTGTTAAAGCACAAAATTTTTTGTCAGTGTTTGAAAATAAAAAAAAAGGATATCTGTACAACCTTAGACAGTGTCAAAAGAATAAAAAAAACCTCAGAAAACAGAAAAAAAACTCATGCCAATTATTGAAACCATTATTTTGTGTGGCCAACAAGAAATTGCAGTGCGGCCTGCGGGGTGATAGCAATGCTGGGATTTTGGAAGAAAATCAACAAAATGATGGAAATTTCCGTGCTTTAGGATTGGTGGTGGTGATGAGAATCTAAAGAAGCATTTCACTGAATGTGATCGAAATGCAACCTACACAAGCCCTCAAATTCAGAATGAAGTGATTAATATTTGTGGTAATCTAATCCTGTCTCGTATCGTGAATCAGATCAGTCATTCAAGATATTTTAGTGTTCTGGCAGATGAGACCTCAGACATCTATGGAGTGGAACAATATATTCTTTGTGTTAGGTACATGTTAAAAAGTGAAGAGAACTATGTGCTGCAAGAAGATTTTCTGAAATTTGTTCCTATTCATGACTGTTCTGGTAGGGCACTTGCTGAAACATTATTAAAAGAATTGAGAGAGTTGGGGTTGGATGTAAACTACATGAGAGGGCAAGGATATGATGGGGCTAAGTCAATGAGTGGTCAATTGAAAGGAGGTGCAGCTATTATACAACAAACACATCCTCAGGCTCTCTACGTTCATTGCTCTAGCCATGCCCTAAATCTGGCCCTTTCCCATGCTTGTTCAGTGCCAATAATAAGGGCTAGTTTAATGGTAATGCGAGATATAATGGCTTTCTTTAGACACTCTCCTAAGCGAAGTCATGTGCTGAAAAGTTGCATCAATGAAATGTATCCTGGTGCCAAAAGAACCCATCTTCTGAAATTTTGTGAGACTCAGTGGGTTGAACATTTAGATTCAATTCTGTTACTGAAGGAACTTTGTGCACCAATTTCTCAAGCTTTAAACAGAATTCAGGATTTTATGGACAAAGAGTCTACAATGAAGGCTTTCACATTATTAACTGCTATTGAGAGCAGCAAATTTTTTATATGCTTAGTTATTGTTAGTCAGGTGTTTGCACTACTGCATGGCCTTTGCACATTCCTACAGTCTAAACAATGTGATCTTGCTTCTTGCCTGAACCATGCCGAAGTTTTAAAAGATGAAATACAAGCCCTGAGGGACTCTGCCAATTCAAAATTTAAAGCAGTTTTCTATGAAGCCAAAAACTTGGGTAAAAGTTTGGGTAGAACAATTCAAATGCCACCTTCAGTCAGATGGAAAGGTGATCACTTTGTTACACAGAATATTGAAAAGTATTACAGGCATTGTGCGTATGTGCCTTTCCTAGACTTTTTATTAAATGAACTAAATGATAGATTTATCAACCATAAAACTGTATTACAAAAACTGCATTCATTGTTGCCGAAGAGATCCATCTCTCTGATGGATGAGGAAGTGAAAAATTGCCGCGAAACTTTGTCCCTTCAGTGGCCTGACGATGCGAGCATTCCGGTAAAGTTCGAGGGAGAACTGAAGATGAACTTGGAGATACCAAAATGAAAAGCCCATTGATTTCATTACTTCTTTAAATGAATGCAATGAAGAAATATTCCCTACAATTCATGCATTTTTGAAAATAGGTGCCACTCTGCCAATAACTACGGCCACTGCAGAAAGATTCTTTTCAACACTAAGATGACTTAAAACCTACATAAGAAATTCTTCCTCTGAAGAGAGACTGAATGGTTTGGCCTTAATGAGCATTCACCGCCAATTAGAAATACAACCAGAGGATGTTCTTCAAGAAATGTTAAAAAGGGAGAGAAAATTAAATATCAACTTGTAAGGTAATGTAAACAATTTACACATCTTTGTTGAATATATATATATATATATATATATATATATATATTAGTGATGGGACGATACCAAAATTTTTAATGATTCTGATTCTGATACCACTAAAAAGTCTCGATTCCGATACGATTCTCGATATTTTTAAATATAATTCTATACTTGTTTTTCTGGAAATTGTCATATTTTACTCTGGTAAGATTAACTACTTACATTATGAGTATGGTAATATAAATTATAAAAGATTGGTTTAAAAATAAAAATCAACTAAGTTGTAACAATTCATTTTAATCTTCTTGATTACACATCATGGATATACATGTTTTAATGTATAGCTACAATACAATAAAAATAAAATTTGTTATCCTCTTTCATTTAAATTTTAAAGTTTACATTGCAAAACTGGTTCAATTAAAAGTTAAAGAATCGTTTTAAGAATCGGAAATCATGGTACAATTCTCTCGATTCCGATTCCGATTCCTGAAAAATGCTCGATTCTTCCGATTCTTGATTCCGATTAATCGTCCCATCACTAATATATATATATATATATATATATATATATATGACATCCTAGGTGTATATATAGGTTCATATAACCCCCTCTGAAAAAAATTTCTGGCTACAGCCCTGATATATATATATATATGTAGTAAAATCACAGAATAACGTGATCTTATTAATAAGCAAACAACCACAGAGAAAAAGAAACACGAAATCTGAGTACTTTCGTGAAGATGTGAATATATCACAAAAGCACTCGGATTTCATGTTTCTTTTTTCCTGTGGTTGTTTGCATATATATATATATATATATATATATATATATATATATATATATATATAACCTTTGGTTAGCTTCCACCCAAATTGTTCATTCTGACAAAGGTCAAGCTTTTCACTCCACCTTAGACCTACAGTTTAACGTGGAATCCGAACCACGCCCCATCAGCAGCCCAGCATCTTAACCACTAGGCCACCTAGGGTACCCATTTATCTACCAACCACTTTCTTTATTGTGTGGAAGGATGAACAGCTGGGTTTTACTGCGTGCCAGCTGCCATCAGGTCTTGAACCCAGGGCCAATGGATTCGTAGTCAGTGACACTAAACACTATACCACTGAGGCGCATATATATATATATACACACTGGCCCAGAAAAGTATTTATGAATTGAGAAATATTATCCAGATATTTTAATGGTAGCTTTATTTTTTGTGATTTAATAAAATTTATTTTATGTTAATATATTTTTTATGGTAATTTAGGTTATGCAGAACACAAATAAATTAGTGTAAGACAGTAATTATTAGATTAAATACAATATTTTGCCACTTTAAAAGTCATTTAATTAATTCCCATAGTGTTTCTTCAATATTTTGATAATTTGGCATCACTAAATTAAGTCTTCTAATTTTTAAATTAGCAGCACAGACTATGTGCAGTTTAGTATGCTGTCAGCCTCAATAGGGAAAAGTTCATTTTAATGCTGTTTTATAAAATTTTTACTTTATACAGTGCAGTCACCATTTACATGGTCTTAAATTACGCATTTTTTAAATAATGCAGCCTAAAAATATATTAAAAATATCGTATTATCTGTATAAATTCTAAAATAATGCATTATGCATTTTTTCCAGATTTAGTTATGCAGATTTTTCCCAAAAGATGGCACCACTATCATGGGTACCCAATAAATTACCCATAATGCTCAGCATGTTTGTTTACTTGTGACCTCCGTGCTGTGAAGTTGCGTTTGTGCTACAAAGTGACTTATTTGTTGTTATTTTTGCATTAAAACATTGATTATTTTTTGATATGGCTTCTAAAAGACCAGCAAGTGGTAGTGCAGATAAGGCTCTGAAGAGAGCTAGGCCTTGTCTTTAGAGATTAAAATTGATGTAGTAAGGAGATATGAAGCTGGTCAGAGTAACACCATGATTAAGCATGCTCTTAATCTTCGTGAAAGCACATGCCATACCATACACGACAATGCTGAAAAAATTAAATCAAGTATGAAAGCTGGAACCTCCCTTTCAACCCAGAAAAGTTCCTATACCTGATCGAATATAATGGACAGGATGGAAAGGATGTTAGCTATGTGGCTGGAAGATCAGCGGAAGAAGAAAAATCCTCTTAGCCAAGCCATCATCTGTGCTAAAGCAGGTGAATTTACGCATTCCCAGAACACATCCCCCCCTATTTTTATGTATTTATATGGGGATAATTGTTTTAATTTATGTGAACCTTACATTATGCGTGCGCTAGAGGACCACAACCCTTGCATAATTCATGATCGCACTGTATTTCCAATTTGAGAGGATGGTTGACACACGCAAGTTATCTAGCCAAGAGTTAGGAGAATTGACTGCTCTTGTTAAAATGGGTAATTATTCCAATACAAGTATTGCAAAATGCTGAAGATAAGTGAAGGTACAGTCAGATACCATAAGAAACGTATTACCAAGGAAGTACATTAAGTTAGTCCAAACTGGAAGAATGAGGGTTTTGTCAGAGTGTGGTGTAAGGCAACTAAAATTTCTGGCTTTGGAGAATAGATTTACGATAGCAAATGACTTGAGTAAAGAATTAGTGAGAGTGGGAGAAACAAAAGTTAGTGCAGATACAGTAAGAAGGTTAACAGATAAAATATTTGCCAGAGTGAGTAAGAAAAAACCTTTATTGCCAAAGAAGAATGTGATAGCACGATTAGAATTTGTATTCAACACAAAGATTGGGATGCTGAGAACTGGTCAAAAATTGTATGAAGTGATGAAAGCAGATTCGAAATTTTTGGTAGTGACAAAAGGAGAAAAATTGTTGATAGATGAATTGGTGAAGAATATAAGAAATGAATGTCTTATTCTGACAGTTAAAAAAGGAGGTGGGGGAATCAATGCGTGGGGCTGCTTCTCATCAAAGGGAGTTGGAAAATTATGCCAGATCAGTGGGAATGAAAATGGACACACGGATCAATATGTATTCAAACATCTATTCACTAATATTGCAATCCCAGCCGCTAAAGAACTTCATGGAGATTATGCAAACTTCATATTTCAACAGGATAATAATCTTAAGCATAGTGCTAAATCACTAAAACAACTCTACAGTAAGCTTGAAGAAGGGTTTAAAATGCTAGGATGGCCATCTCAGAGTCCAGATTTAAATGCTGTTGAACATCTTTCGGATGAGCTCGATAGAAAAGTAAGAACAAGAGAAGATAAGGCAAAATATAAAGACTTATGGAGAGTTCTTCAAGAAGAGTGGTATAAAATCAGTCCTGAATCATGCACGAAGTTGGTTGACTCAATGCCTCAGTGTCTTGAAAACTATTCCGAAAGAACGAGTGTGACCATACAGGATACTAATTTTCACAAGTTTTTATAAATAAATTTTTACAAATAAGTATGGTATTTTTCTTTTATTAACCCATTTTATTGTCAAATATATCAAATATTATTATATTACAATTATATATACCGCACTGTACATTCTTATTCCAAATATATTACAACTTATGATTTGTAAATAATGGGTAACTAATATATTAAGTTTTTATTGTGAATAGGGGCTAATATAGAAAACAACTTATTCCTGCCAAAATGAAGGACTTGCATTTTAATCTACTCTTCCTATTTTAGGGAAATTTGGCTGAAACTTATCAGATCTGGTACAACTAAAATAAATCCCATTAGTTTCAGGGTATGGGTGTCACTTTTTTAGACTAGTCGTGTAGTCGTAGTAGGCTAGCTTTGACTTGTATTATTATTAGAATATATAAGGTATTTATATTATTTTTTTCTATTTTTAATAGGATTTGGAGTCACTCCACTCCACTCCACTTTTTACAGTACTTATATGCATCACTTTCACTAAATTTTTCACACTGGTGCATAAGTTTCCAAGCTTAACCACATCACAACCAAGTCAAGTTTATTCACAAAGTTTAATGATAGGACAATAACTTAAGCCCTATTTTAAAAGTCATCATAAAGGACACAGTTTCTACATACATTTAACAGTGCCTAACTTAGATATAAGCTATGCCATCTTGCAAATTCCCCAAGTATAATGCAATTACACCTTCAGTAGTAGTTCAAACCCTTGCCCCTTGCTACAGAAGCAAGTGGCCTATTAATGTATCATAAGTCTTAGGCTACAAGACTTTAAAGGGCCTACTTAAATTAAGCGTACAATTGGAAAGGCTTAGGCCTCAGCACAGTCTACTCTTGAATTACTGTCCATTACAATTAACAGACTACAGAATTCTCACAGAAAAGATATAAAAATTTGAAAAAGGGCCATTCCGCAGTATTTTTTTTTTTGTTGCAGATGGGACAGACATACATATATTGGTATTAGAAAAGAAATACCAAAATACTGTGGAATTACACTATATTACATTGATAAAATCCTATTTTAATATGGTAAATTAAATTCCAATATGGAACTCCTGAGGCTTTATTTGGTGGTTACAAGCAAGAATTTATGTGGCATTGTCACCATGATAATTATGACATGTTTAATAATATTATGTACTCTATCAAAATAGTATATCTGGTTTAATTAATGAAAATAATCATTTTTTAATTTACTGTATTAATCTAGGTTTGGGATTTAATTTATTGACTACCCAGTTAGGTCAACTGTACACCCTTAATGATCAGTTAGTTTAAACAAAAATATCATGACTTAACCTAACAAATCATCAAGGGCGTTCAATTTACCTACCCAACCGGGCGTTCAATTTACCTACCCAACCGGGCGTTCAATTTACCTACCCAACCGGGCGTTCAATTTACCTACCCAACCGGGCGTTCAATTTACCTACCCAACCGGGCGTTCAATTTACCTACCCAACCGGGCGTTCAATTTACCTACCCAACCGGGCGTTCAATTTACCTACCCAACCGGGCGTTCAATTTACCTACCCAACCGGGCGTTCAATTTACCTACCCAACCGGGCGTTCAATTTACCTACCCAACCGGGCGTTCAATTTACCTACCCAACCGGGCGTTCAATTTACCTACCCAACCGGGCGTTCAATTTACCTACCCAACCGGGCGTTCAATTTACCTACCCAACCGGGCGTTCAATTTACCTAACCAGGCATTCAATTTATGGTTAATATGTTTTAAATAACATGGGCTGAACTTGTAAATCAAAACTTTTTATGAGGTAGTTTTAGTCATTTTATTCAAATTTGTCATTCATTTTTTTGTGCAAACTATTATAGAAAATAATAATACATAATAATAATATAAATATATATATATTTAGTGTATTTGTAGTTGGGGGTGGTATGACATGTTACAAATACACTTGAAAAATATATTTTTGATTTCAACTTCAGGCCATGTCATTTGTGACAATTACCCAATTTACCTAACCAGGCATTCAATTAACTTAATAGTGTAGTAATATTCAATGTAGATCAACAATTGTTGATGTGCACATGGTCTTCCAACCATCTTTAAAATAAAATTATTTAAGGTATGCATTGATTAAAAGAAAGGATTTATATACTGTATTAAAATAGGATTTTACCCATTACATTTACATTTCATTTGGAAAACATGAAGCCACTGGGGCCTATCAAGGTTATCCAAATCATGAGCTATATTTTATTATAATAAAATCTTGCAAAACATCAATCTCAAGTCAACTAATTAACATACAACTACTGTACAGTCAACTCTCCTAATACATGGTTGATTTTGTGCCCCACCCTTGGCCAACATGGGTGGGGTTTTGTCCTTACAAAGTTTCAGTTTAATGTTTATAGCCAGTTTTTAATGTTTAATTTCCTGCCAGGACTGTGCAGTGTGCATGTTTATTATTTCCTGTGATTTTAAAATTATTTTTCACCATGAATCCCCCAAAATATCCTGCTAGTTCATTATCTTCAGAAGATGTACCAGCAAAGAGGTCTTAGACACCTATTTCTCTATAAACTATAGGGTTACCAGATTTTTCAAATGCCCATATAGGACAAAATTTTTCCCCGAGATTTTTTTTTTAAGACCAAATTTTTTTTTCAAATTGAAACGATTTCGGTTAATATTCATCTTTTGACCCACTCACGCGCAGTTAAAACAGTATAATATATTGAATTGCTATTCAAAACTGACTAAGAAAATATATATCTTATGTTGTGCAAATTTGTTCAAATGTACTTTTTTTAATAATATATTTCCTGTTTTGGCTATAATGTACTTTTTTCATAAAATATTTTTCCTGATTGGGCTATTTTTTCGCTACTCTGCGACTTAATTAGTTGGTTGGGTTTTGATCTGGCTATTTTTTTTTTCCTAATTGGATTCAGTTTAGTGGTGTTTGTGATAGAATTATGACGTGCCATTCATGTGATTTTGACTTTGAGAACTTGATTCATCATGTGCCCTAGATGAGATAAAGGATTGGATGTTTTTATCAATTACGGCATTATTCTCTCATCCTTAACTTGCCCAAAATGTGACAGTGAGTGCCTAATACGAAAAGATCATAAGATATTTAGGTGAAATAACCAATATTAACGGGTTAGTTTAATTGAATGCCCAGTTAGGTCAACTGAAGGCCTGGTTAGGTTAACTGAATGCCCAGTTAAGTCAACTGTACACCCTTGATGATTGGTTAGGTTATCGCGATATTTTCGTTAGTTTAAATGAAAATGATGAGAAACTTTTCTGGTTAATTTTGAGGCATTTTGTACAAAACTGCCATCCATTTCCTGTGCAAATACGTAGTTTTCGAGATGACAATATCTCAAAAACTATGCATTTGCACAGGAAACGGATGGCAGATTTGTGCAAAACACCTCAAAATTGAACAGAAAAGTTTGTTCTCATCATAAAAATAGACTGGGTGTAAAAACGAATAATTACCTAGATTTCTTCAATGGTTACAACAAACCAAATTAGAAAAATTTTATTACAATAATATTTAATAATTAAACATCGTGAATAAATTAAAATTATTATACATAATTTATTGAAATTCTAAATCAATTGATCCCTAAAAAATTTGCTTAAAAAATATTTTTTGCTAGATATTTTAAATGCAAGATTTTGACAGGATTTTTGGATCAAATATGGGATGTCTGGCAACCCTACAAACTAAGCTTGAAATACTTGAATGCCTGGAGAGGAATGAATCTGCAGCATCCAGGTGTATGGTGTGAATGAGAGTACTATTTGCACCATAAAGATGAATGCTGACAAAATTAAGAAGTCTGTTGCTGAAGCTGCCTCACTATCATCCAGTGTCTTTTAAAATGAGAAATTCACTACTGCAAAAGACATTGTTGGGAATCTGGCTAAATTAAACGCAGAAGAAAGTAAACATGTACTCCACCATCAGTAGGAAAGCAATCCTTCAGCTACCTCACCACCACCCTCACCTTACTAAATACCACCTACAGTCCCTCTACCATCAACCCCAGAAGCCCATCTGCCCACCTCTATTGATAAGTAAAATCTCAAATTTTTCTTTTTAGTAGCTATTTCAAATAGCAAACATGATGAGTATTTATATGTAAGCATTATGTTAAGCTACTCTAAATAGTTATTTTTTATTTCTATAATTGCATTAATGATATATTTTGGTAAAATATACTCTGGAAATATATTTTGGTAATGTTGTATTTTACATTCGTAAACTCAAAAAATTAAAATCCTTTATTGAAGCAGAAAAATAATGAACAACTATTAAATAGGGTAAATCAGGGTAATTATGTGTTTTAAGTAACTCAGTCATTTTACATACCAAAATACATTTTTCTAGTAGTATTTGATGTGATTTGTTCAAATATGACCTCCATTTCCGTCGGAAATAAGATCCAACAAAGCTATAGTACTTTGAAGTTTGGCCCATTTTCAAGGGAAATGGTCAAAATCTAAGCAAAACACCTCAAATATTACTAGGAAAATGTATTTTGGTATTAATTAACCTAACAACTTTACCTAATATGAATATATTATTACATTATCATTTGTATAATTTAGGTCTCGGGGGTACGGGGGCTCCGCCCCGTAAAGATCACGCATCACAAATTGATCGATTGAACGACATTTTAGCGTCGGAAATTCAAAAATTAAAAATATAAAATCTTATACCGATCAATTTGTGATGCGTGATCTTTACGGGGGCTCTGCCCCCGTACCCCCGAGACCTAAATTATACAAATGATAATGTAATAATATATTCAATATTTCTATTGCTCGGAAGTCATTAGAATGCACTTCATATATTAAATCCTCAAAATAATATTCGCACCATTCACATGTCATCGCGACCAACATCTATCAAAAACTAACAGAAGTAGACTAGCAACTTAAAAGGCCTAAGAAGTTAAAAAGTGTAACTCATATATCATGTTCTCATGATGTCACCAATCAAATATTGGAAGGGCGGGAAAAAAAATGCAAAAATGTCATAATATTCAAATGTACATAATTTGTTAAGTACGCATCTGCGAGCATAGTGACTTATATGAAAATGATGAGAAATTATACTTTAATATTTTATAATTATATTTGCTTTTGATATTCTGAGTACGATAAAACTCATATTAACCTAAATCAATTTGCAGTTATTTAAGTTTAGTAATTTTTGGGCAAGTAGTTGACCTAACCAATTGAATGCCTGGTAGGTCAACTATACACCCTTGATGATTGGAAATTATGATATTTTCGTTAGTTTAAACAAAAATATCATGACAACCTAACCAATCGTCAAGGGCATACAGGTGACCTAACTGGGCATTCAATTAACCTAACTAGACATTCAGTTGACCTAACCAAATTATGAAATGCTTTTCATAATACCAGGGTTGCCAAAATTACTTAATTAGGTCATTAAAACAATAGAAGCTTCGATAGACAATTTTTTGAGTTTACGAACGTAAAACACTACATTAGTCTTTTCTGCTCTATCGATTTATATACGTGTTATTAATTTAGGATACATGGTTGATGTACAGCCTTACAGTAAGATTTACTTTGCATTTTAACAAACCTCCACTACAGCCCGATCCATTAACCTAGTTAGCACCGAGGTCCGACCTAGCAACTAATATCATATTGGCTTGTGATCGAATTGTCAACGAACTAGTCTGTGGTCGAAACGTCCAGAAACAGTCAAATTCCTGTCCCCCCAAATACATTACCCTATTTCGAACACTGCCTAATTCCTAATCGTCTCATCCGCAAAAAAAAAAAAAAAAAAAAATACTGCTGAAAAGCCCAAAATAACGCTGGGCCTAGTCTGATTATCTAGTCTAACTTACCGATCCATTTTATAGAGTTAAGATTAATAATGTATTTATTTACTATATAATAAAAGTCTTCGCAAGTTAAGCTGAACAGAGTTCAGAAATCAGGCTACAAAATCGAGGTTTATTACATTTAACTTAGTAGTATTAAGACATAAGGCCTATTCTAAAATTTAATAGGCTATTCTTCCGAAGGCAACTCCAGTTTTCACAACTACGTGACTATTTATGAACATAACAGGATAAATTTATAGATACTGTACGCCTGAAACCCTCACCCTCACTTAATATGACGTGGACTAAGCTAAACGATTAATATAGACAAAGGCTAATAATCATGAACAAACAGAAACGTGGATTGATTTTTAATGTATGCATGTACTTATTCATCATGTAATATATTTATTAACTATAAATTAACAAACAGGGGTGGGCAGAGATATTTCTGAATAATGTGACAGTCCATTCGCCCTGTCTTTTTTGTATTATTATTATTTTAAATTAACGGACGTTCATTTGTTCACTTGTATACACTGTACTTGCAAGAGATCAGAGATTGTATGGAGAGCTTGAAGTGATGGTTATACCAAAGTCTACTTTGGTTATGCTCTAAATCAGTCACGTTTTTACATCGACATATATATATATATATATAATATATATTTTAAAGTTCGGGAAGAACCGATTTGCCTCTATTTAAAAGGGCATATCTCGGCGGAAAAACAAAGAAAAAGGGAGAGGAAAGACAGAGGAAAAAGAAAGGGTGGAGGGGACAGTCGAAGTGGAAAAAGACCAAGGACTGCAAGGTCGAGCCCCATCATCTTTGGGTGCTAGGGCCGGGAGGGCGCACATGAAACCTCCTGGAACAAGCACGTGCAAACGAGCACAAGAGCACGAGCTTAGAACCCCCTTGCGGGGATACATATATATATATGTGTGTGTGTGTGTGTGAAAATTATTTCACGAAAGTGACACGTGAAAAATATTTATGATGAATAAAACCACGAAGGAAAAGAAACACAAAGTGGTGTTCCTGAGGATGTCATTAGACGAAATAAACTGAACTTGGAACTGGACCTTCGAATCGCTGTATCGGTGTTAAACCAAGATTTTCAGAAATTATGACGCTCAGTCAGCCACATTGTTCTCATTAAATTATATTGGTAAGTATATCTGCACCATATCGTATTTCTGTTGTATACTATTAGCTTACTCGTAAATAATGAAAGTGTGTGTGTATATATATATATATATATATATAGAAACGACGTAAGTATAGAGGAGTGTTCTGCACACGAGGAAGAGAAATAACAAACAAATGAAAAATAAGGCACCCGCCCGGGAATCGAACCCAGGATCTTCCGATTGCCGGTCAGACGTGCTAACCACTACACTACGGAGCCACGATAGTCAGAAGTTGTAATTCTCCTACATAGGGCAGAAACCAATGCCTTGAGAGGGCACCCTCGCAAATCGTGAATATGTACATTTAACTGCAATGACCACGCAGTATATTAACGTATAGAAACGACGTAAGTATAGAGGAGTGTTCTGCACACGAGGAAGAGAAATAACAAACAAATGAAAAATAAGGCACCCGCCCGGGAATCGAACCCAGGATCTTCCGATTGCCGGTCAGACGTGCTAACCACTACACTACGGAGCCACGATAGGAGAATTACAACTTCTGACTATCGTGGCTCCGTAGTGTAGTGGTTAGCACGTCTGACCGGCAATCGGAAGATCCTGGGTTCGATTCCCGGGCGGGTGCCTTATTTTTCATGTTTGTTATTTCTCTTCCTCGTGTGCAGAACACTCCTCTATACTTACGTCGTTTCTATACGTTAATATACTGCGTGGTCATTGCAGTTAACAGAAATACGATAGGGCGAAGATATACTTACCAATATAATTTAATGAGAACAATGTGGCTGACTGTTTCATAATTTCTGAAAATCTTGGTTTAACACTTTGTGATACAGCGATACGAAGGTCCGGTTCCAAGTTCAGTTTATTTTGATTCTTGGTTTTAATACCTATCATAGCAGAAAAAGACACCTCTCACAGATATGTAGATCCAAATGCAAGGAGCGCATCGTTCACTACGCTTACTAAATCTGGGTACTCAGTTTTTAATCCAATCCACCAACTGTGCACAGTTTTCTGTTGAAATTCGGTTCGTAAACTTGTATCTTCCCTGATGTCAATCAATTGTTATTTAACAAAATAATGCGGCGATCTCGAATTGTGATATTTAGTTTGCTAAATTTTAATCGCAAGTAAGCGATATCGCGGATACTATCTTGCAAATTCCTAGAAATGACTGTGTGTTAGCAAGTATTTTCTTTCTCGATCATCATCTTGAAATTCAAAAACTTTCTACGAAAAAACAATAAAAAATCAGAATCAAATTTTCTTTGCGCACCCCACTTTGGAGACCACTGACTTAACGGATGACGTTTTCATTCATAAGTGTTTATACATACTAAGAAGCATTTGATTGTTAATCATGACAAATTATTTATGAAATTTGTACATCGTAATGTACCTGGCTCTTGGTCTGTATATTAATATTGTGATATAATCACCAGACAATGATTTTAAGATGGGGTGGGGTCAGTCAATTCAACGACATTCTCTGTAACCAATGGTGTCAGGCAAGATTATTATTACCCCTCTACTTATTCAATGTTTATATGGATAATCTATGTATTGTACCGAACACTTGTAAAATAGGCTGCTATCTTAGTACAATGATTTTTAATCATCTGATGTATGCAGATGATCTAATTCTTATTTTTCCATCTGTAAAAGGTTTCGGCACACTTTTAAAAGTTTGTGAAAGGTATGGGAAGGATAATGACGTAAAATATAATCCAACAAGTCATATTATAATTATGAGAACCAAAGTCTACAAGCATATAAAATTTCCTTAATTTCAATTGAATGGTATGGTGCTGTCACGACTCAGGAGTGACCCAGACTAAGTATCTTGACCACATACTAACCGAGTCTTTCAGACGACTATGATATTCTAAAGCAAGGGTTCTCAACTTTTTAGGCTGCGATCCAAATTCTGGTCTCGGGGTTAGCTCGGCGACCAATGCCTTCAAACAGTTCACCTGTAATAGATAATAAAATAAAATAATGGTAAAATGATTAGGGATAACAAATAAATGATAATTTAATGACCCAAGTTTGGGTCGCGACCCAGAGGTTAAGAACTCCTGTTCTAAGGAAATGTTGACAATTACGTGCTTAGGGAAATACTTTGATTAGAAAATTTCATGTGTACATTAGATGTTTAGTTGACCTTGTTCAAAACTTTTTGTACCCCAATGTATACAGGTTATTTGTGGTGGAACTACTGAATGCATAAAATGAGAAAACTGTTGTATATAACTATTTTAAGAGTTTATTAAGAACTAGATTTATAAATGGTGCATCTGGTGTTAGTATGCTGTTTGTGGTCAGTAAGGTGCCCAACTGTGCCAGTGTCATACGCAATTTTGCACTTAGATTCATCACTCGGCTTCGTGAGTCAGTCAATAAGGTAATAGCCATGGTTGGTGCTGATATCCGATATACAGTATTTCATAGATCTTAAATCTGGAAGCGTTGGCATAGGTAACCATGTTCATTATTCATAGTGTTCCACTGGTCTACATAGTCACTGCTCCAGACAACTATCTCTTAATCTTCTATGGATCACTCGTATAATGTTTGTACCTGTCGAGTGTGAAATAAAGTTTGCTGTCGTTGTTGTTTACTATAGCGACATCACTTCTCAAATTTTAAAGAGCTGTTAAGTCCAAATCATGGTTATTGAGAAAAGAAGTAGTGATTTTGGTAGTTAAAATTATTTTAATTTTACCATAAGATTATATTCTTTCCAATTTTTTTCAATATTCTGTTTTGCAGCTAATAATCAGACACTGTGTACAGGATGATAATTTTAAATAGTAAGCGAAGATGTAGATTATCATATATTCATTTTAGTAAGTCAGTTCATAAATTAGATGAGGAGAGACTAATATATTGAACAATGTTTTCACCCAATATCACTATGGGAAGTTACAAAAGACGCTAGATAACTACGTTCTATAACTTTTGGTATTAACCACATAGTTTAAAAATGGTTTTTAAAGGTAATCAATTGCATTTACAATTACCATATTTTAAAAGTAATTAAATTACACGAATTACTTTCCTTCTGAAGTAATACGCGTTGATGAGAACTTCGTTTTTTAAATATAAAGGCAGTGCTGCGCCAGCTAACACTAATTTTTCCCGAAATCACCCCAATTTATATACGTTTTGCCTTCCATAATTTACGTATAATTAGCACACACCTTGATAAAATTGGTTGCTAAGGTACAAAAATGTGAAATTATAGTCAATTCCATTTATAGAAATGAAAACATATTTTACGCGCTGCCTCAGCCTTTTCTAATGGAGATTGCAGTCAGCGAAACAAATTTTAGTAAAAGTGGTTGTGAAAAATTACCAATCGACTTCCTCTAAAAACTTAGCGCCGCTACCGATTTCGCTAACAATTTTAGTGATACTGTTAGCGTCGCTAATGAAAATTTAACGGCTCTAATCCCGGCACAGTATAAAGGTCATCAGAATTCTAAAGGACTCCAAATTATCATAGAGACATCCGCAGAAAAATTTCCCTCCGCCGTTAACCTTATTTCGGTTTAGAGATATCTCCATAAAAGCGAGTCCATAGTTTTGATACTCCGCCTGATACGTTGCGCCATCTTATAGAATATTATTCCCAAAAAACTTTTAACGAGTCATATCTTGGTTATGGTTTTGCTCTGCTCACGTTTAAATGGTAGCGCCTTAATATATATAGGTAGGATTTGGTGATCATACAGTTAGTAACCTGAACGGATACGTACCAATTAATAGTTGTCTTCAGCAACATTGGGTACTTTATGAAGACGAATGTGGAGAAAATTTTCAAACAATAAACTACATTCGAACAACATGAAGACACTCGGACCTATTCGAGTCAGATAAATGATCTAAAGCAAATTTAACTATAAAACTTCAAGTCGGCTGAATATCATTAATATATTTACAGTACTAATGAAGTAGCCTACACTAGTTAAGTCATAGCTAAAATAAAGATTATTTACGCGATTAACAGACTATCTCGATACACGTAGCGTCATTCCTATATTTAAAATTTTGGGATACGAGTAACAAATTTAGGGAATAATTTAGAGTTACTTATACTCACTGAACAAAAACCACCAGCACCGAAATGGGTTAATAAAACACACAGTAAATGACTCGAAAAGTATTTATTCTTTTTTTGGCTTTCCTCCTCTCTTCCTGTCAAAGGGCTTCTTCTTTTTCCCTTTCGCTTCTTCGGGAGGCTTAGTCGCAAAGAACTCGGCGGTGGGGTCCCCAATGAAGGAGACTTCGGTGGCACGGGTAGCCCTTAACTTCTTCTGGGACACACTGTCGATGAATTTCATGGAAACTTCTTTCCTCTTATCACTGCGAGACTAAAGATAAAACTGATTAATGAACTTAAAAATAATTTTTACTTTAAAATATTTTTATTTTATTATATTTTTTTAAACTTGCCTGATTTGGACTGACGTAATTAGGATTCGACCAAAGCGTCATTCCGCTGAAACTACCTTCAAAAACCTTGATTGGGTTCAGAACGAATCTTGGACCTTCAGAAACAAATGAACAAAACAAGTCGAAAGTTAACAACGGTTCTTCGCATTATAAATCATTTATACCCACCAATACCCTAAAGGTTTCGGTACCGTATCTATAAATTAGGAATTAACCAATTCCATAACTCTCAATACATCTCGTATAAGATGTACCAATGCAAAATATAGAAAATAAACTTTTCTGATAACTTCTTACAGTGAGAAGAAGAAGAAGAAAAAAAAAAAAGGAGGTAAATATTAAAACTATAACTGTTTTAATTCTAAACAAATATACCCTCAGAGTGAGCGAGCTTCACATTGAAACCCATTCCAACGCATTGGAGTACATCAACAATGTATTCACTGACTATCTAACGGAGCTTGTTCTTCTCATAATAATATACGAGTGACCAACTGTACTCAAAACTGGGCACCAATTAACTTTACAGCGTTCCTTACAGACACACGTGAGTAACAATATACACAACATACCATTGAGTATGTTACTAACATTAAATGAAAAGCAAATGGTATTAAATATGCCTTTAAGCGAGTAGCTGCAACGATTTCATTTCTTGTGTATGGTCTGTAAAGATGGCTCGCAATGAATAAAACGGTGTACAATCATTTCGCTCAAGGAACGAAGGTGGATACGAAGGTAAAGCCACAACTTGAAAAGGTGATAGAATAGACTACATTATCCACCACAACATGCCTAAGGAATTCCCACCATGAGGAACGTGAATGCTTAATAAATTTTAGGCCGGGTCGAATTTCTGGGGGCAGATAGGGCACTATGTGGGGCTTATGAATTGGGGTCCTGACCAACATACTCCAAAAGAAAGTTTATGCTCCCCCCGTACCACTAGCATACTCCCTCCTATTTTTGGCTCTGCCCCAAAAATGAAAATGGAGACCATTTAGAGCATCTTCTCATAGAGATGACCCCCCCCCCCCCCCCCCCCCTAAAATTGCATAATATATCTCGTGTGCAATTTTCAGGCAATTACCTCAAAAATTTGGATTTCTCAAAATTTTCACCACGCGTATTTTCTCAAAATATTTGCTATATCAGAAAATTGATTACACATAAACATCGTTTATGTGTAATCAATTTACTGAGCTGTGTGTTGAATTTCAAATTCAATACCAATAAATTTCATGTTCTAATTATCATATTTTTACAGGAATTATAAGAATTTATGCTCTTTAGATTTACTTATGATCCATGCATGATTCTATAAAAGCTGGATTTTTAATTTTTTAAAAAGGTTGAAAAAATGTCAACCAGAAACAAATCTTCGAATGCAGCTTTTGGTTTTGCCACTGAATTCCGCCGATCAATGATTCCTACAAAGGTAGACGTTGTCAAACACTATTTCTTCATTCAAAAGAGAAAAAATCAAGTCAAGGGGATCAGCAACTGCGAACGATTGCTGCAATGTAGTTACCAAAGATCTTCAAGAAATTTGGGCCATGTTCTCTTTCCCTGTCATTCAAGAAAGATCTATTTCTTCTGCAGTAGAAAGATTAATCAGATCAGCTCTTTCCTTGAACAAGGTTCCTCTACGTCAAAGGAATGAAAATTTTGCTAAAAAACTTGCTTCATATGATGAAATGTTTGACAAATATTTGTACTTGCAAATGTTATGATAAAGGAATAGAAAGGCCGTTTTGTCGATGCGAGGTAAAAATCCCAATGGTATAGTGGGAGTCATTTGTAGGCCAAAAGCAAAGAATAAATCAATTAGGGCCATTTGATCGTGAAGCTGCCGCTGTCCAGAGACGATCCCTCTCAAGGGCAAGAGAAGAACAAGAGAGGCAACAAAGGTCACAAGTGGAAATGGCAGAGGCTATGGAAGTTGTACCATCTTCTTCAGAGATGACTTTAGCGAAGATATAGAAGACAGTGACAATGAGCTAGAATTCGTGCCCGATGTGGAATTGATTGAAAATGATCAAAATAGGTATTCATACAATGAATTACCATTGGTGGCAGACCGTTACCGCGTGAGTTCTAGAGTTACAGCAGCTATTGTTAATACTGCATTGAAAGATATGGGAATAATCGATCAATCTAACATGCTTGATAGGAAGAAAATAGAGAGAGAGAATTCGTGTAGGCAAGAAAAATATTGTTAGATCTAGATGTGAAAATGTGAATATTGAATATTGAATGTATAGGGTTTGATGGAAGAAAGGATGATACGTTAACCAAGCATGGAAAAGAGAAAGAAGAACATTATGTGCTGATCAAAGACCCTGAAGGTATCTATGTAGACCACCTCTGCCCTGACGCAGGAAATGCTCGGTGTATAGCTGATGAAATTATAACGTTCTTAATTGATTCAGCGAGCATCGACACTCTCAATGCTCTGCTATGCGACGGTAGTGCTGTCAATACTGGTAGAATTGCTGGTACCATAAAATTGATTGAAATTTTTTTCATAGATCAGTTCAATGGCTCGTGTGTCTTTTACACATGAATGAACTCCCCTTCACACACACATTTGAAACCACAGACGGAAAAACATCAGGGCCAAATACCTTTAAAGGTTCAATTGGAGCCAAATTGAAATGTGATTTAACCATTTTAGACTTAGTGGCATTTTCCCCAATTCAGGGCAACGTCCAAGATATACCACCGAATGTCGTGAAAGAGTTGAGCAGTGATCAAAAGTATCTCTATGATATGTGCCTAGCAGTGCAATCTGGATGGGTATCTGAAAGTCTAGCCCGCAGGTCTCCAGGTGCCATTCATCATGCTCGCTGGATTACCCGAGCAAACCGGATTCTTCGTTTATATGTATCGACTTTACATCCCGAACAAAATCTGAAAGAACTGGTAACCATCGTCATGAAATCATATGCTCCTGGATGGTTTCATATCAAATCCCATCCTAAAGCTACTGACGGAGCACCGAATTTTTTTCATTTGATTGTCTTGATGCGAGGATTGGAAGAAAAACATCGCATTATTATGGAACCGGTGTTCCGTAATAATGCCTATTTTCCCAATCCCGAAGCTATCCTACTGTCAATGTTTACTGATAGCAGACATGTCAGAGAAGATGCTCTTCAGAAGATACTTCTCAGTCAGACACGTTTCAGTGGCACACGAAATTTTGAGCTTCCTAAATCTCTAAATTTCGATTCCAAAGACTACTATGAGATGATTGACTGGAGAAAGGAAGCTATCAATCCTCCACCTTTGATAAGGAATTTCAGCAATGAAGAGCTACTGCATACAAGAACAGAACCCTTGAAAGTTGCTGCCTTTTCATGCCACAGTCAAAGCGTGGAAAGTGCAGTGAACTTAGTGACAAAAGCATCAGAACAAAGGATTGGCTACGGCAATCGGCACAAATTTATCCTCAATCAACTGGAATCAAGAAAAAGACTGCCACAGTTTGAATGGAAAGGCCAATGGGGCCAAGGCACATCCAGTCATCCACAAGTAATTAGTGAATTGTGAAGGTAATTTTTAAATTAAATTTTGTTTTTACTTCAAAGCTGTTTTGTGTAATAAATGGTCTAATTGTCTTCTTTTCAGACAAATATACTAGGCCTATATGAGGTTTATGAATTGGTCTCCTAGGCAATCAGTACTCCAAACTAAAGTTTATGCCACCCTTTTCTATATACTGATAACACTTTTTGGGGATGCGGCAATTTTTCAAGGATTTGAAATTTCTTGGATAATTGCCTGAAAATTGCACATGAGGTATATTATGCAATTTTAAGGGGGGTCATCTCTATAAAAAAATGCTCTAAATGATCTCCATTTTGATTTATGATACTATTTTTAATTTGGGGGCGGAGCCGAAAATAAGAGTAGTATGCTAGTGGTACGGAGGGGAGCATAAACTTTCTTTTGGAGTATGTTGGTCAGGATATCATTTCATAAACCCCACATAGTGCCCATCTAAAAAAAATCATTTTGACGATTTTGACCCAGCCTAAATTGCTTATTCCCCTACACTAGAAGTGAAACGTAAATTATGTTTGTATGTTATACAAATAAAATATAAAAATAAACGCAACGAAATACATCTTACCAATTTCTGTAAGTTGGCCGTCCTCTTCCACTATCTGATAATTTCTGAACCATACCTTTTGATCAACCAAAGAAAATACGAAAACGTGGTCAAAAAATGGTTGTGTTTTGGGATGGCCTTTTGGGGAGTTGAATATTTGGCTAATCAATTCCTTTATAAGAATCCAATGGGGTGTGTTGAATTTTGTGTCAAAACATATTAAGGGTCTTGAGCCTTTCAAATTGTTTCCAGTTAACTTCAACTCTTTCATGGAATGAACTGAAATAACGGGTTGAAATGACAATCAATTATAAATCTCTATTTTAACTATTATTACCGACTTCTCACTTAATATAAGAGAAAACTGCACAGGCAACCACAGTCCAACAGTACTCTCGCGTGGCAGGCAGGAACACCATTGGACTGTGGTTGCCTGTCAAGTTTCAAAGCTTTTTAACTTCTAATCTCTTACTATTTTGAACTAAGAATTTGATGGAGGGTCCTTTCGAGATGTTTGCCATCCACATGTAGAGATCTTTCCGCTTCTTCGTCTCAAAATAAATACATTTATTACAGTTCTTCATCTCCGCTATCTGTAATTCAATTGAATTCTTATGTTACTATACATACATAACAAGGAGAATCTCAAGTTTTTAATAAAAATACAAAATAAATTAAGTCTACTAAAAAATCTGTTCTCTAAAGCTATGCAAATTTTGGTCTTATGTACTTAACACAGAGTTATTTCAGTGACAAAAAGAGAGCAGATGAGTAAATAACACATAGCCTACTACTTCTCTACAAATTAAATGACAGCAAATACAAATAACTACAATGTATTATTTTACCTCTGTGATAATTTGCAGGTCATCTTTTTTGTCTTTTTTGCTGTCTGGTTTCGAGTGTGGCATCAATGTTCTCAAATCTTCCATTAAATGTCGATCTCTGTAAGTAATCCCTCTGGAAGCAAAAATCAAAACTCGCTGCTTGTTTGTCCATTTTACCTAGAGAAAAAATTAAACTAACGTCAATTATCTGTAACAGATTTCCTTATAAGCAAAAAGTGGAACTGTAAATCTAAAAATACTAAACTATATGAAACTAGTTTTAAAAAGAGTTACGATTACTGACAAATAAAACTATTTTTTTTTTTTTTTTTTTTGTATTGGGGCGTTTACCGCCATTTCCCGCTATACGCTAGCGGATATCATGGCGAAGCAGAATATGAGAAAGAGAAACGGAGACGGGGGAAAGGCACTAGAAGTGGGAGGACCGCGGACGATGGGTGAGAAGTCACCTAAAGCTCAGAGAGGAGGCGAGATTGGGAGAGGAAAAGGAAAAGACGGTCAAGCGAGAAGAGAGGGCTCTCAGCGAGCATAAGACGTAAACGATCGGGGAGGGGGAAATCAGAGAGGAACGGGAAGGCGCGACGAGTACTGACGACAGGGTGGGGCATTCCACAAGGATGTGAAAGACGGTGAGGGGCGACTGGCAGGAGGCGCAACAAGGAGCCTCCTGCCGGGACATAAGATAGCCGTGCGTGAGGCGCGTATGGCCGATGCGAAGCCGCGCAAGGACGACCTCTTTGTGTCGGGAGCGGTGGAAAGAGGACGCCCAATATGACAGGCAGGGGCGGATGGACCAGAGTTTATTTCCGGTGCATCGTCCCAGGACTGCTGCCATATGCGGTTGTAGAGGGACCGAAAGACCTGCACATAGTCAGAGAAGGGGAGCGGGCGGGGGAGGGGAGGCATCGAGGCGGCGGACCGGGCTGTGCGGTCAGCCGCCTCATTACCGGAAACACCGACATGGGCAGGAAACCAGCAGAAGGTGACCCGGATCCGGTGAACGGTGTGCAGGACATGGTACTCCTGTTGAATAATGCGTACGAGGGGGTCCGGGGAATTATAGCGCTCGAGCGCTTGAAGAGCGCTCAGCGAGTCCGAAAAGATGGTACAGGAAGACCGCGAAAAACCCGATACCAGACGGAGGGCTTCCAGAAGGGCAAAGAGCTCGCGGAAAAGATGGAGGCCTGAACCGGCAGGGGGATACCCCGGGAGGTAGGTGACAGCGACGGAGAGAAGACGGCGGCCGCGACACCTGCAGGGAGCGCGAGCCGTCAGTGTAGACAGGAACATCGTCCGAGTGTACGGGAAGATGGGCCAGAAAAGAAGACCGGAGGACGGTAGGAGGAGACTCCTTACGCAGGCCACGGAGCGCCTGGCAGCGGCAGATAGGGGTGGTCAGCCAGGGGGGCGACAGGTCGAAGGAGAACGGCAGAATAGAGGGTGGGGGGATCCCCAGGGACGAAAAGACGTCGGCCAGGGAGGCAGCGAAATGCCACGTGTCAGGCCGGGGTAGCGCCTGGGAGATCGCGGAGAAGAGTAGGGACATCGGAAGGCGGCAGATGCGAAGGTAACACTTCGCCATGAGAAGGCCCCGGCGAAGGGACAGGGGGGGGTGTCCACAGTCCACCTGAAGACTAGCGACAGGGGACGAGCGGAAGGCACCCGACGCCAGGCGAAGGCCACGGTGGAGCAGAGGATCCAGCATACGGAGTGCCGGAGAGGAGGCGGAGCTGTAGACCACACAGCCGTAGTCGATGCGGGATTGCACCAGGGAGGTGTACAGGCGCAGCAGAGTACGCCTGTCCGCCCCCCAGGTCGTGTGGGACAGATGACCCAAAAGGGAGAGGGTGCGGCGAGATGTTTGCCGCAACCGCCTAAGGTGTGGAACCCAACCGAAAAATCCGTCGAGGATCATACCCAGGAATCTAACGGATGGGACGAGGGGAAGAGGAGTGCCGGCAAGGGTAAGGGCGAAGGTATGCGACAGACGGAGGCGCCGAGGACGGAAAAGCATACTGGAAGACTTAGAGGGTGAGAAAGCATAGCCAACCGAGGACGCCCAGCGAACCACCGCGTTGATGGCTAGCTGGAGCCGACGTTCAGCCAAAGATGGGAGGCGGCCAGAGCAATAGATAGCCAGGTCATCGGCATAGAGGGAGCTACGAACGGATGTAGGCAGGACCGTAGCGACTGTGTTCATCACGAGTGAGAAACACAAGACGCTAAGGACACTACCCTGAGGGACACCCTCCTCCAACGGAAAGCGGTCAGAGAGAGCAGAACCGATGCGGACGCGGAAAGAACGGGCGGACAAGAAGTTATAAATAAAGGAAGGGAGAAAGCCTACGAAACCCAGGGAGCGTAAGCAGTCGAAGACCGCGCTCCGCCGGGTAGTATCGTAGGCCTTCTGGAGGTCGAAAAAGACGGCGAGTACAAATTGACGCCGGGAGAAAGCCTCCTGCACGTCATGGCTAAGGAGAAGGAGGGGGTCGGTGGTAGACCGGAAGCGCCGGAAACCAGCCTGGGTAGCAGGGTACTGGTCACTCGCCTCCAAGGTAAAGGACAGCCGCGAGGCGACCATCGCCTCCATCACCTTGCAGGCACAGCATGTTAGGGAAATGGGGCGATAGTTCGACGGGAGTGAGGGGTCTTTATCGGGCTTCGGGATGGGGACGACGATGGACTCACGCCATCGGTCCGGAAATGAACCCTCCAACCAAATCCGGTTATAGAGGTCCAGTAGAAAGCTGAGAGCAGAGGGGTGGAGATGCCGTAACAAGTCATAGGGGATATTATCGGGGCCGGGGGCGGAGGGCCTCCCGAAGCTCTGTCATGTGGAAGAGGTGATTATAGGGGTCATCCCTATGAGGTGGAAATTCCGGTGGGTCGCGGCGGGAGTGGGGGGAATCGGAACTGGAGATGGCTGCAAAGTGCGCCGCGAGTGCGTTCGCGACGGCCTCCGGATCGGACACGACTCGTCGTCCCCGACCCGAAGCACCGGGGGTCGAGGGGGACACGGGTCCCCTCAAAGCTACGCACCTTGCGCCAAACAGTCGAGGGGGCAGTCGAAGAGGAGATCCCGGACACGTAACTCCGCCAGGAGGTACGCCGGGCCAGTTTCAGGACCCGACGGGCCACTGCCTTCAGGCGCTGAAATTCTATCTTGTGCTCCAGCTGGCGGGTCCGGTAGAAGCGGCGGCCGGCACGGCGCCGCTCCTGAACGGCATGGGAGCACTCTGGGGTCCACCATGGGACGCTTCGCGGCCTGGGGGAGCCAGAGGTACGGGGGATGCAACTGGCGGCAGCCGAGAGGATCTTACTCTCGAGGAAGGCGAGGGCCTCATTGACGGAGGGAAAGGCAGGAATTGATGGCGAGATCGCCGTGCCCCTCGCGTATGAGGCCCAGTCTGCTCGGGCGAACAGCCAGCGCGGGCGGACAGAGGTGGGGGGGAGGAGACGGGTCGGGGTAAGACACACTGGGAAATGGTCACTGCCGGAAGAATCCGGCAGGACCTCCCAGGTGAACTCCGTCACGATTTCGAGGGAAACCAGGGAAAGGTCGATACAGGTGAAACTGTCGTGGGCCGAGTGAAGGCAGGTTGGGGAGCCATCGTCAGAAAGGTGAACTCGAGCTCGTCCATAAGGGAGAGAAGGGTCCCGGAGAGAAAGGTGGAGCAAACGTCCCCCCAGGCCGGGTCCCGACTGTTGAAGTCCCCGAGAATCAGAAAAGGGCGGGGAAGCTGAAGAATTAGGTCACGGAGAGAATCGGGTGGAGGGCGTACGTTAGGGGAGAGGTAAAGAGAGCAGACCGTGAGCTGGCGCCACAAGGAAAGGCGCACGGCCACAGCTTGCAGGACTGTACGGAGCGGGAGGGGGCGGAAAGGGACGGAGCGGTGCACGAAGACCGCGGCGCCCCCCCTCCCCGCCCCATCGAGAGGCGGGGAAGGGAGCCCGCAGTAACCGGACACTCGAGGGAGGGAACGGGATCCCAGAATCGTCTCCTGAAGGCAGAAACACGCCGGACACCTGGAGGCCAGGAGAGAGGAGAGACTCTCGAGGCCTACCAGGAGCCCGCGGATGTTCCACTGCAGGAGCGAGGTATAGGGAGGGGTAGGAAGGTCAGCGTAAAGGATGGTTATGGGGTGGGTGGGCCGATCGGGCGGCCCGAGATTAAAGAGGGAATCGGAAAGCCCCGGAGTTCAGCGAGGGACGCCGAACGAGGGCGAAGGCGAGGGTCACCCCGACGAGGGGGCGATGTGGAACCAGACGCCGGCAAGTCCTCCAGAAGAGGAGTCTCCCGGACGTCCGGGGGAGAGCGATGCAGAGAAGGGGATGTGAGGGGTATCCAGAATGCCCCTCCCTTCACCGGAGGTGCGGGGGAGGCAGGACTACGAGGGGGAGTGGAAAATAATACCTCACCCAGAGGCATTGGCAGGTCGAGGAGAGAGATGGGGCGGGTCAAGCGCGGGGGCGTGCACGTCCCACCCACGCCGACCAGGCGGGCGAGTTCCCCCTCCAGTGGGTCCATCGACCGGGCCGGAGAGGGGTGTATCTCAGCCCCCACCACGAGGGCCGTCGGGGACCCCAGGGGGGAGCGTGCATAACGGTTGCGCAGTGGGGACGGTGAGGACACCGGGGCGGTAGGGCGAAGGGGGCGTTTGTGTTTGGGAGAGGAAGGTGATGCGGGGCTTATGGCTTCGAACCTTTCGGGGTCACCACTGGCGCGGCGCTTGCGGCCCCTACCCCTCCGTCGTGCGGCCCGCATGGGTGACGGCGGGTCACGATCCGGAATGGGGGTGGCCGAAGGCGCCGGTGGAGAGGGCGTAGAAGGGGCAGGGGGGGTTGCCGACGAAGCATCGGCGTTCGCGGAGGGAGCACGTGGGGACGCGCTGGTAGTCCGGGGAGCCGCGGTAGGAGTCCGCTGGGCGGCAGAGGATGGACTGGGAGTAGCGGACACGGTGGGTGGAGGCGCGTTGGGAACCGCCGGTGAGGACGGGGTCCGGGAACGGAGAGCCTCGGCGTACGAGGCACCACGCCGGGCCTCGCAGCCACGCAACCGGTCCCGCGCCTCCCGAGCGCTGAGAAACTCTGATGAACAGAGGGCACGAACCTCCCTTTCAAAGAGGAAGGACGGGCAAGAGCGGGATGAAGCAGGGTGTGGTCCATGGCAGTTGGTGCAGGAAGGCGGAGCAGTACAGGGCAAGGGGTGGGGAGGGCCGCCGCAGCGGACACACAACGGGGCCGGCTGACGGCAGGAGCCGCTCACGTGTCCAAACCTATTGCACTGAAAACAGCGCGTAGGATCTGGCACGTATGGTCGTACTGAGAATTCGCACGCTCGTCTCTCACCAAAGCCCCAGAATACCGAAACGGGGGGCACCAGTGAGTCGAAAGTGAGGAGCAGGCGAGGAGAAGGGGCGGTTGGGGACCGCGATCTGTCGGGAAAGCGGTACACCCTCACAACACCCTGGAAGGCGAGGTCAATCTGGAGGTCTTCCACCGGGATGGGTAGAAGACGAGCAGCGTAAATTGTGCCCTGGCACTGATTGAGGCGGGGGTGGGGAGTCACCGTAATCCCGCAGCCCAGGACATCGGGGATAGCGAGCAGAGAGGAGGTTTCGGCAGAGGAACGCGACCTTATCAAAATGGAGCCATCCCTCTGAGGCCGAAGGTCAAAACGCGCCGTCCCCGTCTTCCCATGGATCGCTCGAAAGAGGCGTTCGTGGTTAGTGGGGAGGGGCTTGGAGGAGGACGAGGAACTTGTCCATCGTCCTAAGGCCGAGTGAAGCCGTCTGGCCAAACACCACCGGAACTTCGAGGGGGCGAGAAGACGAGAAAGGCGGACGGCGACGTCGGGTCCCACGTCCCCCAGGGGCCGAGGGGGCCGGGGGCGATGAGGCCCGACCGGAGTGGGAGGCGACCGGGGCAGCGGGCCTCCCACCTGAGGGCGAAAAAGGAGGTGGGTCCCTATCGGGACGTGGAATATGGGGGGATCCAGGGGTCGGGGGGTCCACTGCAGGTCCATCCGCTACTGGCGGGGGTCGGGCAGCGGCGCCACGAGCCTGGGGAAGAGAGGGAGAGGAGGTGTCGGCAAGAAGAGCAGACGGGGTGGGCGAGGGCTGCCGACTGCCCTTACCAGACCCACGGTCCAAAGAGGTAGTCAGAGGGAGGTCAGATGCACAACCGGGTCGTCAACGAGGTCCATTAGATTTGTAAGTGTTTCCATAGAAAATTTTTATTGTTGTTTCGCGCCCGGGGCCGCGGGGAACCGATTACCCGGGGCCCAAGGGGACCAAGCGCACGCCGGCGGGGGGTGGGTGCCTCGTCCCATGTAGGTACCCCCGTTTCAAAAGGGGCCCTTGCAGCGTCGAAAGTTCTCCCCCGCCGGCAGCAAAGACCAAGGCCCCCCAGGGTCCCAGGCCTGGGCACCCTACCAGCCAACTTAGTCCGGCCCCGGCCATGGGGGCGAGACCCCCAGCGACCAGCCCCGGCAGCCCACGGGGCGCGCGAAGTGAACAGAGGAAGCAGAAAAAACAGAGGGGGCAAGGAAGAGGGGAAAGAGGGGAAGACAGGAAAGAGGGGGCTGTAGGATAGCAGGGTATGCTAAAAGTCCACTTCGCAACCGGGCAGGGACCCGGCACGGCAGGGCCCCCAGCCGCGGCTGACCCCCCTCGCCACATGGAGGCAGGAGCCCGCGGGCGACCCACCCCAGAAAGACCGCCCGCGGGGAGGGGGAAATAAAACTATTAAATCTCAGAATGTCTTACTCATGGCAATGAATAAGGCATCTCTCTTTGCCTGAGACAACATTCCTGGTATTCACACCAAGTATTCCAGAAAGGAAAAAAGGGAAATTGTTGGTATCTAGATATCCCAAGGTCCAAACAATACCTGTCACTCAACAGCTGCATTGTTTCCTTAAGTACAATAAAAGTTGAGTTCAGAAAGATTCTCCAATCAAATGGGACAAGAGTAGAGAAAGTAACACAGGAAGAAAAGCCGCACTGAGTTTAAGCATGTGAAAGGATATGTCACAGTGCATTATGATGTGAAGTGGTGGCTGTGTGTGGTCTTGTCCACTGATAAGAACCCTCAAGAGATGGGGCTCAGTTTCTTAAATCCTCAAGAGATGGGGCTCAGTTTCTTAAATCCTCAAGAGACGGGGCTCAGTTTCTTACACCCTCAGGAAGCATTTACATTGTTGTTCTTGCCATCCTACTTGACAAACTGAAATTATTTATCTGGGAGACATCCTCACCAGTGAGAATCCACTACATCCACAGGATTGGTATACTCCCCAATCCCCATAAAAAGTAGAATCAGAGAAGGCATCAAGAACTCTACAACAATGTTTGAAATGATTTTTTTTCATTGCTGCATTTCTGCAGCAATGGTGATTAGTACTTATGGGTAAATGCCACTTAAAACAAAAAAATGCACTGGGAACTACCTCCAGGATGATGTGGAAATCAGTAAAACATCTTTTTAGGCCTGAATACCCTTCACAGGGTCAAATGTTTCACTCAGAATGCGCATTCTAATACACACAGGAAATACTGTAGTCATTCAGCCTACATTATCTCAAATTTAAAAAATTTTTGAGGCTACATCATTTGAGCTTAGACAATTAGGAGAGAAATCATGGATAATTAATATCAAAGGGTCACAAAGTTCAGGTCAAAACTTTGGTGACCTACATCTCAAGAAATGGCAATTATAGATACCTAAATTTGGGTTATAACGAAATTTCCTAAAAATTAAACATGGTCACCATTTTAAGCGAATGATTTTGATTGATTTATCATGAACTGACCTTGCATAGGCAGTCTACTGTATTTTAATTTCAGTTTTTAAGCTTAATAACAATCATATTTCCTGTTCCAAACTAAACTTTCTACTGAAGACTAAACACAAGTTTTATTTTGGGTAATATCACAAGCAAAATTAACCTTTTTTGATACTGGATGATCCGAATCTCTTACAAGTGGTACTTCATTACTTTCACATTTTTCACCATTTTCTTGGGAAACCTCTTCAGTGGACAATTTTTTCTTTTTTTCTACACTTTTTGAAGATTTTCTTTTCCTTTTCAGAACCTTCTTTTCAGGATTTACTTTTACTGAAGATTTTTTCATTGTTTATTATGACTTTTATACAAATAAAACAACTTCCTGTAAAAACAACTGAGAGAGATAAAAAGCAGAGAATGCTTTTAATTGTAATCTACAAAACTGACAATAAAATTATAGCAAAATGTAGGTTACAACACTAGGTATAGGCGATTTGGCTAAGCCCCAATTAGTCAGTTTAGATTTTTAGTGACTGACCAGTACTTCATTCCTTGTATTTTAGTGTCAAGAGGAGAATGCTCTTTTCACAGGGGGCAATCCCTGGCATACATTGCATACTACACAAGTTAAAGCTAATACCAGTATTATAGAATACTGCAGCTAAAATTTCTTTATCTTAAAACAGGTTTTTCTTTTTCATTTGCAAAAATTTCCTGTACATTATTTAATTCACAAGTACAATGTAGACTAATTCAAACATTTATAATTCTTGATAAACAAATGATGATCAAATTATAAAGGAAATATAGAGACTATCATTTATAAAGTTCTGAACTGACTTTACCTGCCTTCAAGAGCTATGAAGGGAACATTAGAATGAAAGTTTTATAGCTAAAAGATGTGTGGATTAAAGAACCTCAAACATCATTATAACAAAAACAAGCAGTTTCTCAATTCTTTCCATTAATAGGGGATAAGGAATATAACTATATTGCAAAAATTACTCTCTTTAAAAATATTAATTTTTCATGCGCTGAAAAGTACTAGCTGTAAATGAAACTACCAGTTACTACAAACAGACATTAGCCTAAGGCCTCTTTACCAGTGGTCACCAGACTTGCCTTACTTGAATTATTCTCTATTTACAGTGAGACAGTAATTTTAACTAAATATATAAAGGGCCTAGGCCCTAGGCCTAATTCTGGTATAGGCAATGAAATACATATTTAAAATCTTGAGAGAGTGAGATCTTACTATAAATAGAAAACGCAGATTAAGACCTTAGTAAATTCAAATACATTCAACCACTACATCTTACAGCCTTGGTTTTTGGACTCCCTGTCATGTGTTTGCATTCATCTAGCCCAGTGGCTTCCAAACTGTTGGGCGCCCCCCCCCTGGGGGGGTGTACTACTTTACAGATGTACTTTTTTTTGGTTACCTCAAAAAATCTGATTGATTCAACTAACTAAAATGGCATGTACAATTATTCGTACTTGTATTATTATTGTTAATTAAGGGGGGAGGGAAGCAACCATAATTTTGGGGAGTTAGGGGGTCATCATAACAAAGTTTGGAAAACACTGATTTAGCCTATAGTTATTCCCTATTTGTAGAATTTGACAGACTTTCAACAGAAACTCAAGAATGAGAGTACTTAGTATAAGAATTTTGGCAGAAGTGATAAACTATCTAAAATGGGGAGTAAAGCAAATGCAAAACAGTGAAAACAACTCAAAATCCTACAGAAAAAGGTCATGTGATACAATTACACTAATAATAATATTAATCTACAACAAAACTACAATCAGAAATTAGGGGTGCACCAGATATGAATTTTTCATATCCAGCCGGATATGGCCATATCTATATTATTAGGTACCATATTATTTTTACACTCATATTGCTATGTTTTGTTTTGCATTGGGGGGCAAGCGCTCCCCCAAATATAAGATAAATAATAATTTAAGTGTATTCAGATGTTTAATTGTTTTGTTCTCTTTCAGGTTCTTGTGTTGTATTAAACTATTAAGTATTAATCATGACAAGTTTTGTGTGGTTACTGTATACAATAAATGATCCTAGCGATATCACTGCAAAGTGTAATATTTGCCAAAAGATTACCAAACGTGGGATGGAGAAAGCATTGTGTGAAGGGTATGGTGTGACGTACATTCAAGCAATTGAATGTTTTGGCCATAATAATCCAGCTTCAATTAAATATTTTCAAGATCACAGCATTCTTTCAACTTCAAAACAGTGTCCAAAGTGCAATAACCTGTGTTGTTATCGTGAAGACTGGCAATCTTTTTATTGCAACCAGCAAAGGACGAATTGAGAGGGTTTCCAAAAGGAAATTCCTCATGCCAGTGGAAAATAGGTCCGTGGAAACATTAATTCCATTAATTCAGTGGTACATTAGGGCCAGGGTCAATTGTGCATAGTGATCGGTAGGCAGTGTATAGTACCCTCTCGGATTTGGGCTATACCCATTTGACAGTTAATCACTCTGAAGATTTCATTGATCCCAAGTCTGGAGGCCATACACAAAATATTGAGAGGCTTTGGAAGGACATCAAAAGTTGGGTGCTTCGGGCTGGGAACCAAAATTATCATTATTCCCAGTACTTCACCCATTATTTATTTATTCAGGAGCACTCATGGGAGGAACTTCTTCATTCCTTCCTTAAGCAAGCTGCCCTTCTTTATCCACCTGAAGCATAAATGAAGGTTGGTATATCAATTATATTTTACATTTATTAGGCCTAATTAAGTTGGTGATTTTGTCTTAAATTCTGTGCTCCCAAATATGAAAGCTGGTTCACCCCCCAGTTAGCAAATATCAGTTTAGATGGTGATTCAAGCAAAGGGACGGTAAGGTTAGGTTAGGTTAGATGAAGTCAAAAATACATTTTTCTAGTGTACTTTGGTGTGGTAGTAAATATCAGTTTAGATGGTGATTCAAGCAAGAGGAAGGTTAGGTTAGGTTAGGTTAGATTAGATGTCAAAAATATGACCTTCATTTTTATATGCACATGGAAAGAAATATGACTCTGAAATAATGTCCAAAAAATCATATTTCTTTCCATTTGCACAGGAAATGAAGGTCATATTTGAACAGAGCACACCACCAAAATACACTAGAAAAATATATTTTTGACTTCAACTTCAGGTCATGGCATTTTTGTAAATAATTACCCCTACTCCTTTCTCTAAATCATTTAGATATAAAATAGAGAGTAATAGTCCTAAAACTGATCCCTGTCATACCCAACTTTTCACTTTCTGCCACCTAGATTGCTATATAAGAACATAAGAACAAGAAATTTTTATAGTGGGCACACTAGGGGCCACTTCAGCCCATCGAGGTGGCTCTACTATGTAAAAACTGCCTATACATTGGCAATGACCAATTTTTACAAAACTAATTAATTATCAATTTAAAACTAATTAATTATCAATTTAAAACTAAAGATAGAATCTCTGGATCCAGAGGATCAAAGTCATAATAGGCTACTATCCACAAATATGTTATACTCTATATCTATTTATAACCGACATGCAAATATATCAGATCCACGTAAAATTGTAGGTCCCCTCCACCACCACGGAGGACATACACAATATACAATTACGAACACAGTTAGGTAGACCAGCCATGAGTGGATCCTAGGGTCTTTGTTGGTCTGAAACATTATAATACCAGTACCTTGCCAACCAAAAATAAGTCACGGTCCAAGTCACAATTTACAACCATATACATTACAATATATATACTTAGGAGGAAAAGTGTAGGTGTGGCTGTAAAGACTGTACAGTAATGTAGAAATGTGTGTGCACCCATTTTGGGTCTCCCATTTAAAGGTGTTTGTGGGGCAAGTGAAGATCATGAGTTTTTCAATACCTCACAGTACTATGCAGGGCACCGCTCGGCAGAGGAATCTCTTTAAATGGGGTGTGTAAGGACAGAGAGTATCCCCTAACCCAAGATGCTGCCTCCCTATATCCCACAACACTCGTGTTGAGCTGTGGGATCTATCACCTAAATGCACATAATATATATGAAATAAACTAGTACCATTCATGCAATAAAAATGGGCTTAAACACTATCGCCAGATGTCCCTTGCAGACATCAAACTATCCAACCTTCTTTTGAAAGAATAAAGTGTATCTGAAGTCACTACTTCTTCTGTCAGACTGTTCCAAAACTTAATTAGGTAGCTACTCTGTTTGTAAAACTATGTTTTCTTAAATTTGTTCTACATCTTGGCTTAAATAATTTCATACTATGACCTCTAGTCTGGTTATTGTGATCTTTAATGAAAAGAGAATCAAAATCTATCTTACCCAACCCTTTTATCATTTTATACACCTCCATCATATCATCCCTTAACCACCACCTTTTTAATGAGAACATGTTTAGATATGCCAGTCTTTCCTTATATGTCAATTGTCTTAGAGATGGGATCATTCTTGTTGCTCATTTCTGTACTTTTTCCAGTTTTTCAATATCTTGTATCAAATAGGGACTATTAAATTGAATACAGTATTCGAGGAGGACTCTCACATATGAAATGTATAGGCCTAGTTACTTTATAATATTGGGTGATTTGTATTCAATGTGTGTCTGCATGAGATTGAGTCTAGCATTTGCTTTATTTCTGATTTCCATACAGTGATTTGAGGGTTTAAGTTCATTAGTCACAGTGACACCCAAGTCTTTCTCTTTATCATTTTTAATCCAAATTCCATTCATATTGTATTCAAATTCTGGATTTTTTGGCCCAATATGCATAACCTTGCACTTATCAACATTAAATCTCATCTCCCACTTATCTTCCCAGGCTGTTACTCTGTCTAAGTCTTTTTGTATTGTCATTGCTCCTGCTACTGACTTAACATTATGGCCTAATTTTGCATCATCAGCAAATTTTGAGGTTTTACATGATAGGCCCTTCTCTAGATCATTTATATAGACAACAAAAAGCAGAGGTCCCAGCACAGACCACTGTGGGACTCTGCTCAATACGGGTCTCCAAGTAGACTTATTTCCATTTAGATGAACTCTCTGTTTTCTGTTTCTCAGCCATTCTTCTCAGTTAGTTATATGACCTCTTATACCATGGGCTCTAACTTTTACCAACAATCTTGCATGAGGAACAGTATCAAATGCCTTTGCAAAATCTAAGTATACTCTATCTACTGGCTCTTTATTGTCCAAATGCAATAGGACTCCATCATAAAATTCAATTGAGTTGGTTAAACAGGACCTTCCATTTCAAAAACCATGCTGGCTATCATTTATAAGGTTGCACTCTTCAAGGAACTCACTAACTTTACCTCTAATGATACTTTCAAGTAATTTGCAAATAATGGAAGTGAGGCTGATGGGTCTGTAGTTTTTTGCCAAGTTTCTATTTCCTTTTTTAAAGATTGGAGCAACATTTGCTTTCTTCCAATCCTCTGGAATTTTGGTACATATCAATGCTTTATTAAAAATAATTTCTAGTGCCTGTGCTATATTCTTTTTGGCAGCTTTTATGACTATTGGATGCATTTCATCTGGCCCTGGAGATTTTTCCATTTTTAATTGATCTATTGCTTTTAGGATATCTAGTTTTGTTACCCTTAATTTATTTATTTCTCTATCTTGTCCTGATAGTATAAGATCAGGAATATTATTTAAATTTTCATTTGTGAATACTGATGAGAAGTATTTGTTTAGTTCTTCAGTTATTTCAAGACCATCATCTATAGTTTTATCATCTATATGGAGGGGGCCAATTTTCTTTTTCACTCTACTTTTCAAATTGAAGTGACTGAAAAACTTCTTAGGATTGTTGTTTGAATTCTTGGCTAGGCTTTTTTCCAGGTCTCGTTTGCTATCTCTGATTGCTTTCTTGCAAATGCTTCTTTTACTTTTATATATTTCGGAGTCTGTGCCATTTTTAGTTCTTTTGAATTTATGAAATGCTTTTGTTTTTTCTCTGATTGCTCTTTTTACATTGCAGTTTATCCAAGGTTGTTTTTTATTTCTTCCAGTTCTGATTTTACACTGTGGGATATGCTTCCTTTGTATGTTCATTATTATACTTTTAAATTTTTCCCACATACTAGTTACTGTCTGTTCAGGCTGTAGAATATCTGTCCAATTTATTAGACACAGATCATTTACTAGTCTATTTATATTTCCTCTTTTAAAATCTGGGATTTCTACTTTATTTTCACTAGGTCTTGAATTACAAACAATATTAAACTGAAGGATACAATGATCACCTGAACCTAGTGTTTCTGAAACTGAGATATCCTGGAAGGTATCTGGATTATTTGTTAGAATTAAATCTAGAATGGCATCAGCCCCGGTTGGCTCCTTTACTAACTGGGTTAAACCACTCTCAATTATACAGTCTAAGAATCTTTCATTACTTTTCTATATTTTTAACTTATAACAATACTTCACAAAAATAAAGCGTGAACATGTGTGTTCTGCTTATCAATACCCTTGGATTTGGTAATTATTCGTTTTACACCCAGTCTGTTTTTATGATGAGAAACTTTTCTGGTTAATTTTGAGGTGTTTTACACGAATCTACCATCCATTTCCTGTGCAAATGCGTAGTTTTTGAGATATCATCATCTTGAAAACTATGCATTTGTACAGGAAACAATGGCAGTTTCATACAAAACACCTCAAAATTAACCAGAAAAGTTTGCTCTTGTCATTTTCATTTAAACTAATGAAAATATCACGACTTAACCTAACCAATCAGCAAGAGCGTACAGTTGACCTAACCGGGCATTCAGTCGACCTAACCGGGCATTCAGTCGACCTAACCGGGCATTCAGTCGACCTAACCGGGCATTCAGTCGACCTAACCGGGCATTCAGTCGACCTAACCGGGCATTCAGTCGACCTACCCGGGCATTCAGTCGACCTACCCGGGCACTCAGTCGACCTAACCGGGCATTCAGTCGACCTAACCAGGCATCCAGTCGACCTAACCGGTTAATATTGGTTATTTCACCTAAATATCTTCTGATCTTTTCGTATTAGGCACTCACTGTCACATTTCGGGCAAGTTAAGGATGAGAGAATAATGCCGTAATTGATAAAAACATCCAATCCTTTGTCTTCATTTAGGGCACAATACGAATCAAGTTCTCAAAGTTGAAATCACACGAATGGCACGTCATAATTCTATCACAAGCACCACCAAACTGAATCCAATTAGAAAAAAAAAAATAGCCAGAACAAAAACCA
This sequence comes from Bathynomus jamesi, assembly GCA_023014485.1. Lineage (NCBI taxonomy): Eukaryota > Metazoa > Arthropoda > Malacostraca > Isopoda > Cirolanidae > Bathynomus > Bathynomus jamesi. Next base: position 471,550 of record JAJOZX010001256.1, read on the forward strand.
ACAAACTATTTAAGTTGCAGAGTAACAAAAAAATAGCCCAATCAGAAAAAATATTTTATGGAAAAAAGTATATAATAACCAAAACAATATACCGGTACGTATGGTAATTATTCATTTTTTTGACCCAGTCTCTTTTTATAATGAGAGCAAACTTTTCTGGTAAATTTTGAGGTGTTCTGCATGAATCTGCCATCCATTTCCTGTGCAAATGCGTAGTTTTCGAGATATCATCATCTTGAAAACTACACATTTGCACAGGAAACAGATGGCAGTTTCATACAAAACACCTCAAAATTAACCAGAAAAGTTTGCACTCGTCATTTTCGTTTAAACTAACGAATTTAAACAAAAATATCATGACTTAACCTAACCAATCATCAAGGGCGTACAGTTGATCTAACCGGTGTCACGTACTGAACTGTCTGCAAAACATTAGGACCAATCAATTTGTGATGCATGACCTTTACGGGGGTTCCACCCCCGTACCCCGAGACCTAAATTATAGGCCCTCTACAAATGATAATGTAATAACATGTGCCAACCTTGCATGGGTAGTCCGCTAAATTTCGCCTGCCCTTAAACTGAAATGACATAAGTTTATTTTTAGGATTTTTTTTACGGCACCTAAAGACCTTCTGGTCTTTTCTTAAAATACAAGCACTATTGCATTTAGGGCAGGTCACAGATGTCTTAATTATTCCGTGATTGAAAAAAAGGTCTAAACTCTTGTCTTCATCGAGGGCAATATGGCGGATCACATCTTCAAACTCAAATATGTATAACTGACACATACTTCGTCACAAAAAAATTGAACTGAACAGACGAACAATTGCTAAAAATGATTTATTTGTAAAATAAGACAAATTGAATTATGCAGAAGTAGCCAGAATCACCAAAAATAAGAAATATTCACCAAATAGTCTATATATAATATATATATATATATATATATATATATATATGTATATATATATATATATATATTGAAAAAACACCAAAAATAGGAAATATATTTTAATAAAAAACACATTTTATACAAATTTGCCCAAGATAATTAGTGATGTGTCGTTTTTTATTGTGTCATTTTTTTTGTTTTTTTTGTTTAAAACGTAGTCCATTTTTTGTTTTTTTTTTGTTTTTTATTGTTTTAAACTTATTCCATATTTTTCTTCCTTTAATCTAATAAGTATATAAGTATTACCTATAATTTACTATACTACTATGCTTATATATGCGTTTCAATATCACAGGTACTGGTATAATATACATAATAAAAAATACATAATACTGGTATAAAACAATATATATAATTGTGATTGGCAAGAATACCAGTGTGTATATATATATATATATATATATTCCAAATAGAAAAATAAAAAAAATAAAAATATTCATCTCTTTCTTTAACCTTTGTGTTAACCTAATGCTGTTTAACTTTCATTATCTGATTCTATTTCTATTGAAGAATCATTATCATTAGATTGATTAGAGCATATAGTTTCAATATCACAGGTACTGGTACTTATTGCAGATTTGGATGTTGACGAAGCCAATGTAGCACCATGTTTTACTTCACTTTCTTGGAATTTTGCATTTTGGGATATAAATACTAGCTTTGCTGCTCTGTCTGTGCTTAATCAGTTTCTTTTGGCTGTATGGATATTACTGTATGTGCTAAATGATCTCGGAGGTAATGAAAGGGTGAAATAGAGGTGTATGAGTTTGTGTAGGTATATATATGAGTATGCGTGCGTATGTATCTAGAATTCTGGATGTATGCGTGTGTATGGGGTATATAATAGATATAAATATGTGTATATAAGTATTTATGTATATATTGGTATATATGTATATGGGTGTATGTGTATGTATATATATGGATGGCCTCGGGGGGAAAATATGTCATCGCGGGTCGAAAGGATAGTTAAGTGGGAGATTCAAAATCTGAGGCATGGATGGGAGAGTCCTGGAAAGGTTGGACAATGGGCAGTCAGCTCCCAGCCAGTGTTCTTGCAAGTTTAACGGATCTCAAGATACAAGACTTTCAGTGCAAGAAAGAGGCCAGTTTTTTCTGTAAATAGGCTGAAAAGGACATTCTATACTGGTACCATATGGCCTATTTTATTATTTATTTATTTATTTTTATAATATATATCATTGCAAAAGTATACCTTATAATTAAATTGGCAATATCTATATTAATTATTAAAAAAAAACAAAAAAAACAAAAAACAAAAAAAATAAATAAATAAAAAAAATAATATGGATATAAAAAAAATGGTTTTTTAGCATCACTAAAGATAATATATATATTTTCTTATTCAGTTTTGATTGGTTATTCAATATATATTGCTGTTATAGCTAGGTGTGACTGGGTCAAAAAACAAATAATAACCCAATATATTTTATTAAAAAAAGTACATTTGAACAAATTTGGGTAGTAGTTCAGAATACAGGCACCACTTAATTAAGCAAAATTTCAAAAAATACCATAGAGACAAAGTTGTTTCGGTACTTTTGCATTATCCTCCCAATACTAATTTTTTTTATAATGGAAAGAAAATAAAGTACATTAGCAAAAAACTTGCGGCAGGCGATTTTTAACCTAACCTAATCCCAACACTAATTTTTTTTTTTATAATGGAAGGAAAATAAAGTACCACAACCAAAACATTATAGAAAAAAATTAGTATTGGGAGGATAATGCAAAAGAACCGTTGTTTCTCTCATTAAAATACGTTGATTGCATGTGTCACAGTCAAAAAAATGAAGTTAGAAAATTACTAAAAACATATTTTTGGGTATGAATCTAGGAAATTTTGAGTTGGCAAACCTACTATCGTATCATTCGTTCACTCACTTCAGTTTGGAAATGGCTTCGGTCCATGACAGGTGTGCGGTGATGCTAGTAGAGCTCGCACAGTGTTCTCCCTTTAAATGTAGTGTGTCCAATTTGTATAATTTAGGTCTCAGGGGTACGCGTAAAGATCACATATCACAAATTGATCGGTATAGGATTTTATATATTTTAGGTTAGTTAGGTTAGGTTTTCCATGAAACCTAGGTTTTTCTAATGGTTTTTGATGTTTCATGACATGTTTTTTTTCTTCCAAAATGCTAAAACCATTGGTTTCCTGTTGTTTAGGATAAATCTGACCATCGCTATTACAGTAAATTATTGCTTGTGCTGTGTTCCCCCACTCAAAACCCCCAGTTCCCACGATGGTCCCCCCAGATTGTAGGAGGGGTTAGGGGGGTGAAATCACTTCAAGCAATAATTTACTGTAATGGCAATGGTCACATTCATCCTAAACAACAGGAAACCAATGGTTTTAGCATGTTTTGGTAGAAAAAACACAAAAATTGAGGTGGCGCCCCTATTCTGAACCATTACCCAAATTTGCACAATATAAGATATATATTTTCTTAATCAGTTTTCAATTTGGCAATTCAATATATTATGCTGTTTTAACCATGCATGAGCGGGTGAAAAGACAAATATTAACCTTGGATTTTAATTATTTTCTATTACCACTAATTATTTTGTCAGAGCCAATAAGTTTAACCAAGTTCATAAATAGGCTCATTTTCGATATTTCCGCAATTTCTTTTTTCCCAGTTAGGTCAACTGTACACCCTTGACAAGTGGTTAAGTTGTGATATTTTCATTAAAATATTCGTTGGTTTTAACAAAAATATCACCACTTAACCTAACCAATTATCAAGAGCGTACAGTTGATGGTGTTGACCTAACCGGGAAAAAAGAAATTGCAGGGGGGAGGGGGGAATGTCTTATGGCCTAAACGTCTTACGCCCTAACAGCATCACGGTAAATTGTGACTTGGTCCGCAATTGATATGGACCGTGACTTATTTTTGGTTGGCATGGTACTGGTATTGATGGGTACCATAATGAAATTAACTGGATTCTTTGGATCTGATATATTTGCATGTCAGTTATAAATAGATATAGTGTGTAACATATTTGTGGATAGTAGCCTATTATGACTTTGATCCTCTGGATCCAGATATTCTATCTTTAGTTTTAAATTGATAATTAGTTTTAAATTGATACTTAATTAGTTTTGTAAAAATTGGTTATTGCCAATGTACAGGCAGTTTTTACATAGTGGAGCCACCTCGATGGGCCGATGTGGCCCCTAGTGTGCCCACTAAAAATTTCTTATGTTCTAACACTCTGGCCAAAATGTCCCAAACGCTAATTGATGTACGTTAGACCTAGATTAGATACTAATTTTCTTCTTATTCAGCTACAATATACTTCATAACTAAAGTGACAGAGCCCAAAGCATTTACAGCTTTTACGACAATTTAAAGCATCTTGTTTTGACTGAAAATCATAAAATATTAGCAAAAATATATTTGCAATACCGAGGATAATAATTTAAATTACAGTGTAACTACGAGGAGATGTGATGGAAATGTCGGAGGCCTAAGCCTTTTCAACGGCGCCTCCTAATGTCTTCATTCTCTGTGCTGTGCTCTAACCATTTGATATCATATTTTCCAGAATTTATATATTATCTGTTTTTTGTGGTTTATATTTTCCTTCCCAAAGATAAACCCCCCAATAATCTCCTCTTTGTCTGCCTTAAACGGTTGTTGTAATTCGATGGCTTTTACTCTCTCCTCCCTGTACGCACTACAGTCCAACAAGAAATTCTCCAGGTCTTCTTTTTCGTATGCACACATGGGGCATTTGGTGTCCCCTCCCATATATCTATTTCTGTCATTAAGTTCCAAATTATTTGCCCTACATCTGTACGTTTGAGGCTGGGGTGTTATCATATATATCCTCCGTGCCTACAATGCTTCTTTTCCATTTCCTATATAATTTTAAACTTTCCTTTCCATCCATATCTTTCCTCCAGTGGTTTTCATCCCAGGTACATATTTTGTTTGCCAGTTCCTGTTTTTTGCAATCTTTTAGGTATTTTATATTTATTCTCAAGTCAATCATATATCCCTCAACCTCCTTCATCCACTTCCCTCTTGTTTCTTCTTTTACTTTACTAAATATTTCACCTACCAACCTTCCTGTGCCATTTTTCAAGATACTTTTTACATAGTTGAGCTTTCCTTTCATTATTCTTGTTATCATTGATGCCCCTATTTCTCCCCTCAAATCACTCACAGCCACGCTTCTTCCTGTTGATAGTATTGTTCTGTATACTCCATTCTCATACTTCTGTAGCTGTTGAATTTTTGTTTTGTTTAGTTCATAATATTTGTTCCATATACATAGTATTGATGGCAGCGTCAAGCCTTTCCAGAACACCTTACCTACAACCAGTTTGTTACAACTCTTTTCTACTACTGAGTAGGTCATATTTGCCACTTTCTGTGCCTTTTGGAACATCAGTTCTTTTTGGTTTTGGAAACAATTCCGTGTATTATTAATTGTTATGCCCAGATATTTTATTGAGTCTACCACTTTAATTCCCTCTATCTGCTCTACATCAAAGTTGTGTGGCTGATTAATTAATTGGTTGGTATCCAGTTTAACATCCTTCGTAAGGGCACTGAAATGCAACCAGATTCCAATATAATTTGCAAAATCTCATCTCATCTCTCATTCATAAGCTACCATAGTGACATTTTGCAAGATTTTTTTTATTATTATTATTATTATTATTATTATTATTAAAATGTAGCTCATGACTTGGATTACTTCGATAGGCCCCAGTGGCTTTGTTTTCCAAATGTAATGTAATGTAAAAATGAATATATCATACAATATTCTAGAACAGTGATGCTCAAACTTATGGCAATCACGTGCTATTTTATGTCATTTTTCCAAAATGTAATGTGCCACTACAACTATGTCGAATAGACCTAAATTAATATACTTTTTTATATTGTACAAATATATTGCATTATTAGCAAAGCGATAGATGATAGAATAACCTTTATTAATAACAATAAAATAAATATATATTTTTTTTCAATTTACAATGACATGAATAATTGTGAAGCTCGACTATTTATTTTATTTAATTTGGCCCTTAAGCTTTAGGCTTTACTGGGCTCTTATTAAAAATAAGCAGCTAGATGTTATAAATTAATAATAATAAATAAATAAATAAGTAAATAAGTATTATTAATAGTTAAAACATGTATTACAATATTAAACAATATTAATTATTATTGGACATTAATCCTAGATTTTTGTTAGTATGCCATTATTAATCGGGATTTCAACTTGGTTTTAAACAAATTTACATTCGCAATATTTTTTATATCGGCATGCAAGTCATTCCATAGTTTCAATCCAATGAAAATGGGTAGTTTTTGAGATGAAGACAATCTAAATTGAGGTATAACGAGCTTTGATCTATTTCTGGTCTGATACGAGTGGGTTTCTTGATGAGTTACAAAATATCTATTTACCCATTGCAAATTAATGATTTTGTTCTTACACTTGTAAATAAAAATAAAATGTGCCACTTTGGTTATATCGTTGGGCTTTAGTAGGTTTAGCTCTTTAAATAATGCACTAGAGTGATCAAGGAAATCAGCATCAGATAATAACCTTATTGCTCGTTTTTGGATGACAAAGATACTATTTAATGCGTTGTTTGCGGAGTTTCCCCAAACAAGGGTGCAGTATGTTATATAAGGAAGAACAAGAGTATGATAAAGAGTCAATAAAACTTATTTAGGGACTACATTTCTAAGTTTAAACATTATAGCAACACTCCTTGAAATCTTTTTCGCGATATAATTTTCATGATCACTCCATTGGAAATTCTTATCTAGCATTACACCAAGAAATTTTGTATTAGTACACTCCTTTATGGCGATTTCATTAACATTAAGTTCATCAAGATATACACTTCTTTTATTAGTAAAAATCATGAAATTTGTTTTACTGGTATTTAAGAAGAGTTTATTGGTAGTCAACCATTTCATTACACTGATGAATTCTGAATGAAATATATTCTTAGCTGTATTAAAATCTTTGCAAGAAAAAAAAAAAAAAGACACACATTTGTATCATCTGCAAACATTATGAAGTTCAGTATATCAGATGAACGTGGAAGGTCATTTATATATAATAAAAATAACAGTGGACCCAGAACTGAGCCCTGTGGCACACCATGTTTGACAAGCGCTTTAGTTGAGCAAACCTTATTTACTGATACAAAATGATCTATTGGACAAATAACTTTTAAACCAATCACTGATTGCTCCTCTAAAGCCGTAACAATATAATTTATTAAGTAGAATATTATGGTCTATTACATCAAACGCCTTACTCAAATCCATAAATATTGATATCATTATTTCTTTGTTCTCCTTAGCTATATTCAAAGGTGGGCAGGACCGAGTTCCAAAAGGACCGAACTCCAGGAACTCGGTCCTTTTCTCAGTGAGGACCGAAATGAGGAGCGACGGTCCATTTTTAAGCAATTCCGGACGGTCCGGTCCGGACGGTCTTTTTTAGTGATTATTTGAAGTTGTAAAGAAGATGGCCCGGCGTTAAAGGACTTGTTCATCAAGTTTAACACGCCTATCCCATCCAGTGCCGCCGTGGAGAGGCTCTTCTCTTTGGGGGAAGGACGTCCTCAAGCCGAAAAGGTCAGGGCTCAGTGACAGCCATTTTGAAATGCTAGTCTTCTTGAGGGGGAAACTCAAGCATTTAACAACTTTTTTTCATCATTTATGTATTGTATTAATTATAATTTACGTTAATAAAATTAAAGATTTCCGGTGTCTTTAATTTCATTTTAATCAAATTTTTCACTTATATTATATATAAGGACCGAGGACCGAGTCGTTCCTAGGTCCTATCTTCAGAAAGGACCGTGACCGGGACCGTCGGTCCAGTTTGAGGCAAGGACCGGGACCGTCTGTCCTTTTTGGGGCCCGGGGGCCCACCTTTGGCTATATTTACATTTTCCATAAGATTTAAAATAGCCATTTCCGTGGTTATTATTATTACGGAAGCCATATTGATTTGGAGATAATAAATTGTAGGATTCTAAATATCGCTGCATTCTACTTTTTACAATTTTTTCAAAAACTTTGCTGAACACAGATAATGAACACACCGGCCTGTAATTTGTTGCTAGTGTAGGATCACCCCTTTAAAAAGGGGTGTTATACAACCAGTTTTTAGCATTGATGGAAATATTCCTTTGGAAATACTTTGGTTGATAATTTTAGCCAAAGTTGCAGATATCTTATCTTTAATAAGTTTCAATATAGGTACAGGAATGTTATGAATGTTATTTTTTGTATTTTTTAATTTACCAATAATATTCTGGACCTCAGTAGAGGTAGCAGGAACAAAAGAAAAGAATTTAGTGGGCTGGGTGGCATATATTCTAGAGGTGAGTGATCATTATTTATTATTTTACGTTTTCTTCACGGTACCTGCATTACAAAGCTTTGTGTACTTGCTTCCCTCCAGCCAATTTGTCAGATATGACGTACTTAAGACATGAATGATTATTTATTCAGTAACTGAATTTTAAATCTTATTGCGCAAGCGCTCCTGGCAGTCTTAGAAGAGTTGTCAAATACCATTCCGAAAATTCTCAAATTTCTTGCTTGCGCGAGGGCATTCTGAATTCAGGCTGGTGCAGCATTATAACCATTGATTTTTTTTATTTGCCTTGAGTGTCCATGTGCCATCATCAGAGTCAATGTGCCAGGATCTACAACTTACGTTTACTATTTACAGTTACTATACTATACACAACATTTTTTCTATCGGAAAATAATGGAAAGTTATACAGTCGTTTTTTACCCTAATCTGTATTACGACCGTAAGCAGCACAATATGTTATAATGTTATAATGTTTCAGACCAACAAAGACCCTAGGATCCACTCATCGCTGGTCTACCTAACTGTGTTCGTAATTGTGTATGTCCTCCGTGGTGGTGGAGGGGACCTACAATTTTATGTGGGTTCCGAACCACAAGAACATAAGAAATGTATGCAAAAACTGCCTGTACATTGGCAACGACCAATTTTTACAAAACTAAATAATTATCAATTTAAAACTAATTAATTATCGATTTAAAACTAAAGATAGAGGATCAAGTCATAATAGACTACTATCCACAAATGTGTTACACTCTATATCTATTTATAACCGACATGCAAATATATCAGATCCAAAGAATCCAGTCAATTTCATTACGGTATCCATCAATACCAGTACCTTGCCAACCAAAAGTAAGTCACGGTCCATATCAATTGCGGACCAAGTCACAATTTACAACCATATACATTTCCATATATACACTTAAGAGGAAAAGTGTAGGTGTGGCTGTAAAGACTGTACAGTAATGTAGAAATGTGTGTGCACCCATTTTGGGTCTCCCATTTAAAGGTGTTTGTGGGGCAAATGAAGATCATGAGTTTTTAATACCTCACAGTACTATGCGGAGCACCGCTCGGCAGAGGAATCTCTCTAAATGGGGTGTGTAAGGACAGAGAGTATCCCCTAACCCAAGATGCTGTCTCCCTATATCCCACAACACTTGTGTTGAGCTGTGGGATCTATCACCTAAATGTACATAATATATATGAAATAAACTAGTACCATTCATACAATAAAAATGGGCTTAAACACAATCACCAGATGTCCCTTGCAGACATCAAATTATCCAACCTTCTTTTGGAAGAATCAAATGTATCTGTTGGAAGAATCAAATGTATCTGAAGTCACCACTTCTTCTGTCAGACTGTTCCAAAACTTAATTTGTTCTACATCTTGGCTTAAATAATTTCATACTATGACCTAGTCTGGTTATTGTGATCTTTAATGAAGAGAATATGTAACAAATCCTGGTCCTAGTCTGAAAGTATCAGCCATTCCAAACGTACACCCATCCTCCCCGATCTCAAATTTTGCACTGATGAATGGGATTTGTAAATTGTAGTTTCATTTGGATGGCGATAGTCAATTTTTGGATGAACACTAATCAAGGAAATTAACTCTGGGCCAGTTCCGTATTGCCCCCACGCAAAATATGATTTTATTGAACAATTTGTGATGCGTGACCTTTACAGGGGCTCCGCCCCAGTACCCTCCCCGAGACCTAAATTATACAAATGCTAACGCAATAACATGTGCCCACCTTGCCTACGTAGTCGGAGCCATAAGGACTAATGTAAATGATAAAAAAAGTTAAGCACTTTTTTAAATTTATTACAAACCAATATTTTCTCACCATATTGAATATTTTTATCAGAAGTAGAAAACCATGGTTGTTTTTTACTAACAAAAAGCACCAATTTTTTAATAAAATATATATACGAAACTTTTTTAATAAAAAATGTGGAGGGCAATACAGAACTGTAGCCATTAACTTTTACAGTGCAGCTGCATAGTAAAATTTTCATAAGGATTGTGCATTTGGTAAAAGCATGGAACTTAGCACACCTCCAAAGGAACCTACAGGAAGTATATTCAGATATGGGGCCCCACTTGATTTTGCATGCTTGCAATCATATTCCAAAATATGGCCAGAAAATCTCATCGATCAACCCTTTTCTACACATAGACCTGGTAGTACCTCCCTAAACAAGTTCCCATTGAGCCAATTTCCTGGAGAATAACTACAGGGTAGCCACAAAGTCCCTTTGCATGAAAAACAAGGTTAATATACAGAGGTGCTGTAATTTCACTGCAAAGGAACTTTGTGGCCAATCTGGATGATTGTTAATCATCTGATGTATGCAGATGATCTAGTTATTATTTCTTCATCTGTAAAAGGGCTCAGCACACTTTTGAAGTTGTGTGAAAAGTATGGGAAGGATAACGACAAAATATAATCCTGATAAAAGTCAGGTTATGATTATGATGACCAAAGCCTACAAGTATATTAAATTTTCTAAATTTCAATTGAACGGTATGCTGCTGTCAGAAGTAACCCAGACTAAGTATCTTGGCCACATACTAACGGATAGTCTTTCAGATGATTGATATTCTAAGGCAATGGATACCATAATGAAATTGACTGGATTCTTTGGATCTGATATATTTGCATGTCGGTTATCAGAGCTGGGCAATAAATACATTGAATGTATTTAAATACTAAATACTAAATACATGGGAGAAATGTATTTAAATACTAAATACTAAATACATTTTACGAATGTATTTAGATACTAAATACAAAATACATCAATTGTATTTAAATACATTTATAAATACATTTTAAATACATACAAATTTGCTTGTTGAAGCCATGACACGCACACGATAAAGAAATCAACCGCTTTCGACTAAGAGTGGCACACAACTGATTGAACTGACACGTTGAAACATGATCCATGCTGTACTACACTGTCGACGCGTCGTACTGTGCTAGTACAGAACGTGTATTAAACCAGTAAAAGTATTTACATTTTTATATTTTGAGTATTTAAATACTCATTAAAGTATTTAAATACTATATCTAAATACAGGAAAACAATGTATTTATAAATACAGTTCTAAATACACAAATGTATTTAAATACAAATGTATTTAAATACTGCCCAGCTCTGTCGGTTATAAATAGATATAGAGTGTAACATATTTGTGGATAGTAGTCTATTATGACTTGATCCTCTGGATCCAGAGATTCTATCTTTAATTTTAAATCGATAATTAATTAGTTTTAAATTAATAATTATTTAGTTTTGTAAAAATTGGTCGTTGCCAATGTACAGGCAGTTTTTACATAAATTTCTTTTCTTGTAGTTCGGAACCCACGTAAAATTGCAGGTCCCCTCCGCCACCACGGAGGACATACACAATTACGAACACAGTTAGGTAGACCAGCCATGAGTGGATCCTAGGGTCTTTGTTGGTCGGAAACATTATAACAATTATACGTTCAGGGAAATACTTTGGTTAGAAAGTGTCGTGTCCATTAGATGTTAAGTTGATTTTGTTCAAAACTTTTTGTACAACTTTTTGTACTCCAATGTATAGGCTACAGCTCATTTGTGGTGGAACTACAGAATGTATAATTTGGAGAAATTATATGCTGCATATAATATTTTTAGCAGTTTATCAAGGACTCCCAAGATTTGTAAATGGTGCTGCTCCTAGTGTCAGTACGCTGTGTAGTCAATAAGGTGCCCAACTGTGCCAGTGTCATTCGCAATTTTGTATTTAGATTTATCACTAGGCTTGTTCGAGTCAGTCAATAAGATAAAAGCCATGGTTAGTGGACTGGTCTCAAATATATTTTATAAATCTGAAATCTGGAAGCATTGGCGTAGGCAATTGTATGTTCATTATACACACTGACTCACTGGCCTACTTAGTCAGTGCTTCAGACAACTATCTCTTAATCTTCTATGGACATCTTGTATGTTTGTACCTGTTGAGTTTGAAATAAAGTGCGTGCGTTTGTTTATATTAACAATCCGACATGGTTTGCACACCACACATTGTTTCGTCTATCAGTTACATTAAACAGAATCGGCTTTAAGCACTGTGACAAAGATCAATATGGGACACATTAAGGCAATTTAAGGTCTTTTGTTAGTTTGGTGTTCTATCAACCTACTGAGTCAGCAGTACAATGCATGTAGAATTCGAGTTTATCATCGACTTATAATGCGTCAAAGTTGACGCCATGCACATAAGACAGCGATGCGAATTACAGAGTCGTGTACAGTCCAACTGCTCAATACATGATTCACCCTCACAGGAACAGTGCTGTGCATTTCAATGATGCCTTCATGCACTTGCACCTACCTCCCTCCACAACCATTTTTGTACCTACAGATGATCAGTTCATAGCAAAACTTGGCAGCTTCCGGCAGTGTTATCCACAGGGGTTTAAACTGATCTTCATTCTCCACCCACCCCGAGTTACATGGTGATGGCAGTGCAGCGTGGGACAAGTGTGTCCTCAACAATGTCCACCCTTGCAAGTTGCTTTCTTCACATGCTGTTCAAAGTCTGCACACTTTGAGGTTTGCGGCTCCTGGCGAGGGCGTTTTCTTCCTTCCTGTAGCTTTCTTTTTACAGCGAAAACTTTATCGTTCCCGCTCATCGTTGCCACCCGAGGACCACGTTGATCGAGGTAGAAGTCAATGTCTTCTTTCTTGTCCTTGTCGGACAGCAGTCGATTCTTCTTTATATCTTCGACAGCGTCAGATGCTCCGATATCCCACAGCTTGTCCACACTGTCCGAAAACTTCTGCCGTTTTCCTCCGGCGTCAGTTTCTCGTTTTCTGCTCTTTTGGTGTAAGTGCCACTCTTTCCACAATACCTCTAGCTTCCGTTCGCAGTTGAGCTTTGTGATTGTTTTAATGCGGGCCATGTTCCAAAACTTTAAGACGTTGTTTACGGTTTCTTTGAATGCGTCTTTCCTGTTAGCAGTGTACTGGATAACACTAAAGAAGTATTGCAAAACCTGCCGTGTTGTTGGCAATTTGCTACCACTGATGGAGGACGACGGTTGGCCAACTAAAAAAATTTCCGAGGCCGATCTTAAAGAAGGTAGCGATGTTATTTTCGCCTTTCCTTTTGATGACTCTATTTGTAGCTTCAAGAGTTCTTCCAGTTATGGTTGCCATCGATTTGTCCATGACAAAGGATGAGGAACTCAGACAGAATTTCAAAATGTTATGATCTGCAAAAAAAGAAATAGGTTAGGTACCTGGCACAGGCATAGTGCATTTTCTAATTACCTATAAACATTATACATTCCGCCCGGGTATGATGACTCATTTTTTGAAAAGTATAGGTGATCGTGGTTTTTCCCATTATTTGGCACTATACTAGCACATTGGTATTACCTGTATATAGTGATGAGAGTCGTTTTTTATTGTCGTTTTTTTTTGTTTAAAACGAAGGTAGTCTGTTTTTTTGTTTTTTATTGTTTTAAACTTATTCCATATTTTTCTTCCTTTAATCTAATAAGTATATTAGTATTACCTATAATTTACTATACTACCATGCTTATACGGTTATACCTAGTATATATAGTCATCTTTTAGAAAAATTGAATCACGCAAAAAGTATATAATAGAAAGGAAAAACAAACCCTCATTTTTATATGTATATATATTTTTTAACTAGAACATAACATTCTTCCTCGTTTCAAACAATATACATAATTGTGATTGGCAAGAGTACCAGTATATCAATGTTCCCTCTAAGGTGTGCGCGTGCGCGCGTTGTGAAACCCGCGCACACAGCAAAATAAAATGCGCACAGGCTCAAGCGTATCATGAGTCACGACATTAAATGAAGTAATTTCAAAAATATACCGTCACACAAGGTCTGACCATTTGCATCAACATACTCTATAGTCGCTCTTTTAAGTATTAACCCCTTCCGCCCGACTTCGCCGACGTCCGCGCAATTACGTAATACGGATTTTTTTTGCTCTATGTATTTGCATTTTTTTTCTTTTATACATTAACGCATTGAATATAAACCTTCTCTTTCTTATTTTTGCATAAAAACGAATAGTAATTATCTCATAATTCATAAAAAATAATTTTTTATTTTATTCCTATTTTGTGAATGGATAAAATCATGTATTAATCTTGATAGTCTATTTTAAGTTGCTAAATGCTAAAAATTGTTTTGAAAAATGATGACTAAAAATTGTCATTTTCAATTAATGTTATTTTTATTTTATTTCTTTATTTTGTTGAATTTTATTTTACTATTTTTTATTTTATTCATATTTTTAGAATGGATAAAATGTTTTCTTTTTTAATAATATATAATATTTTAAACAGTTTTTTAATATCCATTTAATAGTACCGTAATGATCGAGCTATCACTTTATGGAAATAGTATTTATTAAGTATTTAATATTTATATATATATATATTTCATTTTGAAGATAATAGCGCTCAGAAAAGTTTGCACAAATTTTCACCATGAATCTAAATGTGTGCACAACGAAAATTTCTTGCGCACACGGACTAAAAAAAAATTAGAGGGAACATTGCAGTATATATATTCCAGATAGAAAAGGAAAATATTCACCTTTTTTTGAACCTTTTTGTTAACCTAATGTTGTTTAACCTTCATTTCCATGGGAGAATCATCACTAGATTGGGTAGAGCATATATGCTAGTTTCAATATCACAGGTACTGGTATAATGTACATAATAAAAAATACATAATACTGGTATAAAACAATATATATAATTGTGATTGGCAAGAATACCAGTGTGTGTGTATATATATATATATTCCAAATAGAAAAATAAAAAAAATAAAAATATTCATCTTTCTTTAACCTTTGTGTTAACCTAATGCTGTTTAACTTTCATTATCTGATTCTATTTCCATTGAAGAATCATTATCACTAGATTGATTAGAGCATATAGTTTCAATATCACAGGTACTGGTACTTATTGCAGATTTGGATGTTGACGAAGCCAATGTAGCACCATGTTTTACTTCACTTTCTTGGAATTTTGCATTTTGGGGTATAAATACTAGCTTTGCTGCTCTGTCTGTGCTTAATCAGTTTCTTTTGGCTGTATGGATATTACTATGTGCTAAATGATCTCGGAGGTAATGAAAGGGCGAAATAGAGGTGTATGAGTTTGTGTAGGTATATATGCGAGTATGCGTGCGTATGTATCTGGAATTCTGGATGTATGCGTATGTATGGGTATATAATAGATATAAATGTGTGTATATAAGTATTTATGTATATATTGGTATATATGTATATGCAGAGCTAGGCAATAAATACATTGAATGTATTTAAATACTAAATACATGGGAGAAATGTATTTAAATACTAAATACTAAATACATTTTACGAATGTATTTAGATACTAAATACAAAATACATCAATTGTATTTAAATACATTTGTAAATACATTTTAAACATACAAATTTTAACATATGCATTCACTAATTCATGTTTTGATAAATTTCTACTTTAGGGGACACGGTGAATTTCAAAATAAATACACCACTCGATAGATCAGACGATTTTAAAAGCTTTTTCATTAATGAATTTTCCATCGCAAATTGGATTGATTGCAGAGTTAGTTACACAGGCCCACTTAAGGCAGAGCCGTTTTGTACGATTATTCGGTCAATTTTAAGATATTTTTTGATGTCTAAAAAAACACTTACCTTCAGATGAGTGTACAGATTCGTTGTAGCATTGCTTGCAGCAGAGACTTCGTGTTTACACAGCAAGCAGGTGCACTTTACCTTATTACCGTCTTTAGATTTAATTTTAAAGTATTTTCCATCAAACAGAGGGTGCACTAAATTGTTATCTGCAGATATATCACTTTGATTCACCGGATTTGCTTGTTGAAGCCATGACACGCACACGATAAAGAAATCAACCGCTTTCGACTAAGAGTGGCACACAACTGATTGAACTGACACGTTGAAACATGAACCATGTTGTACTACACTGTCGACGCGTCGTACTGTGCTAGTACAGAACGTGTATTAAACCAGTAAAAGTATTTACATTTTTATATTTTGAGTATTTAAATACTCATTAAAGTATTTAAATACATGAAAAACAATGTATTTATAAATACAGTTCTAAATACACAAATGTATTTAAATACTGCCCAGCTCTGTGTATATGGGTGTGTGTATGTGTATGTATACAGTAGGGTGACACTTATTTTCGAAAGTTTGAATTTTTATCGGGACGGGCGCGTTTCTGGTTCCATTTTGTCAAAAAATATCGTGTGTAAAATATTTTTGAAATAAAACAATATTTAGAACTGCCTCAATACGGTCAAAGTTTGTATATTTTCTCGAAAAGTAGAAATTTTAGATCATGATGTTCTATGCCTCTAGGAAATAAAATATCACTTCTAGTTTGTTCAAGCTACTAATCTTGACCTAAAACATATAACTGGACTTCATACTTTCAACTCTAGGTCCCCCTCAACTCGAGTATTAGCCCCTCAAGGGGGGGGGGGGGGGGGGGGGGGGTATCATGGGCGCCCATCTCCCTCTCATTGTTGCCTACTTTGCAGAGGTCACGGTGGACTTGCGGGCGGTTGGGAAGTCACAGCGGTGCTTCTCGACCACTTGTAAGAGGAACTGCCTTTGGTCTTCACTCTTGGTAAGGGCCAGGTTGAAAGACTGCATCAACGCCACCCCGCGCTCCGCGAAGTCATTGACAACTTGAAGGGCCTGGACTCGGCGGGATGCGGCGATGAAGGCTGGGTCCGTCCGCCACTCCTCCGGATCCTTGAGCAGGAAGGCGGTGCTGATGTCCAGAACCTTGAAGAACTCCTTTGATGTAGTCGTTGTGAACTTGGCCAATGTATTGTTGGCGATTGAGGCGGTGGACAGGTCCACATTGATACGCCGCGGGGATCCTCCGATCCTTCCTCTTCTTCCATCGCTTTAATCATCTCCCGCTTTGTCGCCAAGTCGATACCCTCGTCGAAGATGGCCAGGGTGACGAGGCGCTCGCTCAAGTACCATAGGTGCCTGGCGAAGACTGTCGCCGTCGCCTTGGCCACCGCTGAGTCCGGATAATAGACGAGGGCCTTGAGCAGCGCGAGGTCCGCGGCTGGGGCCGTTGCCGGGAGCGGCGCTTTGTACCAGGCCGTCACGTAGATGGACACGGCGAAGATGGTGAATCGCCGGATTCCAGCCGCTTCGCCTGACGACATCTGAAACTGTTCCCGGAACAGGAACAGTTTGATGGCATAGATGACTTTTGCCATCCAGCGCGCGCGATGGAAGGCGCCGGGACGAGCGAACCGGGCACCCCGCTTGTTCGGACCGCCCAGCACAATTACAGAGAGCTCCAGAAGTTCCCTGTAGTCATCACGTGGATGTTGACCGTCGAGGAGGCGGCTGAATTCGATCAGCAGGTCGTCGCGGGCGTCCTTCAGGTGCTGCGGCATGGTTCCATCCTCGAAGGGCTTCGCTTTGGTTTGATCGATGAAGTCCCACTGGGCGGCGAATCGTTTGAACAGGAGGATGTCAGGACCAGTAGAGGGACCGAGGCACGCCGTGAATGCCTTCTCGCACACCAGTTCGTGGATGTGGTGGCGGCAAGCCAAATGAAGCACTGTCTTCTCGAGTTTCTGCTCAATGATATAGCAAGCTCCTCCTGAGAGTCCTGTGTTTGAGGCGGTGGTGTCAAAAGAGAGGGCACAGATCCGTCCCTTGATGTCCCAATCCTCGAGGGCAGAGAGGACGGCTTCCGCCATGGCGCGGCCGGTGCCGTCGGGAGGCTGGGCACAGCCAGAAGCTTGTCGACGTTCTCCCCAGACACCAGAACTGGAAGGCGATCTTCAGCAGGGCCTCCGTCAGCCGCTGGTACGATTTTCCCGTCCCAGTGAACGGTCAGCGGCACAGTAGGATGGAAGGCTGCCTTCATTTCCGCTGCTGCCATAGCACGGAACTTTGCTCGGTCGCGGCGGGAGGATTCGCGGTTCAAGACCAGCTCCTCAGGGTCGTGGCCCAAGCTCCTCGCAGCCGCCGACAGCAAAAAAACACCTTCTCGGTCGGTAAGTTTCGTCCGATCCATCGCTGCGGAGAGATCAGGGGTGATCATCTTTTTCGACGCGCGGAATCGCTTGGGTGGTAAAGGGGTCGTAGATGCTTCTGCATTCGACGTGGACGGGCCCGGGAGAGAGAGCTCTTCCTCTTCTTCTCGGCGACGACGCCGTGTCGGTGACCGAGTCGGGCTGCTTGCACCTGAGCTGGAGCTCGATGCCAGTTCGACGAGTTCTTCTCGGCTCTCTCTGTTCGCCCTTTCATCATCTTGCCGGCGGCTCCTTTCCGCTTCCTGTCTCCTCGCACGCTCCTCCTCAGTGTGCAGCGTCATGTCACGTGTGGAGGAGATGCGGCCGCGCCGCACCTCGGCCCTTTGTCCCGTCAGGAACTCCCTGTCCTCTTCGATTGTGATCATCGACATCGCCTGTTCGTGTGCGATGTCGAAGAGGCGGTCAAGGGATGAGAGGAACTCGGCCTCGTTCCTGATTTGGGTCACAGTGCGCCGTTTCGAGTTCTTGTTCAGAGCCCGCCACTTCTCGTACATTCGGAGAACCTTGTCCCTTGCGCGTTGGTCTTTCTGCGTAGGAATACGGGACCGCTCCCAGAATTCCTTGACTGCGGTCACTGTCTCAGCGGCTGCTTCCTTGATCGGCTTCTTGACGTCAAGGTGAAGGTGGAAAAAGTACTGAAGCGCCTGCTTTCCCGTAGGCAGCATGCTTCCTGTGATGCTGTGGTCCACGGTCCCCAGGAGATAGACTGCTGTTTTAGATCTTGTTGCCGAAGCCATCACGTCGTTTCAGAACTCACTGAAAAAGAGAATGAAACACTGTTAGTGTTGGCAAAACTCGTCCCAACCCATTTTCTACTTAGAATAACATGTTCTTTCGCCTGTATCAATATTTGGATAAACTCGTGTTACACCCTGTATAATACCTCATTTTAGTCTTCTGTACACCAGTGCGGAAGACTAAACCAACGACTCTGACCGTCCTTCTGTTATCATTTTTCAACTCAGAAACTACAGCAGCTATCGAAACGAAAACTGACATGATAACAGAACGCCATGAGTACTTTTCGACAAAAAGTATAAACTTTGACCTCGTTGAGGCAGTTCTAATTATTATTTTATTTCAAAAATATTTTACACACAATGTTTTTAGACGGAATGACACCAGAAATGCGCCCGTCCTGATAGAAATTCCCCAAAAATGAAAAACACCCCAAATAAGTGGCACCCTAGTATACAGGGCGTCCCAAAAAAATGTATACACACTTTAAATAATTATAAAGGCAGTGTTTATTAAAATACATTTCATTTTCAAAATGTAATAGAATCTACAGACATTATTTAATTGTTTTGTCAACGCGTTTTCAAACTGACGTCCGTTCTGGTCCAGGCACTGCTGATAACGCGAAGCAATGGAATCGCAAACATCACGAAACATTTCGTTTGGTATTTGTGTGCATTCTCGTTCAATGGCTGCTCTCAATTCAGCGACTGTTGCAGGTTTTATAGCGTAGACTTTGTCTTTTAAGTATCCCCATAAAAAACAGTCTAGTGGTGTGAGGTCTGGTGAACGCGGAGGGTATTCTACGAAACCCCTTCGTCCAATCCACATCCACATCGTGCCAAGTACCACTCGCAATACTCCACTCTTCGGTCCGGATCATCTTCATTAATAGCATGGACTAATCTTGGAATGTAACTTTTCCATTGACAGCGCTTCAAATGTGTTGGACAGACGATTCTGAAATTCCTACCTCACGACTCGCTTGCCGCACAGATTTTCTTGGACTTTGGTGATACGTTTCCAGTACTCTTTCTTGCTTTGTGGGGCTTGTCGATGTCCGTGGTCTTCCGGAACGCTTCTTGTGGACATTCTGAACAGTTCCATCGGCTTCAAACTTATCTCTAATTCGAGTGATGGTAAGTCGCGTTGGTGGATCTGTTTGAAACTCCTCCTAAACTGTCTTTGCACTTCAACTGCGTTTTCACACTTCCAGTAGCATTTTAGAATGAATTTCCTTTGTTCAAAGCTTAGTCTGACTGCCATTATTAATTCTAATGGGTTTAACTTGGAAAGAAAGAAACATCAATTGAGCTATCAGCTGTTAAAGTGTGTATACATTTTTTTGGGACGCCCTGTATATATGTAATCGCGGGTCTAAAGGATAGTTAAGTGGGATATTCAAAATCCGAGGCATGGATGGGAGAGTCCTGGAAAGGTTGGACAATGGGCAGTCAGCTCCCAGGCAGTGTTCTCGCAAGTTTAACGAATCTCAAGATACAAGACTTTCAGAGCAAGAAAGAAGCCAGTTTTTTTCTGTAAATAGGCTGAAAAGGACATTCTATACTGGTACCATATGGCCTATTTTATTATTTATTTATTTATTTTTATAATATATATCATTGCAAAAGTATACCTTATAATTAAATTGGCAATATCTATATTAATTATTAAAAAAAAACAAAAAACAAAACGACAAAAAGAACATGGACATAAAAAAAAACCCGGTTTTTTAACATCACTACCAGTATACAGGCACAACCTTTAAACCGTTAGTCGTGACATTGGCAGGCACACCAAACGACTTCTCTCATTAAGAGGATTCAGAAAACATCCCTACTTAATGATTTATCTTGATTCAGTAAAAAGTTAAAAAGTACGCATTTAAAAAAAAAAAAAACGTAATTTCAAGGTCGATGCGAGACCCCTAAATATTGATCAATTTTTGTAAAAATGGTACCAATGTGCTAGTATAGTGCCAAATAATGGGAAAAACCACGATCACCTATACTTTTCAAAAAAAATTGAAAAGTGGGCCACCCTAATGGTCAGCCTCCTCGCCTAAAGCCCAGTTTACTGTATTCTTTAAAACTAACTGGCAATTATGAGAGCGTCAGGTTGTTGAGGTTCTGACGACCGTCAAGATTACAGTATCTTTAATGATTCTTTTATTCATTTTCTTTAAATTACTTGTCAGACTGAAATTAATTACTACAAAACTTGAACTCCTCCTTTGGTATAAAATTTACCATAATCTATAGTGGTTGTTTTGTTTAAAGAATTATTTTATAAAGATAGTGTAATAATTTTAAAAAAATTGTGACTAGCCCGGCTCCTGCCCTGGTCTGAAGATTAGTATTACTGTATAAGTTTGGTTCTTTTAGTGTTCCCTTTTTTATGGTCTCCATAATTAATAGATTTAAAAAATAATTAGTTCTTCAGCTAAGCTATGAAGCCATTTGTGATTAGTTTCTGAAGGGCCAATCCAACCAAAGTTTTCAGTGTGGGCAGAGATATCAACCATGACTCCGTAATTTGACAAATTATATACCCTTTGTAGACTGTACATAAAATTTGAATTCAGTTTTTTGGCAAAGGAAATTTAGCAGACTAAATCTTCTAACCTTTATTAAAATAAAAGCTAAAAAAATACAATCATTAATACATTTTAAAATTAAAGCTTTGACTAATCTCTCCTATCACAATACCTTTCATTCCTACATATATATACAAAGACCAACGATATAATGAATTTACTTAGCCTACGAATGAATATTAACCTCAACCGTATAAATTCATTAATAGCCAGCTAAGGTAATACTGAACACTATTTATATACATTTATTTCATAAAATGTCTATTTTATTATCAGTTACGCATTAGCTAAAAGTAACAATTTTTCGAGTCACTAAAAGGGAACAGTAACTTCAGAGAAACTTATTTAATAAAAGAATATCCAACTGTAATTGAAGGGAAATAATCCTTTAAATATAAAGTATTTAGTCCGCTAAATTCTTAACCATCCAAGGATGAATCAAAACTTGATCCAAAGAAAGTCTTTCCAAAGATCTGTATTTGAGCATCTGAAAGCGCAAAAGGGGGAGAAAAATTACATCTGAAAACTGGTAATGAATTTGATGAACACTCAAAAATCCTGTTTTAACGGATTCCCCAACCCTTAAAAATAGTTGCGGGCACTTGCAGAACTTAGGTCTTGCAACATGCTACAAAAATCTTGTTTATTGTCTTTTATCAAGCCAGAAAAATAGTCAAGACGAGCCGACCGAGGTTTAATAGATCACTCTTATCCACTGAAGTTAAATTACACCTCGATTAAATGTAAAATTTAGAAGTGTAGTCTTCGAAATTCAGCTATTTTACTCTTAAGAAAAAGAAATTGCAACCAAATACATGATCTTCATTTTTAAGAATAATTTTTACGGCAGCGCGAATTGATGTACAGTATAAGCTTTACTTTCCGCCTTTTCTCCTCTTGTCTTTTTTACGCTCTGTATTTTATATCCAGGTTGTTTCCGCCTTCTCATCTCATTTCGTTGGGAAGCGAGATTTTTGATAATGTAAAGGGTGATTCAGAGAAATTGGACCCAAAAGAAACCCCTGTAACTCTTAAAGTATAAGTCCTTTTATAAAATCATACGCATCATTCGAAAGAGGATAGTTACAAGTTTGTACAGGATTGTATAGGTTTTGACAAGACAAGATAAGATACAAAACAAAATAAGTGTTAGTTAAAACTAACCCTTCAAGATGACTGCATGGACTGTGGGACAGCTGCGTTTCATAACTGAGCAATATTATGAGCATGGAAGAAGTGTAGTTTCAGCTCTTAGGTGATTTTGACATCTGAAAATTTGTCTTGAAAGATCTTTGAGCTGAAACTACACTTCTTCCATGCTCATAATATTGCTCAGTTATGAAACGCAGCTGTTCCACAGTCCATGCAGTCATCTTGAAGGGTTAGTTTTAACTAACACTTTTATTTTGTTTTGTATCTTATCTTGTCTTGTCTTGTATTGTATTTTCAAAACCTATACAATCCTGTACAAACTTGTAACTATCCTCTTTCGAATGATGCGTATGATTTTATAAAAGGACTTATACTTTAAGAGTTACAGGGGTTTCTTTTGGGTCCCATTTCTCTGGATCACCCTTTATATACGAATGCAGTTAGTCTATGCATTGCATAGTCTTTCTGAAAATGCAAAATCTGCAAGGATTGATTAAATATTCCAGCCTTACGCCATCTGATCGACAAGTTATTGTTAAGTTAAGCTAAATTAGTTTTTTAGAGTGTCGATGGTTTGGTCTTGTCGACAAAATTGGTATAGGTCCAAATATAAAATATGCTTCACAACGACGACAAAAACCTTTGATTGGCTCGCAAAATGGGAAATGGCCCCAAACAAGTTAATAACATGCGCAAAACTTAAGACAGCTGGAATATTGCTGAATTACAAGGTAATTAAAAAGAATACCTTTTCAATGAGGTCTTTCGCTTCCTCTGAGATATGACCCGGAAACCTCACATCCACATTGGCAATTCTTCTCAGAGTCTCCTTTTGGGAAAAAGTCTCAAAAGACGGTTTCCCCGTCAGGAATTCAAAGATGAGAACACCCAAGGACCATATATCCACCTTCTCATCGTAGGGCTTGTTCTCGACAATCTCAGGAGCCAAGTAGTCTAAGGTGCCGCACACTGTGGTTCTCCTGTAGAAAGTTGGAATCAAGAAATGTTAGGTTACAACAGAGAAAAAATCAAAACAGCTAATAGTAGTTTCTTCAAAGTTTAATCACTCGTACTCGAAGAATACGACCATTTCTCTATTCTTTCACGAACAAAACTTCTTCGAACTCCTTAAACGAGATAGAGATTTTGTTGATGTAGCAAAAAGCTAGCTCCATCTTCGGGGTTAACCATAATTATCGTCCATTTGTACAGTCAATTAAGCCAATAAACTAAGTTCTTGAACGATATTTATTAGCAAAAAACAAGAGTGCTTCGAAAGTTTTTTTTATTTGAAGGTAAATCTCGAGTCTGTACCAACTCCCTACTTACATTTAGAAAATAGTCACAACTGGGCTGCGTTGAAAATTTTTTATCTATTCTTTCACTAACTCCAGCGCACAGAAGCATGCATTCCCCCAACACACACACACGTTACATAAGATATACATCACATTCATAAGGTTTACATAATGTTGACATTAATGTTTAATTTTGTACTTTTAGTGGCAAGTAGTTTAATTACAGCACTGTATTCTTATCTGAATATGCCGTTGGGAAGCACGACTTCTTAGGAAAAAATTTGAAATTCACTTCAATTTTAACAAAGGAAAAAAAAATATGGTAAAAATTCTGCTGATGTATTGTAACGTTTTAACAGAATCTACTATCCGTTTTTTTGAGATAAATATCCCCACCGAAGAAATCTATCTCCTCAACTCGCAACAATGGTTGAAAGTTGGATTTGAAACGGTTTAGGACGTGCGCGCGCGCGTGTGGGAATTACTTTACGTATAAGATCTGTGACACATGGAACAGGCTACCTTCAGAAGTTGTAAACAGTTCTTCTGTGGATCTGTTCAAAAAAAGGTTAGACCGAATCTTGCACACTATTTGAGGGTGACATTGTTTCCATGGCACCCGTTGCCATTGGTACCTCCTCGGTATGGGCCGCAAGGCCTTTTGAGGTACTACTATTCCTTGTAACCTACCTCTCTCTCGGTCAGAATAGGGAAGGCTCCCTCCGTGCAGTGCTTTTTAATGCTAGGTCGATTCGGAATAAGTTTCGCAAGATACGGGCGCTCTTAGCATCAGAATAACAGGATATCGTTGCTATCACAGAGTCCTCGATTCAGTGATCGTAGGGACTACGTTGGGGAGTTCGAAATTCCCGGGTATAGAATGTTTCACAAAGATCGCACCCGTGGGGAGGGGGGAGGGGTACTAATATACGTGGGGGACACGTTGAGTCCGGTTAACTGCCAGTTCCGATCTGAACGTGGGGGGGTCGAACTATAAGTTAATCTTGGTGTACAGACCTCCGCATTTCCTCCTCGAGGATGATACAGCCCTGTACACCGAACTCCGTAGCCTGCTAGGGTACAGGGTGTGTGTAGTTTTAGAAGACTTCAACTGTCGCGGCATAAAGTGGGAAGACAGGACTGCTGATGCCGAAGGGAGGAGGCTAGTTGACTTTGCTGATGAGAACTTCCTGACTCAGTGTGTCAGAGCCTACACGAGGCGAAAGCGTTCTAGACTTAGTATTCACGACCGAAAACAACCTCGTCACTGGCCTCACCGTTGACGAATCGTTGGGCGGAAGTGATCACGGTCTGATTAAGTTGTGCGCGCGCGTCCCTCAGGTGAAGCGTAGTGACTCTAGAGGCAGTAAGCTCGATCTACGGTAAGCGGACTTTGTTGGCCTCCGGGATAGCGTAGGTGAGATGGGGTTAGAGGTCGGTAGCGATGTTGAGGAAGTGTGGAGTGCATTCCGGGACCAGTTTATGGTGCTGCAGTCTGCTGCCATACCCTCAAAACCGGTCACTCCTGCTTCAACGCAGCCTAAGTGGTTCAGTCGTGACATCGCTTCGGATATCCGAAATAGGAAAGCTGCGTATAGGAGGGCGAAGGCCAATCGTTCCCATGAGAACACTGAGGCGTATGTCCGTCTGTGCAGGGAAGTGAAGGCGAAGGTTAGGCTAGCGAAACGTAACGAAGAACTACGGGTGGCAAGCCTCGGCAAGGGGAACCCTAAGGAGTTCTTCAGTTATGTTAATAGTAGAAAGCCCATTAGAAGCATGATAGATCCGTTAAAGGACCGAAGCGGCGTTCTGCGGACCTCCGACGCGGACATCGCTAATGTGCTAAATGAGTACTTTGCGGGAATGTTCACCAGGGAGGACACCCGCGTCATCCACGAGCCAGGCGTCAGGCACGAAGGTGTGGGCCTGGATAGTGTCCGGTGTACCGCGACAGTCGTTGCCGATAGAATAGACAAACTGAGCGTGTTTAAGGCTCCTGGGCCAGACCAGTTTCTCCCCAGTGTTGCGGGAGGTGCGCGACCAGGTGGCTCCCCACCTGGCTACAGTTTTCAACAAATAGTTGGAGACGGGCCACGTGTCTGGTGACTGGAAGGAAGCCAATGTGACCCGTATCTAAGAAAGGGAATCACGAAAGTCCAGGGAACTACCGTCCCATTAGTCTCACTTCGGTTGTAGGTAAATTATTAGAGGGGATAATAGTAGATAGGATCATTGACCATTTGGATTCCTACAAACTGCTTGGGGACTCCCAACATGGGTTTAGACGGCATAGGTCGTGTCTCACCAACTTCCTCGAGTTTTTCCACGTCATGTTGAGAGAGTATGATAAGAGTAGGGCGATTGATATACTTTATCTCGACTTTCAGAAAGCCTTTGATAAGGTACCTCACCGCCGGCTAATGGTCAAAGTGGGCGCGCTGGGTATCGGTGGGGAAGTAGGTAGGTGGATTGAAAACTGGCTCAAGAATAGGCGGCAGAGGGTTGTAATTAAGGGGGCTAGTTCGGGTTGGGCCTCGGTCACTAGCGGGATTCCTCAGGGTTCCGTTTTTGGGGCCACTGTTGTTTATCATTTACATAAATGATATTGACGCTGGGATCGTCAGTTGGATCGCCAAATTCGCTGATGACACGAAGCTTGAGGCCAATGTTGGGACGCCAGAGGCGATCGAGCAACTGCGTGCGGACCTAGGTAGGATAGGTGTGTGGTCCGAAAAAATGGCAAATGCCGTTTAACTTGGGTAAATGCAAGGTCATGCACATTGGCTATGCCAATCCCAAGTCGGGCTATTCCATGTTGGGGAGTAATATCGAGGCGACTGATTTGGAAAAGGACTTGGGTGTGCTAATTAGCAGCGACCTTAAGTTTACCAAACAGTGCGTCGAGGTGGAAAAGAAAGCCCAGAAGTTGGGTTATATCAGGAGGCAATTTCGATTTCGGAACAAGGAGACTGCTCTCTGTACAATTCTCTGGTTCGGTCGCACCTGGAGTATGCTTTGCAGTTCTGGTCGCCCACCCTCAGGAAAGATATCGAGAGGCTGGAGCGAGTGCAGGCGAGGGCCACAAAGTTAATCCCTTCCGTTAGGCATATGGGCTACAATCGACGCTTAGGCGCCCTGAATATGTTTTCGCTGGAAACTCTGAGGCTGCGCGGTCAACTCATCGAGGTTTTCAAGTTCTTACGCGGGTTCAACAATGTCGATTTTAGAAGTATGTTTAGTTTAAATGATAACCCAACTCGCAACAATGGTTGGTAGTTGGATTTGAAACGGTTTAGGACTAGTGTGTGTGGGAATTACTTTACATATAAGATCTGTGACACGTGGAACAGGCTACCTTCAGAAGTTGTGAACAGTTCTTCTGTGGACCTGTTCAAGAAAAGGTTAGACCGAATCTTGCACATTATTTGAGGGTGACAATTTTTCCCTGGCACCCATTGCCATTGGTACCTTCTCAGTATGGGCAGCAAGGCCTTTTGAGGTACTACTTTTCCTTGTAACACACACACTCACACAAAACCCAGATACCAGATTGCTAAAATACATCAAATAAACATTTTCTGGTATGTAATTTTATTTTCTTCATTGTAATTTAATCAAACCTAAACTAACCCTGTAAACACTACATCTGACCCGTGTGTGACAATAAAATGCAATTAAATAAACTACATAGAAAAGGTCTTTTCTGTAATTACACACACTCTCAGTGTGGACACAAGTTTTTAATATCAGACCATGATCTGCAAAAAAATGCAAAGCTTTATTTTCATCAAAGACAAGACAACACAAATTAAGACTTCAAAGTCCATTTCATAACCAGCACAGTTCATGGTCACAGAAACAAAAATGCTTATTTGCTGCCAATATTTTCAGCTGCCAATTTTGACTGGATAACATTAAGTATTAATTTTTTATCTTATTAACACGTTAACTGCGCGAGTGCCTAGTTACAAGTTGAGCCAAAAACATGGGCTACGCAAAGAGCTATCTCTGTTTAAAGTTTAAACCCGTGTGTATATACTGGGTTGTGTAGAAATGGTCAGAAGCGAGAGCCCGTGATATTACGGGTTGCGCAGCAAATGGGTTAATATTAATTTGCGCAGCATATGAAACTTTTTTCATTATTTTTTTTTTTACAAGGATTCTAAATATAGTTTTTCTAAGATTTAGGTGATGTGTTCTGCAGAATATTAACCAAAAATATAAATAAAATTAAGTTAAAATGAAGTTGCATTTAGTTAATTCTGTCATTACAAATGAAAATAGGGATCATCTTTGAAATAATAGAAAAAAAGGAATGGTAAAAAAATATGGTATAAATAGAAAGAGGAACTGGTAAACTAAAACAGAATATGTTTGAAATACCAATAATAAATTTCTATTAGGTATTACAAGCGAGAAATTATACAACCTTAAAGTCAAACAAATACAGATAAATGAGGCACATTATATATACACTGTATGTAATGTTATGTTATAATGTTTCAGACCAAGAAAGACCCTAGGATCCACTCATAGCTGGTTTACCTAACTGTGTTTGTAATTGTGAAATGCAAAAACCTTAATTTTACTACCTTAAACTATACCCAATCTATCAACATACGCATCTAATTGTTTTTTAAACATGTTTATAGATGCACTACTAATCACTTCTACCAGCAAACTATTCCACCTATTTACTATTCTATGTGTAAAAAAGTTTTTGGCAACTGCTAAATATATGCTACTATTCAAAATAGTATCCTGAGAAACTTTTGTTACAAACAGACTGTGTATGGAATGAGGAACTCTTCTGGGATAGTAATATCTACTATCGTTCGAATAAGTAATTAATGGTAAATGGCAAATACTGAAGTTTTTCTTTTTTATTATGGAAACCCAACATGGACAACAGGTCACTAGCAAAGCAGTCCCAAAATATAGCTTCTAAGCAAATTTGCTAAGCGGAGAGGATCTAGCTTTGGGTTTAAAGCTAACCTAAGACAGCTACATTCAGAACCTCAATATATGCAAGAAACACACTGCATTTACGTTGGATTGAATACATCAGAAAAATAATGATAATTGTACTTTTAGCAAAAATCCAAACCTTAAACCTCAACCAACAAATTTGAGCGAGCGTCCACTTCTTAAGGTACTTACATGTCCACCATGAAAAAGAAAAACCTTCAGTATTTGCCATTTACCACTGCTTATTCGAACTACAGTGGATTTAATATCCCATTTCTGTGGGCATTGGGCCCTTGGCCCCTCCTTCCTGCATAAAATAAATGTATGTATGAAGCACATTTTACATATATAACTCACCTGGCATTTGGAGATTGGACACACCATCCAAAATCAGCAATCTTGAGCTGACCATCAGCAGCTATTAAAATATTTTCAGGTTTCATGTCTCTGTGAATGACCTTCCGCTCATGGCAGTATTGCAAGGCACTCGCCAACTGTACAAAAGTGACACCCGATATTCAATTATGGCTAATGCTTTGAAAGATATCATATGGGGAGTAAATTCTTTAATACAGAAAATCCAGGGAAGTACGTGACCAAATAATTGTAGACAAGACCGGCAAAATACACAACCCAGCCCACGAGATGCGCGACTTTTCACAAAAAAACAGTCCACAAAAATACGTACCATACCTTATATTTACTCCAACCCCCTACCTCAAGTCTTCACACCAGATGGTAATTGTACAGAATGTGATATTGTGCAAGCTTTCTTTATTAATTTATTATTATTTCACATTATTCTTCTTTGTGTTATGTTAATTATTAATATTACATCTCTTTCAGGGTGTAAAACTTATTTTATGTACAATATACAATATTTACTATTTTTCTGTAAAGTTCTGGCATGTAACCCCAATTTCCCCATAAGGTCTTATGTTCACATATACGCGAATCCTCTCGATCCCTAACATCACATTTACTGGGATTTATTGTACATAGTTTAAGGTAGGTCAAGAATTAAAAACTTTATTCCTATTTGTATACAATCACTACCCTAAAGCGGGCTTCCAAGACCTTTTCCTCAGTAACTCGCTTCCATATTAGCCATTGAGTGTTATTCTATTGTTTTAGTTCTAATGTATTACTTTTGTAAATTTAAATAAATTTTCCTACAAGACCAGACTCATGGACCACCACACACACAATATATATATATAAGCAAACAACCACAGGGAAAAGGAAACACAAAGTCCAGACTTTGTGTTTCCTTTTCCCTGTGGTTGTTTGCTTATTAATAAGATCACGTGTTATTTTGTGATTTTAGTGCATATATATATATATATATATATATATATACAGTACACACCTTATGAACCTTATGTTGTTTCGTGCGTTGGTCTCTTCACACGGAGTTCAAGCTGGTGGCCCCACCACACATATGTATGTATGTATGTATGTGTGTGTGTGTAAAAATGAACAATGAATAATTCTTATGTTCATATATTTTTCTATCCATTCGTATGATTCTTATATTAATTTATTTAATTCTTATATCCATTTATATGCTTTGTATATTTATATAATCCTGTATATTCTTATATATTTATATTCATATAATCTTTATATTCAAATATTCATTTTTATATAAGGACCAAAATCGCCTAATGCAAGTTTGGATAAAATTTTGATTTGCTTTCTATTTTGCCAAATAATTGGAGAATTTTTTTTAATATTGCTTAATATTTACTGTATACTTGTATAAGTATATATATTTAATTAATAGTTTCACTCACTTTGTACAATGGCTATAAACCTTTCATTACTATTTCTCTAATTTTTCTTCTAAATTTCTCCCAATAATGACTTGTACTGTGCGTACAAATTAAATAACTGGCATATTGATTAGGAATTGACATATCGTATGGCATAATTTGAATAACTATAATGTCAAAGTAGCTTAATTCCCTTCACATTTTCCATACCTAGAACACTAATCATATCTTTAGTATTCAATGTATGGTAAATTCTTTATAGTATTCAACCATATTCATCCATATCTTGACCATTATCTTTTATTAATTGTATTAATTATTCATGCATCAGACCTACTTATTGTCTACTTATGCACTCGTACATGTCCGCTGATGGTCATGATTACGTACATGTAAATATGGCCACATGTATTCTTTTTATTTCTTTTCTTTAAATTATTTAATTTCTCGCAATACTCGTAAATGCTTATGCAAGTGCTCAGATTCCACTGACAATGGCAAAGGCAAAGCAAGAGCTTCTGAGGTGAACACCCTCTCTTGCTTGCTTCTAATCCAAAAACATCATTGTTATATATACATATACATATATATATATATACACATATATATGAATAATAAATTAAAATGGCGCAACAATTAGCGAGAATTAATAGTAAATTACAATATATATTAAATTAGAAGAGTAAAAATAAAATGATATAAAGTATAAAAGTATGGAAAATAAGTAAAATATAAAAAAGTTCAGGTGAAATTGAATTGAAGGGGTTCTTGCCAAATTGTTAACGTAATGAGAGTAATTGTACAGAAGATTGGGAATGGTTGGCTATTGAAAGAATTCCATATTAGAAAGATGGAGCTGGGTGGAGTGATGGTGGATTTCTTTTGAGTTTGAGAGTTTATTTGGCAATGTTTAAGTTGAAAGCGGAACTGTAATTGTTGAGGGTTGGATGGATACTGAGGATATAAAGGGATTCAAGTATGCGGAGGTCGATTAGTTGGTTGGCTGAATTAATGATTTTGAAATTGGAGGAAAGTAACAGGTGGTTGTGAAGGTGGCAGTGATCCCTTATTGCTGATTTGGAGGGTTTGTTCAAGGGCTGTGAAGTTCTTGTAGAAATCTCACGATGCTCGTCCACTCTTGTTTGATATTGGCGGATGGTACTGCCAATATAGTTCGCTTTGCAGTGAGCACAATTAAAAGCATAGATAGTGGCCCCTACAAATCGGCAATAAGGGATCACTGCCACCTTCACAACCACCCGTTACTTCCCTCCAATTTCAAAATCATTAATTCAGCCAACCAACTAATCAACCTCCGCATACTTGAATCCCTTTATATCCTCAGTATCCATCCAACCCTCAACAATTACAGTTCCGCTTTCAATTTAAACATTGCCAAATAAACTCTCAAACTCAAAAGAAATCCACCATCACTCCACCCAGCTCCATCTTTCTAATATGGAATTCTTTCAACAGCTAACCATTCCCAATCTTCTGTACAATTACTCTCTCATTACGTTAACAATTTGGTAAGAACCCCTTCAATTCTGTTTCACCTAAACCGTTTTATATTTTACTTATTGTCCATACTTTTATACTTTATATCATTTAATTTTTAATCCTCTAATTTAATATATATTGTAACTTACTATTAATTCTCGCTAATTGTTGCACCATTTTAATTTATTGTTCATTTTTATTTATTATACTTATATATATTCCGTATGTGCCCATGTACTTTATGTTATACTCCTAACATCCTAATTGTCTATACACTGTGCCCTCAATATGTCTCTCTTCAGCAGATGTGAAGACCCTATTTCTACCAAGAATTCAGTACAGTATATGCGGAAAAAATTTGCATTTATACACCACCTAGTGTGAAATATTGCTGAGCCACTGAGCACACTAACGTGTTCCCGCCAAACAACAACAGTCTCGCATAAACCATTATAGCGTGTGCATTGTGCTCTAGACTGTGTTGTGTTTTTCACTATTTTTGAGTGCTTTTTCCAGTTTTGTCTTACTGTTTATTGTAGACATGGCTTCTAAATGTCCTCTGCCTAGTACTGGGCCTTCGGCTTAGTATGTCCTTTAATATTTATACTGTACAGTATTGATGTAATATAGCATTACTGTTATCTTGTTGAATGTTTTTGGTATGAAAAAGTGGCATATTTATGGTTGGGTGTGCCAGAAGGGTGAAAAAAAACTGGTTGTGGAATGAATCCCTATTTTCTTCATTTAACTATAAGTTTGATATATGCGAATTTGCATTGTGTGAGGTTTTAGCAGAACCTATCGCTCACATATATCGAGGGCGCAGTGTAAATATGAAACACTAAAAAACTATAGTTAACTGCTTAATTTTAATTAACTAATAATTTAATGATGTAATGAATGTACTTAAATGAAACTAATTAATGTTAATAAGCGAATGTGAATTAATTGGTAATTATAATCATAGTTGTAATAAACCAAAATTACAATGTACTTAATAATGTGCTTGGGTTGTACTCAATGTACTACTATGACATTATGTCGCCATTTAGGAATGTATACTCATATTTTTTTTTGTTTTATTTTGGAATCTTTCAAAATTCTGATACGAGTTTAAATTATGCTTAACGTCCAAGAACTGTTTAGATCTCCATTTAAAGAGGGGAACTTAACCTTCAACTGTACTTCCCCAAAATTTACTTATTTAATCTTTGTATTGTAAATTCAATCACTCTTGTGTTAGCAGCCCTTCAGTGAGGAGGTCAGAGCCCTCCTCACTTAAATTTTGCCTGAGCCATGGTCAAAAGAGGTCAAACCTCTCCCCCTGTAAATTCAGAATTAGACTCAAAGGCTGAGCACTACCTGTACATTTTAGCAGTAAATTACAGTAAGAAAAGTCTATCATCTTTGAGCCATGCTCTCTTCAGAGAACTTAGTCATTAAAATAAAGAAAAATAATTTCCTGATACATTATAAGAAGAATCAGGGAACCTTCAGAGAATTTAGTAAGCCTCCCAGAATGCTCTGAACCACTATAGAAGAACTCAAAGTAGTATAGAAGAAACTACCGCGAATAACAAATCTATTGCTGCTTCCTAACCAGAACCCCCATCAACTTCGAACCAACCAAAGCCATAGTGGAGGTTAACAAATATATACAGTGAACTGTGCAGGTATTTATTCCTGCTCAAAGTAGAAATATATAGCAGAAAAATGTGAAATATATTTCCAGTGACTTTGAATGTATCATTAACCCTCATACTGAGGCTTTCATCAGCCCCCCCAATATCACCATATGTGCAAAAAAAATATTAAAACATTAATAACGTCTATTGATGTGGACCGCAGTCCCATATGCTAATGTCTATTAACATGGACAGACTGCAGTACAAGGGTTAAACAAATGAAAATTCTAATGGCTCAAACACAGCCTTCAACAATAACAACAACTATTCTCAACAGTTATTCAAACTCTCCTTACCTGCGAGACGTAAACTGCAGACTGTTTCTCGCTAAACCTCTTTCCAGGTTGGGCGTGAAGCCTTTTATAAAGTTCACCCTCCTTTGCGTACTCCAAGATTAGGTACACTCTCTTTTCGCAGTGGAAGTAAGCGAACAACCGTAATATGTTTGGATGACTAAAAAAAAAAGAAGTTAACTGAAGTAGTGAGTTATTGAACTAACAATGATAAATAGAAGGTAACAGTGAAGATCTACCTCTTAAAGAGAGAAAAATTAAATGACAGAAATCGCATGTTACTGAGAAAGTTAAAAATGCTTAAACTTTATCAAATCAGATTATTAACCCTTTAATGCCAACTATTGAGCTTTACAATCTATTTTGAGCCTTGCGATCTAAATATTAGAGGTTATTTTGGCTTGAACAGGAAAAAAATTTCATAATTTGGGTATGAAAAGGTTAAAATCATGATCTACCAATCACCTATTTTTCCCCCTTAAACGAGTCCACTGATAAACCTCTCAAAGTGCCAAACTACAAATAATCATGGACAAACCATTCTCCTTACTTTAAATGAGATTGTATTTCGACTTCTCGCCTCACTTGATGAATAATACTGGCCTTTTCCAGACAAGCTTTAAAGAGCACCTGTAAATTAAAATAAAAGCTTCATGAATCCAAGCAGAGATATTCTTGCAATCTTTGCTCAAGATGTCTATATTGCTACTACTTTGTGTATTAAGTATCAGTTTATAAAATCATGTAAAAATTAATACCTGAATCATACCTATAAATTGGATTGGTCTTATCTTTTAACTAAAAGATGATTCAGATGGATGCTAAGGAAGTACAAACCTTTATCTAAAAAGTTTCATCAATAATAAATGAGTAATGGTTAACACATGAACTAGACCCTTCACAACCCAAATTCAAAACTTATTCATTAAAGGATCCGAGTAGCGATGCTTACCTTCATTGCAACGATGAAACGCGTTTTCTTCTCTCTCGCAAGATAAACATTCCCAAATTTTCCTTTACCAAGCGGTCTTCCGATCTCAAAGTCATCTAGACTCCATTTACTGATAATTGAATATGGTAATTAAAATACATATGGAATGAAACCATTTGCATTGCTAATAATGACACAGATGCGTTTAATTTAACCAATTCTGCCCTTTTATCCTTTAAAGTTCAGCAACTATGCCCAAAATAAGAAAGTGTTGCAGCATTCTCCATTTACTAATTATAATGCCTATAGATTCTATCTCTGAGAATAAGTTATTATGAGCATTCCATCCTATAAAGCAGTGCTTTTCAACCAGGTGAATGAGATCAGAATCAGATTGAATGAAAATTGAGAAGGAAGCATGTACTTTATTTTGTTGATGCAAGTGTTGAATATTAGATATTAAAAGCATGAAATATTTTCTTCTTTCACAATAAACAAGTTTTATGTTGTAGTCTGTGGTGTGATAACTAAAAATAAACCATAATAATGAGCAGTGAAAAGATTACTTTTTCCACTGTATTCAGAGTGAGTGAGTTTTTGAAAAAAAATGTTTAGGGTGAATTATGTTGGAAAAGGTTGAGAAGCACTGCTATAAAGGAAGGCTTTACTTCTAAATTAGCAAAACAGAACAGGCTCTTCAAAACAAACTTGCCTTGCAGTAGATTGACTTCCCTTCAAGTCTTTGTCATTAGCATCTGTGAACTTTGATTCCAATTTTTCAGTTGCAGTTTTCTCTTGAGGTTTATCAACAACTCGGGTGAAATGCTTTTCATTTTGACTGTTAGTTACCAGATTATTTTCTAATTTTGTGTCCTTGTCTTTCATTTCCAGTTGAGCAGACTTGTTCCCTAAATCAACAACTTCAGAATAAACTTTTCCTTGCATTCCACTCACAACTGCTGGAGTAGAAACAGAACTAATTTTATTCACATCTCCTTCACTGCTGGTTTTGGAGTCTTGTTTTACAATAACATCCTTGCTTTCTTCATCAGTTGTTGGTTTCTCATTTTCCTTTGAAGAACTTGGTTTCTGTAAGGGTTGCGAGGTAAAACCTTTACCATTTGAGGTTGGTTTAACTTTTGATGAGGAAGGGACAGTGAAAACAACTTTCTTAGGCTTCATGGTTGGAGGCATGAAAGCAGCAGAAGGTTTAACTTTTGCTTTTGAGGTTTCCTCTTGGGATGTTTTGGTGACACTGGGAACTAGCCTCAATCTTAAATTGTTGGCTGACTTTGAAGAATCATTTAATGACTTTGAAATTGAATCTTTTTGAGAGGTTGAAGAAATTCTGCTTTTGGATGCAGGATTAACTGATGAAGAAACCGCATCTGACATGGTTTTAACCACTTTTTTCTTCTCCACTTTGAGTGGAATGGAAGGCCTTCTCAGAGAAGTAATTTTGTGTGGTACTGTTGAAATGGTAGGCATTTTGCTTTTATCAGTGGAGTTCTTTGGGTAAAGAATTAAAGCTTCATGTGGTTCTCCTAAAAAAGGTAAAGTATTTAATTTATTACAATATATAAATTCATGTAGCTGCTAGGGTATATACATAATTTAAGAAATAATTACTTAAGAAGGCCATTAAAACAGGTTCACCAAATGAACAGTTATTAAAAACTTTTAGAATACACAATCTGATCACTACACACACTTAAAAAATCTAACTAACAAACTTGTTTCAGTTAAAAAAGCAATAAAAAACAGGAAGAGACCTTTCCAATTCAAAGCCCTTACAAGTTTATGATGACAAGGTTACAAAAAGTTCACTCAGTTATAACTTAATTAACATATCACAGGCAACAAGAAACCTCTTAGGGCCTATTGGCTGTAGTAACAGCACTTGACAAATTAATTCATTAATTGTAATCTGCCATAGGCTCATTCCATGACAAATCATGCAGAACTGAAAAAAAAAAAAAAAGTGCACCATACCCTCACAGATTTTGCATAAATTTGGTTTATAGAATGGTCTATGCTAGTAAGTACCAAATTTCAAATATCAGCTCAATCAGAGTTATGGTTCAAAAGTTACATTCCCCCCTTTTTTGAGGGGGGTACGAAAACTGGAAATTTTCAAACCACCATAACTCAGTCCCTAATCGACATAGAACAGTGATTTAAAGTGTTTATGAAAGGTAATTGCACACAACAAATTAGCATAAGCAGAAAAAATGGCTAAAATTAACAGAAAAAGTTACACTATTCCATTTGTAGGGGTCCTGCCCCCCTAAATTACAGATTTTTAAAAATTTTCATATATACAGAAAATGAGTTTCAACCTTACTCTATCAATATATGAAAAGAAATGTGTGTATTTGTATATAAAATAGGTATTTACAGATTTGAAAATGACTTTCACTTGAGAAATAATTTCTAAAACTATTCAACATTCTCATTGACTTCTGGTATAGAGATTGGTGTACTTGTTAAAAATGTAAATACATGTTAAACTAGTATTCTAAGAACTAAACATAAAACACTAGTACCTACCAAAAAATATCTTCCCCCATTCAATTGTTGGGTAAATTAGTTGAACAAAAAATCCCATGTGGACATTAAAAAAGTGGCAATCCTACCCAGGATAACTATTGCCTAACTAGATATTTTTTTTGTTTTCGGTGATGCGCAAAGCATTCACTGTGTTCTCATTTAATGTATATATTTTTTTTCATTTTAAACAGATTTATGTATATGTACAGTGTTTTAAATAAGTAAAAGTGTTTGATGAAAATGTCTACACATAAAAGCTATAACAAGCGCTGTTGCGACCCTTTTGAACTGCACAAAAAGCCTATTCTGCGAAACTTGAGGCCACTTCCAAAGCTGGTTGTTGAAAATAGTGACCCTAAATATAATTTTAGTGATGAATCAGAAGTTTATATAAATTGTCTGAAATTAATTAATAAATACACAAAACCTGAAGAATTATTCAGTGCCAGAAGCAATAACTAGTAGTACTGAAAGTACGACTACTTCACGTGACACCCCCCAGAAAAAATTCCAAGAAAATGTACTGAAATGGATAGATATATTCAACGAGAAGATCTTAATGCAACTTTGGAGCAACTTCATG
This sequence comes from Bathynomus jamesi, assembly GCA_023014485.1. NCBI lineage: Eukaryota > Metazoa > Arthropoda > Malacostraca > Isopoda > Cirolanidae > Bathynomus > Bathynomus jamesi. Next base: position 510,130 of record JAJOZX010001256.1, read on the forward strand.
TTACCCCAGTGAAATTACGTAAGTAACTAGCTATTAATGTGTGTACACTGTACAGATAATGCATTTTTATACTGTTAGCTGAAATTTAATTCAGATATAGTTATCTTATACCTAATACATATATGTATATGAAATTATCTAAAAAATATACTTCAGATCAGAAATTTAGATTGTTGCCACTAGATATGTCATACTTATATTTAATTAATTGTATTTCAAATATTTTTCAGATGCCCTGAGCAGTGGAAGCAGATCAAAGGCAGTTTCACAAAAATACAAAAAAGCTTCAACCTCCCTCAAGAGAAAGTTGGAAACTGCATTTGCCACTGAAGTTCAAGATGTTGGTGAGCCACTGAGTAAATATCTCAAAGAAGCAGATTTGGAGAGTAAGAAACTAAAAATAATTAACGAGATGACTGAACTATTAATGTAAGTATGTAAATACCTGTATATAGGTACAGTATTATAGGTTGTCATGTTTGGATATAGGTATATGTAGACAGCTATATTCAGTGATGTAACTAGGGTGGGGCAAGTGGGGCGCGTACCCTGGGCATCAATTTTTTTTTTGGGAGGGGGCATTTTTATGATTAAAAAAAATAAAAATAAAAATATTTAAGAGTAAAACCAAACATGCTCCTTTGGAAATGTACTAGTACCATATCTCTAGCCATCAAATTTCCATGAATTTCAGATTTTTAACTTCATTTAACTTTATTAATTCATTCTATTTTTATTAGAATTTTATTATGAACTATTAATTTATTCTATTTTTTTGCTTCTTTCTCTAGAAAATTTTACCATGAAGCGAACATTGCCGATACCGAAAAGTCTGAAAAAGAAGCTGAGTGGAGCAGAAGGCATGAAGAAAAGAAAAATGCAAGAAGCAGAAGCTAAAAAGTCAAGTGGCTTTATGATGTCATTTCTTGAACAGCAACAACCTGGTCCTTCATCAGCATTAATTGCATCAGATATGAGTGTTGACCAACCCACCAGTGTATCAGAAGGAGAATTAAGTGTCTTTCAAGAAGCCAGAAGATACTAAAACTTTGAGTAGCAAAAAGCAGGAAAAAAACAGCACAGCCTATACCAGATACGATTCAGCATCACATTGTAGGCTTCTTGGAGTTTGATAAAGTATCAAAAGAGTAATTTTATCAGATGCCCTGAGGACAGAAATGGTCACATTGGGTTCAAAGTATTTTCAAAATAGTGAAGGGCCATTTGTTCCCACACAAAACCGATCAATGAATGAAAGAGGGTTTAAAAGGAAGTTGGGAAATGGATGTGGAGTAGTTTGGCGCTCATGGCTTGTTTATTCTCCAGAGAAGAAAGCAGCTTTTTGCTTTTGTTGTTTGCTATTTTCTCAAATTGACAGTCAGTCTTCATTGGAGCAAGAAAATGGGTTCAATCATTGGAAAGCACCAGAAAGGCTTAGCACCCATAAAAATGCAAAAAATCATTGATACTGCTTCACCCAATGGAAGGAAATGGAAAGAAATCTTAGAAAACAGGAATCATTGATGTAGAGCTTCAAGCTCAAATTGGAACAGAAAAACAAAAATGGCAAGATGTTCTCCACAGAAATCTCCATTGCATAAAATTTTTAAATTGCGTGGTCACAAGGAATCCATTAGACAGGAAGAGGAAAGCAATATTGGAAATTTTCTTGGGTTATTAAAATTGTTGGCAAGGTTTGATCTTATTATGAAAGAACATTTCAGTATTGTGGAAAAGCACCCTGGAAGAACATCATATTTATCTCCATTAGTGCAGAATGAATTTATTCAGCTGATGGCTTCTACTGTTCGCCAGAAATTGTTACAGAGCATTCATAAGGCCAAATTTTTGGCCTCATGTTTGATTCTACTCCAGATCAAGCACATTGAGAGCAAATGGCAGAAACAGTTCGTTATGTTGATATTGATTTTCAGGAGAAAACAATTTTTATAAGAGTCTTTTCTTGGATTTATCCAATTAAAACGAAAAAGGATGCTGAAAACATTGTGGAAGTGATTTTGGAACAACTGGAAAGAGAGAAAATGCCATTAGAAGACTGTATCTCAATGCTATGACCAGAGCTGGGCACTTGCGTTTTTTTGCGCATTTTTTTGCGGTACTGCGGTACTACTACCGCACTACCAAACCGGTACCGCATAACGCAGTACCGCAAAGGATCGCTGAAAGTACAGCAGTACCGCTACCACATTCAAATTTCCCGCGGTACTTTCCGCGGTACCGACCAACACGGTAGTACCGCAGTACCGCAAAAAAAACCGCAAGTGCCCAGCTCTGGCTATGACAATGCTGCAGTTATGGCTGGTTATAAAAGTGGTATTCAACAGAGGATTATTGAAAAAAATAGCAAAGCTATTTTTGTAAATTGCAATAACACTGGCCAACAAAATGAAACTTTTTTTTCTCATCACAAACATGATCACACTTTTCTTAATGAATCTTTTGCGCTGATTCCGAATCTGGTTTTATTTTTTTTCTAGCACGTATAGTTATATAGATACACTGGTTTTGATATTTTTAAGTTTTTGATATTGCTATAAGAAAATTTATGGATGTATAGATCACACTTAGGAATGCTAAACAACAAATACATCATATACCTTATTCAATGTACTTATAAATAAAGAATATATACATTATTTTATTAAAAGCGCTGTGAGTATGATTTCCTTTTGTAAATTTGGCCTGGATTGTCACGATACAGCATCCAACAATGGTCCGCCATCATGCTTTCATTCCAATATCCTTGGTAGCGCTTCTCCATCATCTGAATATCTTGATGGAAGCGCTCTCCTTGCTCGTCACTCACTGCACCAAGGTTTTCAGGAAAGAAATCTAAGTGGGAATGCAGGAAGTGAATTTTTAACGACATTCGACACTCCATTTCTTTGAAGGCATCAAGGAGGTTCTTGACTCCATCCTTATACGCAGGTGACTTGTTGCTTCCAAGAAAGTTTTCACATATCCATTTGAACGCCAGCCAAGCCTTCAATTCCAGCGGACTTAGGACTTTTTCAAATTCAGTGTCATTCAAAACCTCCCTTATTTGTGGCCCAACAAAAATTCCTTCCTTCAATTTTGCTGCAGTAACCTTCGGAAATTTCCTTGAAAGGTATTGGAACCCTTCAGAATTGACTTTACCCATTGCTTTAACAAAATTCTTCATTAAACCAAGTTTAATGTGAAGAGGTGGCAGATAGATCTTTTGGGGATCCACTAAAGGGACAGACTGGACATTGCTTATCCCTGGGACATATGTATACCTAAGTGGCCAGTCACTTTTGGTGTAATGTTCTATAGTGACGCGACTGTCCCACAGGCAAAGGAAACAACAAAATTTTGTGAATCCTGACTGCATACCCATAAGCATTCCTATAACTTTTAGATCTCCACAAACATTCCATTGATGACTGTCGTATTTTATTGCCTTAAGTAGTATATCCATATTGTCATATGTCTCTTTTAGATGGACGGAATGGGCAATGGGGATGGATGGCATTATATTACCTTTATGCAAAAGAACTGCTTTCAGGGGTCATTCTTACATTGTCGAGGCATGTTGACTGACCTGAGCAAACTATAAATTCAAAAAAAATGTACACCAACTTGACACAAGTTCTTGGACTGGACTGATCTTTTGACACACAAAGCACGGCGTTGTTGCCTGAATCACAATGCTGCTAGACATAAAAGCTCACACCTGAAATACATAAGATGTATAATTAAGATAATTGAAATCAATAAGATGAATAAACTAAAAAAAAACAATAAAATAAACACAATCAAATGTTGAAATATTAGTATTTTGCCTATTTAAAATGGTTAAATCTGTGTAGTTATATATATGCCTTCATCTTGAAAACTATAAGTGCTAGAAACAATCTGAATGCAGTTTTGGAATCAGCGTGAAAAATGCTATCCAGCCACCACAAATTTTACTCTGATGAAAAATCTTTGTTGACCAGTGTAATCATTCTCTCAATTTGGTTGGAGTGCGTGCTGCTAACCATGATGCAGTGATGGTGATTTTTTTTGGTGCAATTCAGTCGCTTTATTCATTCTTTTCACGTTCAACTCTGCATTGGCAAAAGCTGAAAGATGCCATACCAATAGTTGTCAAATCTGAATCTGAAACTCGATGGAGTTCCAGAACAGAGGCTGTGAAGCCTGTTCATGAATACTTTGATATTATAGTGGAACTCTTGCAAAGCATGGTTCATGATCAAAATGAAACTGCTGATACAAGAGGTGATGCAAGGCAGATGCTGAATCAAATTTTGACATTTCTTGACTTTGCTTGGATTTTGGAACAAAATTCTTGTTTGGATTGATCGTGTTCAAAAATGACTCCAAGATCATACCATGAACTTTCATGATGCTGCTTATGATTTAAAAGCCCTTCAAGATTATTTTTTAAGCAGTCGAGAATCATTGGCCAGTGAATAACTTGAAGCAGGGCTGAAACTGTGTGATGAATGGGATATTCAAGTAGACACACACCCCAGAAAGAAGAAACAAATGCCTGGTGACAAAGCCAAGGATGTAGGGTTAACTGCTAAAGAAATGAGAATAATGAAAGAAACTGTTGATCATCTCTATAATGAAATGGAAGAAAGATTTGTCTGTCTCCATGAATTGGATTCAAAATTTGGATTTCTTTTAGATGCTAGAGGATTATTGTTTGACTCAAATGAAAGCAACAGTAGTCATGACGTAAATATCTTAAAGAAAAGTTGTCTCAACCTTGGACAGTTTTATAGCAATGATATTGACAGCTTTGAGCTTTATGAAGAAATTCTGGATTGTAAGATGCTTCTGAAAAGTCACCCAAATGTTCATATTTCTAAAGCTGAGGAACTCCAAGTTTATTGTTCAGTATGGAGATGAAAATGTTTTTACCAAATTTGAGAGTAGCTATTCAGATAATGCTCACTATTGCAATTTCAATTGCCAACTGTGAGCAACTTTCAACAAGTTAACATTAATCTTATATTTGAGAGCTTCAATGGGCCAAGAAAGACTTTCTGCTTTAGCCTTGCTCAGCATTGAATGTGAAGAAACTGAAATAACAAATTTTGATGACATTATTGATAAGTTTGCATCAGCAAAAGTAAGAAAAATACATGTTTAGTGTGAAGTTCCAAATTATTCATTAAAAGAGCCAAAAATAATAGGTGCAAACAAGGCATTTCTTTTAAAGTACCATATAATTGGAATGATTTTTGTCAGTATCTAATATTCTAATTGCCAATTCTGCTATTGGTAATTCAGTAAAATTCAAGAAAACATCAAAGTGTATTCTCATGAAAAGTTATGCCTCTCCTTGTACATATATTAATTGTTTCTGTTGTAATTCAGCAAATAATTAACCATACTTTGGTTCTATAAAATTAAATTGTATTAATAGAAATTTAATATCAACCTTAATAGTAAATATACGCGGTTAATTTAGAGTGTCCCAATTTTTTTTGTTCCTGAAGTTTGTCATGCACACCCCCCTAATTTCTTCCACTCGTGAAAACATGCCAGCAAGATGAATTTCATTCGTGTTCTTTAATTTTAAGGGTCCCCTCAAACCATGTGTTACTATTGCTGAATGGCTACTCTCTACCTTATACTAATTGTAGCATATTTCTTTTCAGGTTATGGATACAAGAAAGCAGGAGACTGTGTGGTTGGTGGGGGTGTTGCGAAATGAACCCCTGGAAATGCTGTGTCAACTCCCGACAGTGGGAGATGTTCTTCGACGTCTGTTGTTCTTCACTCGGAAGAAAAAAACGTCCATGGTGGAAGCTGCCAATGTGGTAGCTGATGAGGTTATGGCGGTGTGGGCTCGGGCATCTATTCCAACCTCCCACAAGCCCAAGTGCGTCGAGAGGATCAAGGCCGTCTCCACGGACTATGAGAAGGTTGCCAGAAACCGAAACCATGGGGGAGAGAAGCAACTGGAGCGGGAAAAGGGATTCCAAGCCAACCTGAATACACTGTTCGAAACAGCTCATGCCAACGCCATGAAACTCATCAAAGTCCCCGAAGATCGAGACTTTCTGAATGACCAGCGAACCGTGCGGAAGATGTACATCGGAGGAGAGGACCTGGAGTTTGCTCGCAGGGCAGCGGAGCGGGAGAAACGCCGAGCAGCTGAAGAGAAGAAGAAAAGCCGCGAAGAGATGGACTCACTGCAAGCAAAAGGAACGGTGAAAAGTGGGTCTTCTTCTTCTTCGGAGTCCATGGCCGAAGCATCCAATGATGATGTCCAATATTCCTCTCTTGGTCCTTCAGCTCCTCGATCCGCTCCCAAGGACGGCCAAGTGTTGGCAAGGAGGATCATCCAATATCCCAATTTTGCTGCAGCCCTGGATCGAACTGGAACCTCAGTACGCCAAGCGATGCACATTGTGGCTCCAGCACTCGCTGCCGCGGGAGTTGAGTTATCCTCGGTCACCTTGTCCAAATCAAGTCTTCACCGTTCACGGCAGAAGTCCAGGAAGAACTTGGTAGCCGGAATCAAGACCGAGTTCAATCCTGATACGCCGCTTGTCATCCACTTTGATGGCAAACTCCTCCCTGATTCGGATGGAGGGAAATCGGATTGCATACCAGTGATGGTCAGCGGGAAGAATCTTGAGAAGTTGTTGGCAATCCCAAAAATCCCTGACAGCACGGGACAGCGGATGGCTGGAGCTGTTCTGAAGGTGCTGGACGATTGGCCGCAAGTTCAACCATGGATTGCCGGTCTCTGCTTCGACACAACAGCGGCGCTTGTACGATTATCCAGGACCAAATGGACCACCGCGTTCTTTTCCTGGCTTGCAGACACCACATGATGGAATTGGTAATCACCTCAGTCTTTGACCTGTTCTTCAGGTCTTCTGGCCCCGAAATTGCGCTGTTCGCTCGCTTCAAATCCCAATGGGAGTTCATCAACCAGAAGCAGGCTTCTCCGTTCAATGGCGATGGCCCAAGTGACATCCTTTCGGAATGGGTGGCGTTGAAAAAAGAGCAGATTGTCCACTTCATTAAAGACCAGCTTGAAGTTGGCCACCCAAGAGACGATTACCGGGAGTTCCTGATCCTCGCTCTGGTCTTCCTCGATGGTCATGGCAAACGAGATCTCCGGTACAATCGTCCTGGAGCATACCACCAGGCCAGGTGGATGGCCAAAGGCATTTACTGTCTTAAGATGTTCATCTTCCGAAGCCAATTCCACCTGACCGCTCACGAGGTCCGGTCACTACGCAGGATAAACGTCTTTGCCATCACCATCTACCTCCAGAGGTGGTTCGAGGCTCCATTGACAGCGGACGCGCCCATCAATGACCTGGAGCTGTTGGAGGACCTAGAGCGGTACAAGGCAGTGGATCATGATGTAGGTACTGCCGCATTGACGAAATTCCGGGGCCACCTCTGGTACCTAAGCGAAGATTTAGCCGGACTCGCTATGTTCTCCTCCAAAACCACCGAAGTAGAGAAGATGGCCATGCTCCAAAACCTGCACAAGAAGACCGAAAACCCAAAAGATCTGCGTCGGCTGGAGGGAAAGAGTGTCTTGACCGTGAGACGGTCGGATTTGAGCACCTTGGTCACGAAAAGGACTCAAAACCTTTTTCATTGCCTGAAGCTGCCGGTTCCAAAACCCCAAAGATCTCAGGATGTGCACCATTGTTGAAGTCTGTGAATGATGCGTCAGAACGGGCAGTGAAACTGGCGGAAGATTTCAATGAGGGCCTGACAAAAAATGAGGAGGAATGGCAGCTCGTGTACCAAGTCGTCGAATACCACCACCAGCAGTTCCCCTCAGCAGACAAAAAGATCCTCTGTCCCCCGAAATGAAATGTGCCATTAGGAAGAATTTCCATTTCCTTTAATTTAGTCATTAGAAAGAATTTACATTTCATTCTTCCATTCTAGAATGATTAATGCTGAGCATTTACGTTTGTTCATATAGGGTCGAATAAACAAGGTCAATGAGGGGACCCTTCCCCTCCTAATAGGCCAATGAAATTTTGCTCATTTTTTCCTTTCTGCAAGTGTAATTAATTAAAGGGGTGTGCAATTTGACTCTTGCAAATTTTTATTTTCACATGTGAGGCTGGGACACCCTAGCAGTTATGTATATAGATAGGAAAACATTAAAGTATAAACTGTAAAAAAAAATTTATGAATTGTATTTTCATTTCATTTCAATTTATTTTTACATATTTTTGTACAGTTTTATATGTATATAACTGTTTTTCATTTGTCATAAAATAAACTTCTTAAAAGTATATTTTGTTAGCGGTATTATTACAAGTAACCAGTTTCAGTACCATTATAGGAATTCAGCCAGAATTTCAAAGAACACTGGTTTTAAGGGCGCCATTTATTGATTTGCCCTGGGCACGATCAACCCTAGTTACGCCTCTGGCTATATTTCCTAAAATGTGACATCATTCCATATATTAAATATACTGGTATATGTTCAAATTCATGAAGTACAGTACAGTACTTCCTTAATTCTTGAATATAAATCATGTACTTACATCCTTAATATTGTAGTACAAGACTTCAAATCCACATCATATAAGAGGTGGTTTCAGATACTTACACTCACCATTTCCTATTTCTAGGACAATGGATTTCTTTGGTGCAACCAGATATATGGTTGACAAAGCCAGACATTTGAAACAAACATTTGGTATTATGCCACAGATTCCTATCTACAGTAAAGGAAGAAAACTAACTGAAGATATAATCTCTGAAATAAAGGAATTCTATGAAGATGATGAAGTCAGTCGTTTTGTGTGCAGGGAAATCTGATTGTATTAGCATAAGAAATAAAGATGGTGAAAAAGCGTACAAGCAAAAACATCTATTACTAGGAAATTTAAGAATTATATTCAAAATATAAAGAAAACAATGATAATAGCATAGGGTTTTCTACCTTTGCCAATCTGAAGCCTAAATGGTATGTAATTGCTGGAGGCAAAGGAACCCACTGTTTGTATTTGCACCCACTACCAGAATCCTAAACCCATGGTATCAGCAATTGCAGAGAAAAACTTAACCTATTACACACTTATGGAAAAAAAGTGTGATATAAGTTCTTCTACATGCATGTTACACGGATGTCAAGAATGTCCTGGTAGCATAGGCATATTTAATTTCTTAAATACTATACCTTCCTTGACAAGCAGAGATTGTCGAATATGTTCAGTGGACTAATACAGATAGATCAACATTAGAAACTCATATTGCTTCTCCAGATGAATTTATTGAACACCTTTCAGAAAACACTCTCTCTCTTACTAGACACCACTACATTGCAAAAAGCCAGAGTCAGTATTTGAAGACTGAAACAATCTTCACTGTGATGAAATACTTGTGCTACAGGATTTTGCAGAAAACTATTCATTCATCACTCAAAATGAACCACAAAGTTTTCACTGGACAAATGACCAGGTGACCCTCCATCCATTTGTGGTGTATCACATGAAGGATGAGGAATTAATTCATACTAGTTACTGTATTATTAGCAACTGTCTTGAGCACTCACATCAGCAGTTCATACTTTTCAGCAATATTTAATGAAGGATATTAAACAAATTCCCCAATGTACAAAAAGTAATTTATTTCTCTGATGGGTGTGGAGACCAATACAAAAACAAATATAATTTCAGCAATCTATGCTCTCATGAACAGGATTTTGGTGTGAAGGCTGAGTGGAATTTCTTTGCCACAAGTCATGGGTAAAATGCTTGTGATGGTATTGGAGGAACTATTAAAAGTTATAGCAAAGGCTAGTTTGCAACATACTGATACTGGTCATATTCTAACACCAAGAGCTTTCTATGATTTTTGCAATGAACACTAATTCAATTATTTGTTTTGTATGTTACAAAGGAGGAGGTTCATGCGGATAAATTCAGTCTCTCTAGTAGGTTTAATGAAGCTTTACCTGTTAAAGGGACACAGGGTTTCCACAGGTTTGTACCAGAGTCAGAAAACCTAATACAAGCTTATCAGACATCTGATTCTGATAATTGGTGCATTCCAAGACAAATCACCAAAAAATTAAAAAATTTGTCACCACTCTGACTGGGATTTTGATGAAAATTGACATATGGGGTTCTTCTGGGTGCTGATTTCACTGGTTCAAATAAAAAAGTTCTATGACCCATAGTTTTTGAGATATGGGGGCCCCACTTTACCACCTAAATTTAATGGGCAATAACTCCCAAACATCTTGTTTGGGAGACTAATATAGAGAAGTACAAATCAATCTCTCAATCAATCAATCTCTCAATCTATCAATCTCTCAATCAATCAATCTCTCAATCTATCAATCTCTCAATCAATCTCAATCTATCAATCTCAATCTATCAATCTCTCTCAATCAATCTCAATCTATCAATCTCTCTCAATCAATCTCAATCTATCAATCTCTCTCAATCAATCTCAATCTATCAATCTCTCTCAATCAATCTCAATCTATCAATCTCTCTCAATCTCTCTCAATCTCTCTCAATCAATCTCAATCTCTCAATCTCTCTCAATCAATCTCAATCTCTCAATCTCTCTCAATCAATCAATCTCTCAATCAATCAATCTCTCAATCTCTCTCAATCAATCAATCTCTCAATCTCTCTCAATCAATCAATCTCTCAATCTCTCTCAATCAATCAATCTCTCAATCTCTCTCAATCAATCAATCTCTCAATCTCTCTCAATCAATCAATCTCTCAATCTCTCTCAATCAATCAATCTCTCAATCAATCAATCTCTCAATCTCTCTCAATCAATCAATCTCTCAATCTCTCTCTCTCAATCAATCAATCTCTCAATCAATCAATCTCTCAATCAATCAATCTCTCAATCATCAATCTCTCAATCAATCAATCTCTCAATCAATCAATCTCTCAATCAATCAATCTCTCAATCAATCAATCTCTCAATCAATCAATCTCTCAATCAATCAATCTCTCAATCAATCAATCTCTCAATCAATCAATCTCTCAATCAATCAATCTCTCAATCAATCAATCTCTCAATCAATCAATCTCTCAATCAATCAATCTCTCAATCAATCAATCTCTCAATCAATCAATCTCTCAATCAATCAATCTCTCAATCAATCAATCTCTCAATCAATCAATCTCTCAATCAATCAATCTCTCAATCAATCAATCTCTCAATCAATCAATCTCTCAATCAATCAATCTCTCAATCAATCAATCTCTCTCTCATGTTTGTTAATTATGCTTATTTTGAGTCAAATCATATCTTATTTTTGAGATTTACAATTGTGTATTTTTAGTAATGAAAAATGGTTAGATACTGTGATGATCCTTAACAAAAACATAAGAAAAAGATACACAAGGATATAAGAACCATCAGCCAATCACTTTATGATTGATGTAAATGGGAACTACAAAGGAATACCATACTACCATACTATGTAGCAACTGTAGAAAATTATTGACCCAGAGACCAGAGTTGTTATCAACATCACAAAGTGAAGAGTCTGATCAGTCTTCTGAGAATGTTATTTCAGAAAGTGATAAATATGATCCAAGTACATCAAGTAATGCCAAAGAGAAGGTTTCTCAAGTTCTAGAAAGTCTTGCTGTGACTCCAGTGAAGAAGCGTAAGTATTTAATGATAGGTACTTTTTATATTTATAATTTTTTATTTACAGCTATCCCTTGATTAACGCGGTTTTGATCAACGCGAGTTTTGATTACCGCGATTAAATTAATTGCTACCGGCCCCTTATTTACGCGATAAAAAATTTTATTAGCGCAATTTTGAAAGTGGCGCGCAAACAGCTGGGAGTGGCCAGCTGAGCTCAGAGCAGTACCGACTACCGTGCCTCAGTTCTCTTCACGCCACCATTGAGAATGGACGTGTTACACGTTTATTTACGCATTTACAAACCACGTACTTTTATTATTTTAAATTCAAAATATTTACCCCCACTTAACTATGTCTAAGAGAAAGCAATACCACTGTTGAAGGTGTTAAGAAGAAGCGAAAAGTTATTACTTTGGAAGTTAAACTCGAAGTTGTTAAACGTTTTGAACGCGGTGAAAGTAATGTGAAGATCAGAAGAGCGCTTAGCTTAAATGAGTCTACGGTACGCACTATTTTGGCCAAGGTGGACAAGTACCAGGATCAAGGAAAGGTTGCATCTTCGTCTTTAAGTATGCAATGTACTAGGAATCAAAGTCCTTTAATGGTTGAAATGGAAGATCTCTTAATACTTTGGCTAGAAGATTGCAATCAGAAGCGCATTCCAATTGGTACGAATATCATCACACTGAAAGCTCTTAGCTTGTTTTCTCGACTGAAGGGAGAAAAATATGAAGATGAGACTAACATTTTCTGCAAGCAAAGGGTGGTTTGAAAATTTCAAATCTCGAGCAGGAATGAAAAATGAAAATAACAGAAGCTGCGAGTGCAGATCAAGATGCTGCAGCCAAATATCCTGCTGAGTTGCAGAAATTAATTGAAGAAAATAATTATGATCATCATCAAATCTTCAATGTGGATGAGAGAGGCCTTTTTTTGGAAGAAAATGCCATCCAGAACTTTTTTGGCAAAAAGTGAAGCATCACAACCTGGCTATAAAGTATCAAAGGATCGTTTAACTCTTTTACTTGGAGGCAATGCTGAGGGGGACTTCAAATTAAAGCTGATGCTTGTTTATCAGATGCAGAACCCTAGAGCTTTAAGAGGGTGCAATAAACAATCTCTTCCAGTCATTTGGCGAGCGAACAAAAAGGCATGGGTCACGCAAGTCGTGTTTGAAGACTGGTTCAAGTCCTATTTTTGTCCGGCAGTTGAAAGTTATTGCAAGAAAAATAATTTAACTTTCAAAGCTCTTTTGATTCTTGATAATGCCCCTGGCCATCCTCACTCACTTAATGACTTATGTGACAATGTGCAGGTCGTATTTTTACCACCAAATACAACTTCATTGTTGCAGCCCATGGACCAGGGTACAATAGCTACTTTTAAGGCCTATTTTATTCGAAGAACTTTCTCACAGGCAATTCAAGTTGGAACTGGAGATGCTATTACTCCAAGAATTTTGGAAAAAATTTATCAAACCTGCAATCGAAAATATTCATGATTCATGGCAAGAAGTGACATCCAGCTGCATGAGAGCTGTTTGGAAGAATCTTTTACCTGAATGTGCAAGTGATTTTCGCAGCTTCAAAAATCCAGTGAACAACGTCATTGAAGAAATAGCTATTATTGGAAAAGACCTTGGTTTTGAGGACATTGATACGCAAAATGTTAGAGAATTATTGGATTCGCATTCAGAAGATTTAGGTAACGACGATCTCCTTGAAATCGAGCAGCAACGGGCATACGAAGAGGAGGTCTAAGGAAATCACATTAAAAGAACTTGATAAAATGTTTCGAGGTTTAGAGTTCGTCAAACAACAATTAATGGATATGGATCCCGATGTCAACAGAAGTATGCACATTTGCCAGTCTCGAGAATCAAATTGCCTGTTATCATAAAATGTATGATAAGAAAAAAGTTAAAATGGTTCAATTGACCCTTGATAAATTTTTCCTTAAAAAATAAAACATTCAATAAATAATTACTGTAGTTCACAATTAGTTTTATTTTCCTTCTGAAGTGTATCATTTTATTTGGTTAAAAGGGCATATTAAAATTTTTTGAAGACTCCCTAACACTCGATCATGGATCAATTATAATTTTTCCTATTGGTTATTATATTTGATCAACGCGGTTTTGATATACGCAATGCAATCACATGATTAATTAATCGCGTTAATCAAGGAATAGCTGTATATTATTTATTTATAATGCATTTAATTTCAAGACAGTTTTTCCACAACATATTAATTATTATTGTTCATATATATCAAATGGAGTCAAATATTTATTAATTCAAAAATTTCAGATGGTTTGGGTTCCTCAAGAAAAGAAGCAAAAGCTCTTCAAATAATAGAAAAAGCACGTCATTCTTTAAAATGAAAGCTAGAAACAAGTTTAGAAACTGTGATCCCAAGTCTATCAAAAGCTACAAAGTTGGATCATGAAACTCAAAGTATTAATTTTAAAATGATACATTATTATTAAGTAGGAATATACCTAAACTAAAACTGAAGCATAAAAACAAAATGTAGGTATTCACCTTTGATAGTAGAAACTAGAAGCACAACTCCCTAGAGATTGGAGAACAATGAGGGCCCATTAAATCATTTGGAATACATCTTGTCACAAACTAAAATGATACAGGGTTTTGATATTTGGTCACAAAATAATTTTTGGTTTAATTTGACTATCTCAAAGAATGCTCATTTTGTAACACTTGAAATCAATATTATAATCCAAAAAATTTAATATGCACATGTAATGTTTTGTTTATAGCTATTATACATTCATGAATTTGTTTCAGGTCAATGATTCATCTCATGAATGAACTGGTGGAAGCTTTCCATTCTACTGACAGTTTGGAGATAATGTCAATATTTTGAGTTTCCTCTCATTTTACCATATCAAAAACTACAAATCTATTTCAGACAACTGAATATTTAGTTAAGAAAAGCAGAAATATAAAACAAAGACTTGGAATTATTCCTGAAATTGAACCCATGTCAAAAGGAAAAGTAATAACTAAAAGGTACTAAAGATTATGTTCAGAAATTTTTTGAATCAGATGAAATTAGTTGTTTGTGCCCAGGTACAAAAGACTGCCTGAGTATCAGAAATGAAAGTGGGTATAAAGAATCTGTGCAGAAAAGACTGGTGTTAATGAATCTGAAATAAGCTTTTAGTCTCTATAAAAATAATCCAGATAGTCCCCAAATTGGCTTCTCTAGTTTTGCCAGCCTTCGCCCCACACATTATGTTTTAGCTGGAGCTGCTGGTACCCATTCTGTGTGTGTGTGTGTGTGTGTGTGTGTGTGTGTGTGTGTGTGTGTGTGTGTGTGTATACACATACCACCAGAATGCCAAAATACAATTCTCAGCTTTCGCTGTCAAAGGGTTGGAATACACAACTCTTATGGAGAAAGTGTGTGATGTCAACAACAGGAATTGCATGATGCAAATATGTAATCTCTGTCCAAAAGAACAAGGTATTAAGAATTTTTTGCTCACTTTTCAAAGTGTTAACAATCCTGAATATGAGGAAATAAAATATAAACAATGGGTTACTACAGATCGATGCAATATGGTTGAAGAAACAGAATCTGTAGATTTTATAAATTCATTAAGCACAAAAATTGTCAAATTGACACATCATCACTTTATAGCAAAGAATCAAAGTGCATTTCTAAAAAACGAAGAATAATTTAAATAGCTATACAGCTGTAGTTCTTGATAACTTTTCAGAAAACTACTCATTTGTAGTACAGGATGCAGCCCAAGGTTTTCATTGGGAAAATACCCAATGCACAGTGCATCCCTTTGTGTTATATTATAAGGAACCAGAAAGTAATGAAAAAACATTAAAGTTGTTTATCATCTCCAAATACAAAACATACGGTAACACTACAATGGTTTACACTTTCTTAAATACACTCATACCTATTATTAGAAAATCCCACCTTCATATCAAAAAATTACATTTTACTGACGGATGTGCAGGACAATATAAAAAATTGTTTCAACTTTAACATTTGTAAACGAAGATTTTGGGCTGGAATGCGAGTGGCATTTCTTTGCCACAAGCCATGGTAAGAGCACTTGTGATGGGATTGGGGGTACAGTGAAAAGATGTGTAGCCAGAGCAAGTATGCAGAGAACATTCAATCAAATAACACCAGAAGACATGTTTGAATTTTGTTCAGACAATATAAGTGACAGCATAAATTTTTTTTTAATAAATTCTGAAGAAATTGAAGCTATGGAAAATTTTTTAAATGACATGAAAAAAGTATGTGGCTAACAGGAACACAAAAATTCCACAGATTTGTACCTATTAATGCAAATAACAAAAGCATTTGAATTTTCTTCTGATGAAGTTGGTGAAGTGAGGATTATAAGCAAAGCTTTTCTGGGTGAAGATAATGTTAAAGTTAATCCAAAAATAGGAGAGTACATAGTTTGTACTTACAATGATCAGAAATGGCTGGGATTTGCACATTCCTATAATGAGGAATTTGATGACTTTGACATTAGCTTTTTGCACCCATCAGGATATAGTATTTACTATTACTTTACACAAATCAGAGATACATGCCACATATCAAGGGATAAAATTTTAGGTTTATTAAGCACACCAACTATAAAGCCAGGAACAATGCGTATTCAATATGTTTTCCCAGAAAATGAGTTGAAAAAACTCGTGTAATTATGAATCAACTTGCTGTAATGTGTGTGTTCAATTTGTATTTTTGCTGTTTATTTTCAGTCATGTGAATGTATCATTTGTAGTTCTCTATTTTAGTCTGCAACGTAAAAATGTCAAAATTTCACAATGTACATATTTTTTTCAATAATTTAAAATATCTTGCAACTTGACACCCACGTTTTTCATTGTTTATCTCTCTTAACAATTAATGGAAGTTTAGTAAATAATTTTTTTTTTTTCTGGATTTCAGTGGGGGGGGTGGGGGGTGGGGGGGGTGTCAAAAAGAAAAATACAAAAAGGGGGGGGGGGGGGGGGGGGGGGGTTCATTATTGTTCTACACATTTGAATGTGGTATCATTTAATAGATCTCCATGCTGATTCTAAAAATGTATAGTTTTATAGGTCTCTGACGATGTTTGGGAGTTATTGCCCATTAAATTTAGGTGGTAAAGTGGGCCCCCCAAGATTTTGGGGGCCCATTTCTCAAAAATTACATGAGTTTTATTTGAACCAGTGAAATCAGCACCCGGAAGAACCCCATATGCCAATTTTCATCAAAATCCAAGTCGGAGTGGTAACATGCATTGGGTATCTCTCCTGGAATGCCCCAATTGTAAACTGTTTAGAATAAGTACTGGGGCTGAACCAGATAAAGTGTGTCAACTAGTTGAAAAAGATGAGTATCAAATTGGCCAGTACGTTGCCCGTAAATATGATAAAGTTTGGTTTGGAATTATTTTAGACACTTCAGAAGAATATGGAGATTACAAAATCAGTTTCCTCACCTCATCAGGATCTACCACTCTGTATTATTTTCCAATGAAAGAGTATGTTTGCTGGATAAAACAGTAATATGATTTTTATCATGACACCAAATATCAAGCCTGGTGTTAAGATTATTTACTTCTTCAATCCAAAGCAAGTTCAAGAACTTAGTGGGAGTTTGGAACCAAAACCAGGATAAAAATGTTGAAAATTAACTATATATAAGCTTAGGTAGGTACCGTATAGATTATTAGCATTAAGAATTATTGCACCATGTGTAAATTGCAATGTATTAATTACCTAACAGCTGACATGAATTTGTAAGAATTAGTCTAAGTAAAAGTAGCCATTTTGAAATCTGTAAATACCTATTTTATATGCATACATGTATATTTCTTTTCATATATTGATAGAATAAGGTTGAAACTCATTTTTTGTATATATTAAAATTTTTAAAACATTTGTAATTTAAGGGGGCAGGACCCCTTCAAATGGAATAAAGTGTCAACTTTTTTCCTGTTAATTTTAGCCATTTTTACTACTTCATAAACACTTTAAATCACTGTTCTATGTCAATTAGGGACTGAGTTATGGTGGTTTGAATATTTAGTTTTCATCCCCCCCCCCAAAAGGGGGGAGCATAACTGATTGAGCTGATATTTGAAATTTGGTATTTACTAGTATAGACCATTCTATAAACCAAATTTAAGCAAAATCTACAAGGGTATGGTTTTGACCACCCCATAGTAAGCCTCTCTCTAATTCTGGGTGTACAGACAAAGACCACTATGAAAATCTGCAATTACGAATGACCCTAATTTACACCAATGACCACACAAATTCAACTTTCAAAGGAGCAGCAAAGTTGCCAATGGAGTCCACAATAATATTGCATGCTATAAGGGGATTTTGAGAGCAGGGAAAAACAAGGCCAGACAAACTTCTTTGGACTCCTTCAGGAAGCCTGCAAGTGAACCTCCTACTCCAGCAAAGAGCACTCCCCCTGGAAGTCCATCTAAGTCATCTTCAAATTAATGTCTAAAAGTAGCTTTCATGTCTTTTATTTAATATGAAATTGATTTAATTTTATTTTTTAATATTTGTATGCTTATTCCTCCTTTCAAATGCAAAAACTTGTCTTTCTGAATTTTTAGGTCTTTGATGCCAAGTCAGGAACAAATTAACCTGTATTACATTAATTCTTATGAAAAAAATTGCTTTCACTTTACAAACTTTTGCTTTAAGAAGGTTTCCAAGGAACCAATTGATTCATAATTGCAGACAATGTCTGTACTTATGATAAATTAGTCTCAAAAACACTTCAAAATTTTAAAATGATCTTGGAACCTCTGGAAAATTAAAATCTTTTACTTAAAATAAAATGTGTTAAAAGTACTTTTTTTTATTTTTTCCACTAAACTAATATACACTTCTTAATCCAATTATCTGTCAAGTTTTTAATTTCTTGCTTAGTCTACAGAAGTATTTTATGAGGAATGTTGTAGGCTAGCTAAATGTAAATTTGACAATAAAAAAATTTTAAATTAATTTTAAATAATGTTGCAGTGGTGAAATCTAAGTCATTATACATGAGGCATCATGAGTACAAGCCCGGGTGAACTCACCAAACCAGTTTTGAGATAGATGCATTTAAGCTTTGTGACTATTGTGTACAAGGGGCACATAGCACAAATACACAGATTGAAAATAACTACATTTTGAGCATATAAAGGTGGGTATTTGGCTATACCAAGTGTCTATGGGTTGGAGGAGGGGGGTGGGGGGGCTGAACTACTAATTCATGGAACAATCACAAATTTCCCAGTGTGGCAAGTTCACCCCTCATACTCATGTTTCATATTTATGATTACTACTACTACTACTACTACTACTACACCCAAAACAGGGTGACTAACAATTTTGTATGTTACCCTAATTAGAAATAAAAGGTTACCAACTTCTCCATTTAAATTATAGATTACAAGATTTAAAATAGCTTACGTGTATTTGAAGTAAAATTTTTCAGATTATCTTTCATAAGAGAAGACTTTTTATTATTCACATTTTCTTTTCCAATGACTTCCATTGTTCTTGTGACAAAAAGCAGGCTTACTTAAGAGAATTATAATCTTGTATCATTCAACTATAAATAGCCCCATACACAGATCTTCCACCTATTTTAATATAGGCCCTATCTCAGTTTAGTTTATCTTAATCATCTACTGACTGGAAAAAATTTTGAATTGTACATTTACTATAGATACATTACACTCCATATGGACAATATGAAGCCACCTCATGCTAGTCAGCTTATGCAGGTTTGATAACTGGTCTAAAGCTATATTTTATGAGAATTTTTAATTCTATTACATCTGAAAAACAAAGTCACTTGGGCCTATCAAGGTTATCCAAGTCATAAGCTATATTTTATAATAAAACAGGGCAAAATGTCAATCTCAAGTCAGATCATCTTAGGCTAGGTATAAGTCTGGTTGCCTCAACATTAATGTTATAGGATACACCTTTGGTTAGCTTCTGCCTGAATTGTTCATTCCAATGAAGGTCAAGCTTTTCACTCCACCTTAAACCTACAGTTTAATGTGGAATCCAAACCATGCCCCACCAGCAGCCCAGCATCTTAACCACTAGGCCACCTAGGATACCCATTTATCTACAAACTATTTTTTTTTTATTGTGTGGAAGGATAAACAGTCAGGTTTTTGCTGCATGCCAGCTGCCATCACCAGGTCTCAAACCTGGGGCCAATGGATTCATAGTCAGTGACATTAACCCATGGTGACTCGTGGGTTTTGGCCGCCCCCCTTCCTTAAACGTAACATACCTTCCACAGTTCCACTACAGCAAACACACGTATATAAAGGATTTACATTTTATTGATTGAGGAACAATGTAATAATGATGAAAATTGAAACCGTGATGATAGACAATAAAAAAAAAAATTTAATAATTCAATTTAAAACATAGAAAACAATATGGTATTTCGTACCATACCGTACCATAATGCCAGCCTTGGCCAAAATTGGCCGCCGTGTGGGGTCCGCACACCCCACGCTACGCCACTGCATTAACCACTACACCACCAAGGCACATAATGGCACATACATGGCTAACTTTTTACAACAATAAGTATTTTGCAAAATACTAATTTTTATTACACATGGTAGCCAATTACATGACTCCAGATTTGAAAAAATTTACTGGAGCACAGCTCTGAATTTACTTTTTTTCCACAACAGCTTGGTGAGTTTCTTTTGTTAGGCGCAAAATTGCATTCAATGTCTTCTGGATTTGGGAATTTTCAAATTCCTCTAAAGCAGTTTTGTTAGTCTGATGCGCAGATTCCTCACTTACCTTTTGTTTCTTAGGTGGAGGAGAAGCACTTTCTTCAGTCTGTGAAACATCTAGTGAAAAAGTTTCATTTTCTAGATTAGCAGTTGATGAAGTTGGTTCATTTTTCTGATGTCTAGCACTAGCACATTTTGTGAACAAACTAAATGACTGCTTTGCCGTATCTCTTTGCTGCACTTCATCCTGGTATTTCTTTACTGCAATATCTAAGCTGTGGGCCCAAACTCTGGGACCTCTTGTATTGTAACAAATATTTTTTTTGGAATTAAAATGTTCCTCCCAGTTTTGCTTCTTTGAATATTTGTTCTTGCATTGACCACAAAAGTAACCCCTTTTAACACCCTCACTTTTCTCTCCAACTTCATCAATATTAGGATCCATTATTGACTACCTGAAAAAATACAAAATAAGTAAAAGTTAGTAAATATAGTATGGTAAAAGTGAGTAAAAGTAAGTAAATATAGTACAATGAAAGTAAGTAAATATAGTACAATGAAAGTAAGTAAAAGTAAGTGCTTTAAACTTAGTAAAAGTAAGGAAGAGTAAGTAAAAGTAGGTAAGTTAAAGTAAGTAAAAGTAAGCTTAAACTTAACTAAACTTTTCAATTCTAGTCATGATGGATTACTTAAAACCGCACAAGTAATTATCTGGCCAATTTATCAAACCTGGCCGAGATCAATGGAACATAGTCCAATCCTGATAATTTTATATTAAAAAAATATACGTTTTAATAAAATTTTAATTATCAAAACATTGAAGCTTAACAAAAAATAAAAATAATTGTTAAATATGGAATTACCAACTAACTTAAAATAACTAAATTTGTAATTTAAAAAAAATTGGTTTGTACAAGAACGTATATACGCAAAAAAATTGCATAACGTCTAGCGGATGAACAAAACCCAAACCCAAATTTACTTTTTCTCATGGTCAAATTTACTGGAGCAATGCTCCCAAGAATCTGGAGTCATGGCCAATTAAACTATTTATGAAACTACTGTAGTATACAGGGTGTCCCATAAGTAGTCTCAGAAACTTAGGTACTTTCCTGTTATCCTGGATCCCAGACTTTTTTTTTTTTTTTAAATGTAAAGTAACTAACCAAACCAAACCTAACCTAAAGGTTAGGTTAGTTGACATTTTAAAAAAAAAGTCTGGGGTTCGGGATAACAGGAAAGTATGAAAATTTATTTTAAATTAAATTTACAAAAATAATACATTAGAACTAAAACAAATGTTTAAATTGATACCTTCTTTTGGGATCCCTTTTTTTGTTGCAGGGTCATTCCATGTCAGTTCAACAGAATTTTGTCAAAAAAACGTGACCACCAATTTTTTTTTTTTAAATTGGCACACTTATAGATATCTCAGAAAAACAGAATGGCACTTGTTTCAACACTAGTCATATGGTTCCGGAGATATGGCCATTCAAATTTTGTAAAAAAAAGGTCAATTTCCAAGGTCATATCATATTTCAACATGAAATATCTCAGATCCTATTGCACTTACAAAGACCATTTAAACACTATTTTAAAGCTTTTAAGCAGATCTACAACTGTTTCTATTCATATTTTACCTCAGTGATAAAAAAAAAGTTTTATTTTTGACCTTTGACTTTGTGTAGATCATTTGATGTCACAACCAATTTTTTCCTCCTTTCACCCAATTTTGGGTACACATGTCTACCTTAACCTGGAACAAGATTTTTAGTGTTGATTTAGTACAGACGCTACAGCCATTTCAGTGGACCATACTTACCTCAATTTTGACAAAGTACCTTTTTCCACCAAACTTTGGAGTGCTGTTTCTTTGGAACTGTTTGAGCTAGTGTTGAGAAAAGTACCATTAGATTTGTCTCACTGAGATCTATAATGTCTGCTATTTTAAAGACAATTTGCCTTTCAATATGTATATTAAAATAACCTATTCCTTTATTTTTACCAATTGAGTTATAAGAACCAATTCTTGTCTAGCTGGGTGAAACCATGAAAAAAGGAGGCATCAACATAACTTTATATTTAAAAAAGGCAGTTATTAGGTATTTACAATATATTTTATGGGAGCCATTATTGTTACATTGCTTAGTGCTTAATGCAAATGCAGACAATGTGTTCCACTGGCAACACACATTCTTTTGGCTGAAGCTCTGCAAATTTTGAAAATCCTATTTTAATTGTTGGATGGTTTGTTTTAAAAAGCTCAAATGCTTCTTTTAGGTTGAATAAGATCAGCAATTTTTGTTTTCTTTCCTGCCTACCATCAGCTCCTTTTATAGAAACAGTCTTTCAACCCTGGCATTTGTCTACTCACATCTGGCGAATGAAAGAAGTCAATTACTTTGGCAGCAGTTTCACTATTCAAGCATTTCCTCAAACGCAGATTAGGAGTTGAAAGCACTCCCTTCTCCCTCACCAAACTCTTTGCTTGCCTAGCCATGTAATCTGAGCACTTAAATTCTTCTCTGATCTTTACTTGTGTCCATCTTTTTGGTAGGATAGTAAGAATTGTCAGTTTTTCACTTTGACTTGTCACTTGATTAAATTTCTCTTAGTAGTTGAAGCATTTCCAATTCTGTATCATCTGAGTCACTGCATGAAATTGGTTGTTTAGTTGCAAGTTCAAGCTTTCTTTTCACAACTACTACTACTTTCCTCAACTTTCTCTTTGCATAACCACTGCTGTCAGAGTTTTTACATGGTTTTATTGGGGTCTCATCAAGTGTGGCCAATGAAGCATTGAATTTACTAAGCTCATACTGCATTTCAACTACATCAACAGTTTCTAGCTCAGATGGAGCACTTGAGGTAGATGGTGATTTTTCAAGTGGTTCATATTCAGGCATTGGGGATGGATGATTTGCTAGTATATTTCAACAGGTTGCACATGCTTTATGATTATTTGTTAGTTTCAATTCAGGATTTTGGTCAATCAAATTTTCAGTCAATGCACAAATGCCTTTTTTCCCTTTTCCTGTGTTTTTAAATGCGTCAACAGAACCTGCCCATATTCAAACTGCTGAAATCCATGTTTATCTAAAAAGAAAAAATATGTAGCTTAAAAGCCAGGGTTGGGTTCAATTACACAAAATGGAAACGATTAAATTTTTTTAAAATTTTTCTTCAAATTAATTATAGTTAGTATTGTACTTCACAATTTCAAAATCAATTGCAATTACAATTAAACAAATATAACTATCTATTCTATATATCTAAATATATATCTATATCTAAGTATAACTAAATAAACTATCAAAGGTTTATTTTCATTGGATGATGTATGACTGCCAGATCTAGGGGTATAATTTTTAACAATTGACATTAATTGATCAATTACATCAGTTACAGCTCAAAAATCAATTACAATTAGTTACCTTTAGTTTTATTTTGAATCAATTACAATTAATGGAAATTAGGACCAATTAAAAATACAATTATAATTATTCATTGTATCCAACCTTGTTAAAAGCAATTTTTGCTTAGATGGCACAAATAAAATTTGGGACCTACTGATCTTGTTTCAGAGGTCTACAACAAGAAAAAATGCACAGTTTGATTTACAGATTGGAATAGAGAGATGCAAAAAAAAAAAAAAAAAATCCTTGCTCCAAGGTTTAAATAAGCTTATTTTCACATGGGTACATACTGTTGTACACAATGAATAAACACACAAAGTAATTCTATTAAAACTCCTAACTCTTAAAACTGAACTTATTCTATAGGGTAGTACCTATAGCCTAGTATAAGGTACTTATATACGTACAGTGAGGCCTTGCATAATGAACACCTTAAATAGCGAATTTTTGCTTAACGAATTACTTCCATAAGGCTCCATTGATTTAAATAATGATTTTACCTTGCAGAACAAATTTGGTAACAAAAAACGTAATAACACATTTTCTGTTCAGTTGGAGGTTGGTAGCTGTCATGAGCAGTTGTGTACAATTGCTATCAATTTTTTTTTAAATTTTGCTTTACAGTGATTTATCATTATAATATCATTAATTAATATATCACTGCTCCAACCTATGGACCAGCAGGTTATTTCAAACATCAAGAAGCTATACACGAAGTTCATGTTTGCTCAGTGCCATAATGCAACCTCCAGTGGGGATTCTGTAACCTTAACACAGTTCTGGAAGCAGCATTACAACATTTTGGAGGCTGTCAAGAATGTTGAGAGAGCATGGAGAGAAGTCTCAACAATTTGCATGAACTCTGCCTGGAAGAAGTTGTGGCCATCAGCTGTGCATGATTTTGAAGGTTTTCAAACAGATGAACCAAATGTAGAGGCTGAAATTGTCCAGTTAGGTCAAGACATGGGCCTTGAAGTCAATCAAGAGGACGTTGAAGAACTTCTTGCAGACCATGGAAAGGAGTTGACTGCACAAGATCTTCTGGAGTTGGCCAAGGAATCAGTCAGATGCTGGTGAGGAGGATGATGAAACAGAAGAGAAAATAACTTCTGCTGAAGTCAAAGAATTAATGTTACATTGGGACAAGGTGAAGGCCATTGCAAGCAAGCACCCTAATGTTGAAGTTACTGAACTTGCTATCTGTCATTTCGAAGACAAAGTCCTGCCATATTTCAGGGAATTTGCAGAAAGCAAAAAGAAACAGAAAAATTGACAGCTACTTCAAGACTACAACAGCCCCCACTGCTTCAACATCTTCTGTGGATGTGGTTGATTCTGATGAGCCTCAACCAGGTCCAACTGGCAATAGGACACCCAGGAGAGAATCATTTGACCTCCCAGATGTCCTAATGGAAGGAGATTCTCCTTCCAGAAACCATTAATTCCCATCCTCCTCCAAGCCTCATCTCCAGCCCACTCAAGCTCATCACCTCCAAGACCAAGGTAAATAAAAATATTTTTAACCATTTAATTTATTTATTTAGCATGTTTATTTAATATATATACATAGAACAACATTAATATAACAATAAGAACACATTACACTAAAAAACCTTTAAAAAATGGGTAAACAAGCGCAAAAAGGGTCAAAACTTGGGCTCTGGAACAAATTACTGAAAATCCCATTGAACTAATGCATTGCATAATGAATTTTTCAGTTAATGAATGACCTTCTAGAATGAATTAAATTCGTTATGCAAGGCCTCACTGTACATAGCGTTACCTTTAAACAGCATAGCAGGTTCGAAGTTCTTTACACTTTTGAATGTCCATATAAATTAATTAATTATGTAATTTAAATTACCTATATTATATAATTCTCTGAAATAAACAAAAAAAAAAAAAATTTTATAACAGGGCCAGATACTTATTCAACCAAATAACTGGGTTCAGGTTAGGTTAGATAATTACCAATTTTTTTGAAAATTAGCATCCATTATACAGGGTGTCTGAGAATTATCTGTACAATTTTTGGCTGTTATTAAAAGTCAACCATGAAGTGTAGAAATTCCAGTGTTGTCCCATTTTACGCGGGTGAGAGACATTGATGATTTAAAAGCAAGAATCACAGCTGCTATTGAGCGAATTGATATGGATATGCTGCAGCGTACATGGCAACATTTGGAGTATCGATTGGATGTTTTGCGAATCACTAATGGTGCACATATCGAATGTTTGTAACAACGTTACTTTAATAAAAGAAACTTTTGAAAATACAGATTCTAAATAATCTTGTTTAAAAATTTGACGTGTGTTATCAAGAATTTTATTAAAAGATGAAATTGTACAGATAATGTTCGGACACACTGGAATTTCTAAAAAACTTGTCAAAACTTGGTATCAGAAAAACCTTAATGAGATTCTCTGTAAAATGGGACAACACTGGAATTTCTACACGTCATGGTTGACTTTTAATAACAGCCAAAAATTGTACAGATAATTCTCAGACACCCTGTATATCTCAGTAAGAAAAATCTAGTGGTATTTTTCTCAACACACTAACTCAAACAGTTCCAAAGATATGGTGCTCCAAAGTTTGGTGGAAAAAGGTACTTGGTCAAAATGGAGGTGGGTATGGTTCACTGAAATGGCTGTAGCTTCTATACTAACTTAACACTAAAAATCTTGTTTTAGGTTAAGGTAGACATGTGTACCCAAAATTGGGTGAAAGAAAAAAATCAGTTGTGACATCAAATGACCTACACAAGATCAAAGGTCAAAAATAAGATCAACTTACTTTTTTTTTTACCACTGAGGTAAAATATGAATAGAAACAAAGTTATAGATCTGCTTAAAAGCTTTAAAATAGTGTTTAAATGGTCTTTGTAAGTGCAATAGGAGCCGAGATATTTCATGTTGAAATATGGTATGACCTTGGAAATTAACTTTTTTTTTACAAAATTCGAATGGCCATATCTCCGGAACCATATGACCTAGAGTGTTGAAACAAGCGTCATTCTGTTTTTCTCAAGAGATCTATGTGTGCCACCTTTAAAAAAAAATTGGTGACAGTCACATTTTTCTCACCATTGAACTGACATGGAAGGACCCTGCAGGTAGAACACACACTGGCTAATATGGAAGCAAGTTACACTCATGAGGAAAAGGCCTCTGAGGCCTTTTCCTCACAAATGTAACTACTGGAAAATTTCAATATTTTACAATAGCTTGGTAACATGTTAAATTTAGGGAACTTGGTAAATATATTGATAATGACCACCTCTGCATTCAGAAATACAGTAATTTTATAAAATTCAATAAAAAAAATTAAAAATATTTATACCCATAATATTTTTTGTGCAAATGAGTATTAACAGAATTACAGGCTAACCTAACCTCATTTGCACAAAAAAAAAGATGGTCAGAATCAAAAAAAAGGATAAAAATTAAAAACTAAACCTAACCTAACCAAACCTACCTAAATGAGGATCAGGTTCAAACTAGAAATCTCCAATTCAAAATACTACATTATTATTGGTCAGGCATGTCATCATAAAATATTCACTGCTTACTGGTTGTTTCATAATGCCTGTAACCGTTAATACTCATTTGCACAAAAAACACTACGATAAATATTTTTTTACCAAATTTTTTTATAAAATTATTTCTGAACACCAAGGCAGTCCATTATCAATGTATTACACTGGTCAACACTCACTTTATTGCCAATCATATTAGAGTGATTTTGGGGTAACTTTGTGGTGCTGATTCCGAATATGACATTGGTTTTGCTAGATTGGCTCTAATTTATGAGATGGTACCCCATTGAAACACGTAAAAATGCAACAAATTTAATGTTCAGGCGGAGCCTACTTACAAATCGCATTGAAATTGTCTCAAATCATACAAAAGTACACACATGAAATACATAATGGTATTTTATTCGGTATAATAACAGATAAACACAGTAAGCTGATTCGCATAATTACAATTAATGTATAGTAAATCTCTGTTTGTACGATTCTCTTTTATGTGGGTTATCAGGACAATCAAGTTGGAGGTTCCAGCAATAGTCTGCCATCATGTGTCTGTCCCATCTGCCTTGATACCTTTCCTCCATCACCTTGATATCTTGATGAAACCTCTCCCCTTGTTCCTCGCTAAAATCACCAAGATTATCCAGAAATCTGTGTAAGTGGCTATGGAGAAAGTGTACCTTTATGCTCATATTAGTACCCAACTTTTCAAAGTTTGTGAGCATGTTTTGCACCAGTTCTTCATAATTGTCTGCTTTGTGGTTACCCAAGAAGTTCTTGACAACTGAGACATAACTGCACCAGGCAGAAGCTTCAACACCATTCATAAATTTTGTCAAATTAGAATCCTTGATAAGTGTATGGATTTGAGGGCCATCAAAGATTCCAGCTTTTAGTTTTTCCATACTTAGCCCAGGGAACGATCTACAAATGTATTTGAAGCAGACTTTGACAGACTGAGGTCCCGTATCAGATCATTGAGTTCGTCTTGGGAGAACTGCTGAGGTGTTGAAATGCTTCCTTCATAGTCACTTCCACTACCACCACCTAAGTCCTGAATTTCTTCAAATTCTGACAACGGAAGGTCGGGCAGTGTGGTAAACACTGGTATGGGAATGTCTTCGCTGTGTGACACAGGTCGCCTTGCTGATTCCAAATTGGGATAATCCCACTTGAGTTTCTTGTATCAATTGAAACCTTTCACATTAACCACACTGTCAACTGACTACTGGTTGGGTGGCCGATGACTTATATACAAAGGGGGAATATTCTAGAATGATCGCGGAGTAAACACTAAGAATATTCGCGTGTCTCACCATCTAGAATGTTCCGGTAATTTCCCATATGCACGCGTTATGGTTACGTTTCCTATTAATTGAGGGTATTCATTATCTCAAGAACTAGAGCCAAATCGGAAAAACTACTTTCATTTTGGAATTCAGCAACCCCAAAATACCCTAAATTCGTACAAATTTCCTTGGCAATGAAACAAACATTTTTTTTTTTTTGTTGAGCTGTGTTATAGCTGGGAACTTTTTCCAGTAATTATTCATTTTACCCCTGCAGCGTGATTTTGATACAATAGGTTTTTCTGGTGTATTTTTGGTGTTTTATTCAAATCTGACCTTCATTTCTTGTGCAAATGAATTATTGAATGCCCAAGTTAGGTCAACTGTACACCCTTGATGATGGGTTAGGTTGTCATATTTTCATTAGTTTTAATGAAAATATCAGGACAACCTAATTGTCAAAGGTGTACAGTTGACCTAACCAGGCACTCAATAATTCACTTGAATAAAATGCCAAAATACACCAGAAAAGCCTATTCTCATATAAAAATCAACCTGCAAGGGTAAAATGAATAATTACCCTTTTTCCATTCAGTAGTCCCATTTTTAAATAGATTTTTCTAGAGTGTTTCTATTTTGGTTAAATATTTACCTAACCTAACTGCATAAAATATTTAATAAAAATAAACAAACACCTTTTTAGAAAAGTCTACTTAAAAATTAGGGCCACTAAATGAAGTGCCAAATTAGGTTAGGTTACTTAGTTTTACTCAAGTTAATCAGGCCTGATGGACTATCTCTGAACTGCTGCATCTGGCATTTGGAATTTTACCAGAGAATTCTGCCAAAAATGGGAGGATTGCATGATAATTTTTGCAGAATCTAAACTGGTACATAGCCCTATAACTTACAGGCCTAGACTACATTAAGTTATATTGGCTACTTTGGTAGTTGTAAATAGCTTTACGTTAATTAGCCAACTTGAGATTGATGTTTTGCAAGATTTTATGACAATATCCTATTTTGGAATCCCAAATTATTTGGTATTTTTTTTACAGGCTTTTGAGGAATTTTACTTTTGGAATTAATAGTTTAGACAGTTCTAAGAAATTTTTCTTCTATAACATTTCTCTCGCAAATTACGTGTTTACTTTGTTTTAGCCACCTAGTGGTGCAATTGTGTGGTTCAAATTTTGAATTCAGTCGGTCTCACTCAAGCTTTAGTGTCACTCACCAGGAAACTTGATGGTAAATATTTGATTTTACTCCCAGTCTGGTTTTATAATGAGAGCAAACTTTTCTGGTCAATTTTAAGGTGCTTTGCACGAATCTGCCATTGGTTTCCTGTGCAAATGCGTACTTTTTGAGATATTGTAACAAACATAGGATATGTTCATGTTACAAGATCTCGTAAACAATGCATTACCACAGGAAATGTGCAAAACACCTCAAAATTAATCAGAAAAGTTTGCTCATCATTTTTGTTTAAGCTAACAAAAATATTACGACAACCTAACCAAGGCACTCAATTAACCTAACCAGGCACTCAATTAACCTAACCAGGCATTCAATTAACCTAACCAGGCATTCAATTAACCTAACCAGGCATTCAATTAACCTAACCAGGCATTCAATTAACCTAACCAGGCATTCAATTAACCTAACAGGTTAATAGTGATTATTTCACCTAAATACTGTATCTTCTGATCTTTTCGTATTAGGCACTCACTGTCATGTTTAGGGCAAGTTAAGGATGAGAGAATAATGCCATAATTGATAAAAACATCCAATGCCCGTCTTCATCTAGGGCACATGATGAATAAAGTTCTCAAAGTCAAAATCATATGAACAGCACATCATAATTCTATCTCAAACATCACCAAACTAAATCCAATTAGAAAAAAATGATGAGAGAAAAAATATATCAAACAATTTGGTAGTCCCAATAATATGTAAGTACTAAATTTATTGATCATTTAAATGAAAGTTAAATGATTCAGAACACGGGTGCCACTTAAGCAAAATTTCAAAAAATACCATAAAGACAAAAGTTGTTTCTCTCATTAAAATACGTTGATTGCATATGTTGTATAGTCAAAAAAACGAAGTTAGAAAATTACAAAAAAATATATATAGCTACTTCAGTGCTTTTTGGGTATGAATCTAGGAAACTGAGTTGGCAACCCTACTATCATTCATTCACTTCAGTTCAGTTCAGTTTGAAAATGGCTTTGGTCTGTGACAGATGTGTGGTGATGCTAGTAGAGCTTGCGGCTGTGTTGGAGGAATGGACGAAACTAATTAAATTACTGGCAGACCACAAATTAATAAAAGTTACCTGTCTATTCGCCCTGCAATAGTGTGGTGAACATTGCGGACCCAGAAACAGGTGCCAGCACTCAAAATATAGAACGTAGCTGGCAAGACGCACAGGCAAGGATTCCACAATTCAGACGCAAGGAGGAACACTATGATGGATACCTTGCTATGGCATTATTTGTCAGGAGATTCCCTTGAGTTCCTCAGCAGTTTCATGAATTTCTGCTGGCCACCACTGACCTATGGAAAAACTATACACACTCACAACATGGTATCATATGTGGTACATTTATTTCATAATTAAATATAAATTATTAATTAATTGAATTAAATATCTATACAAAAATGCCTCGGGATTGGTGACATAGCCTATTGGGAATGAAATAATTGAATTGCCATACGTACAAAGAACCTGTATATATGAATCAGCCTCACATAGCAACAAGAAAACTCAATTTATTGTTTAGTCTACCACAGGAGTAGACCAAACAAAAATTTTGCTAGTTCGGCAAATAATACACTAGAACCAAGGAATGGCTCTCAGGGCTGTTTATGTTACAGCGAAACTTTAAACAGGGAGGATGTTCTTGTCCCCCCTAAAGTTCTGAGTGAATTCCTTATAATATAAAACCTAATGACTATAAAAGGATAGGCCTATTCCTTCAGGGGTTTATATAGTGACTGCCTATATTAATTACCTTAAGTAAATTCATTGCGAAACTCGATCGTGGCGGCCCTACACCGAAGATGATCGTAACACCCTCCATCGAAGCAAACCAAGGACCCAGCAAAATTAAGGTGGGGCAATTTCTTTTCATTAACATAAGGCTTCCCAAATCCCGGCGCTAAAATTACCGTAATCACTTAAATATAAAAAGGTCCTTTAACAACCTACATATTTATAACTCTAACGAAAAAGCATAGGGCTTTTGTCGGTAACCCTCCACTGAAGTCTGTTGAAAATTTCCAACGGATGAGGGCACAGGCAATCAACCCATAGCCCTATATAGTTTTTTCATATGACCTTTATCCACGACAGTAAGGTAAGCCTAAAATCATAAGGGAGGGTCAAGGGAGGATGCAGCCGACCTCATTAACTTAGTTTAGGTTAATTACTTATTTGCATATTTTTATGCATCCTCTAATACTATTTGATGTATAAAAAATTTTCAGAATAAATACATCCAGTAATGTAAATAATTACCATATTTTTTCCTCCAAAACATGCTAAAACCATTGGTTTCCTATTTAGGATAAATCTGACCATCGCTATTACAGTAAATTATTACTTGTGCTATGTTCTCCTACCCAAAACCCCTGGTTCCCACGGTGGTCCCCCCAGATTGTAGGAGGGGTTGGGGGAGATGAAATCACTTCAAGCAATAACTTACTGTAATGGCAATGGTCACATTCATCCTAAACAACAGGAAACCAATGGTTTTGGCATGTTTTGGTGGAAAAAACAAAAATTGTGGCGGCGCCCCTATTCTGAACCATTACCAAATGAAATTAGTTAATATGTAAGCGATAATCAGTTAGTAGGGGTGGCCAAAATGTCTATGTCATCTAAAATCGCAGAAAAAACATTGCTGCTTTCAGTACATTATTGCCACATGAATTCTGCAAGATACAAATCCAAATGATGGCGGGTGGTTGGGTATTCCCGTTAACAGGAAAGCACCAAAACTTCTTGTGATGAGATAACCATATGATGTCTACAATTAGTACATTAGTGGCACTGATGAATGATCCACAAGATCCAAAGTTTTGAAGTTAATGTACAGCTAGTAAATGTGTGACACAATCTGCAGAGATCAATTGGATCTTAATTTTGCATGTAACTATTTATGGTTTGTTTATATTAACAGTGGAGCCACCTAGATGGGCCGAAGGGCCCCTAGTATGGCCACTATAAAATTTTTACCATATTACCATTTCATTTGGAAAACATTAGCCACTTGGGTCTATCGAGGCGCTAGATCTTAGGATTCCTTGAAAACTAGAAGCCAAGTGAAGGCCCAAATGGCTTTAGGTTTTCCAAATGTAATGTATGGTACACTTATAACTAGCTTAGCCTATACAGATGAAATCCCCAAACTTACATTTATCTGGCTTAACCTATTATAGAACTGCAACCGTAATAACGAAATTGACTTTCCATTCACTAAACAAATAACTTATTAATATACGTGGAAAAAATTTAAAAACTAGTAAAACCTAAATACTTTCTTAAAGTTGTCAAAAATTAAATACCTGAACTCCATTGGTGTCAGCTGAAAATTGGCTCTGGTATTTAAATTCATGTTAGGCAACCTCAAACGGAACGTTTCACAAAAGTACATATATTTTAACGATGACGTCAAAGCCAAACTATATCTAATCAAACAAAAAAAAATCTGAACATTATTTTAATGGTTCTCCTGAAATTAATCATATGAAGGTGTTCCCCTTTGACCAGTGGTAGTTACAGAAGATTTGAAGCACTTAAAGTGCGTCAAATAAACACTAAAACTAAGAACTTTGTAGAGAATAAGGCATTTCTTCTATGTTCTTCCGAGATATAGTATTAAAAGTTTTCCGAATTTTATTCTGGGTTTGTTTGTTTCTGTTATTCATTTTGAGTTTACAAATACAATTTCTTCCGTGTGTGTTTATCAGTGGCTGAGCAAGAGTGTCACGGGCCCCGGGGCGAAACTTATTTACGGGCCCCCTAAAGCCATTTTTGTGCTTGTACTCTGACATGCCTCGAGGGTTGAAAACTTTATTAATTTTAACAATAACTGAGTAACGATAAAGTTTAGTGCAAAAGTGGTATACTCATGCATATACACAATGATTCACTATAGTCACTATAATTTTTTTTAAATAATTGCTTTTTTCTTATAGATATAGTTAATATATAGGCAAATAGACGTTATTTTTGGGTTTTTTGACTATTTTGAAATAAGAAATTACATAATTTTAACTTTTACCAAGATTAAAAGTCAGCGAAAACATTTTTCCGAATATATTTTTGACATACCGTACGCAAATTTTCAGACATTTTCGGCGAAAATTTTAGGTTTCTCACTGGATGACCCCCTAAAAGGACTCGTATATTTTCATTTTTTCATGCAATCACATTTAGATCTAATTTTTATACGGAAGGGGCCCGTATACTTTAAAATTATTACCCGGGCTCCGGGGCAGTGCCCCGCTTGCCCCTAGCTAGCTCCGCCCCTGGTGTTTATATATATATATATATATATATATATATATATATGATACACACAGACAGTGCATGGAACAAGGAACTCTTCTGGGATAATTAAATCCACTATAGTCCGAATAAGTAATGGTAAATGACAAATACCATAGTTTTTCTTTTTCATGATGGTAGCCCGACGTAGGCAACGGGTCACTCGCAAAGAGGTCCCATAAATATAGCTTCCCTCACCAGCTATCTGCAAAGCAGACAGGATCCAGCTTTGGGACATGGATCTAGGGTTTAAAGCAGCCTAGCCCTGCTACATTTAGAACCTCAATATAAGCAAAAGACTCGCTGCCTTCACGTCAGATTGAATACATCAAAGAAAAAGGGGTAACTATTATATTTTTAGCCAAAAACCAAAACTTAAACCTCAACTGGCAGAATTGAGTGTCCACTTTTCAAGGCACATAACATGTCCGTTTCAAGATGGGGATGAACTCAGAATGGTTCCCTGAGTTTTTTATGATACACACAGACAGTGCATGGAACAAGGAACTCTTCTGGGATAATTAAATCCACTATAGTCCGAATAAGTAATGGTAAATGACAAATACCATAGTTTTTCTTTTTCATGATGGTAGCCCGACGTGGGTAACGGGTCACTCGCAAAGAGGTCCCATAAATATAGCTTCCCTCACCAGCTATCTGCAAAGCAGACAGGATCCAGCTTTGGGACATGGATCCTGTCTGCTTTGCAGATAGCTGGTGAGGGAAGCTATATTTATGGGACCTCTTTGCGAGTGACCCGTTGCCCACGTCGGGCTAGCATCATGAAAAAGAAAAACTATGGTATTTGTCATTTACCATTACTTATTCGGACTATAGTAGATTTAATTATCCCAGAAGAGTTCCTTGTTCCATACAGTGTCTGTGTGTATCATAAAAAACTCAGGGAACCATTCTGAGTTCATTCCCATCTTGAAACGGACATGTTATGTGCCTTGAAAAGTGGACGCTCAATTCTGCCAGTTGAGGTTTAAGTTTGGTTTTTGGCTAAAAATATAATAGTTACCCTTTTTCTTTGATGTATTCAATCTGACGTGAAGGCAGCGAGTCTTTTGCTTATATTGAGGTTCTAAATGTAGCAGGGCTAGGCTGCTTTAAACCCTAGATCCATGTCCCAAAGCTGGATCCTGTTTGCTTTGCAGATAGCTGGTGAGGGAAGCTATATTTATGGGACCTCTTTGCGAGTGACCCGTTGCCCACGTCGGGCTACCATCATGAAAAAAAAAACTATGGTATTTGTCATTTACCATTACTTATTCGGACTATAGTGGATTTAATTATCCCAGAAGAGTTGTTCCATGCACTGTCTGTGTGTATCATAAAAAACTCAGGGAACCATTCTGAGTTCATTCCCATCTTGAAACGGACATGTTATGTGCCTTGAAAAGTGGACGCTCAATTCTGCCAGTTGAGGTTTAAGTTTTGGTTTTTGGCTAAAAATATAATAGTTACCCCTTTTTCTTTGATGTATTCAATCTGACGTGAAGGCAGCGAGTCTTTTGCTTATATTGAGGTTCTAAATGTAGCAGGGCTAGGCTGCTTTAAACCCTAGATCCATGTCCCAAAGCTGGATCCTGTCTGCTTTGCAGATAGCTGGTGAGAGAAGCTATATTTATGGGACCTCTTTGCGAGTGACCCGTTGCCCACGTCGGGCTACCATCATGAAAAAGAAAAACTATGGTTTTTGTCATTTACCATTACTTATTCGGACTATAGTGGATTTAATTATCCCAGAAGAGTTCCTTGTTCCATGCACTGTCTTTGTGTATCACTAAAAACTCAGGGAACCATTCTGAGTTCATTCCCATATATATATATATATATATATATATATATATATATATATATATATATATATATATATATATATATATATATATATATATATGAAAATTATTTTACGAAAGTAACACATGAATAATATTTATGATGAAAATAACCACGAAGGAAAAAGAAAAACGAAATGGTGCTCAAGCGCTTTCGTCTAATGTGAAATGACATTCTCAGGAACACTCAGTGTTCCTGAGAATGTCATTAGGCGAAAGCGCTCTAGCAGCATTTCGTGTTTTCTTTTTCCTTCGTGGTTATTTTCATCATATATATATAAGATTATTCTAAACAAAATATAGGCCTAGATGCGGCCGGTTTACGATTGCAAATACTGTACTTGTGGTATGTTGCCTAGTTTGTGTAGAGCAAGCCTAAGGTAGTACCAGTGTGACTATGATTGATGCATGTAAATTTGTGCTGCTTTGAGGAGGAAACACAAACTTGCAGTTGATCTTGCTCCTGAAGAACATGCTCCAGGACTGATAATAACTGGGGAGTGTCTGCAATATAAAACTAACGAAAATTGCAATAAATTGAATACGGATATGGATGTTTTTTGGATTAGACTAACACGGAGCATTGTTGCTTTCAATGGTGATGAACCACGTACGAAAACCTCGTCAGTACTTTGACCCCCTAATTGCTTGGCAATGCTGCTGTGAGCTGCTCATACCCTGAAATGGATGTATGGGCGGAATGGTGCTCTATGTAAAGAGATGTTTAACTCTTCATACTTCCACTTAAATTATGAATGCATCGATGATTATATATACAGTCAACCCTCCTCGAACACGAGGGTTATGTTCCAGCAAACCCTCGCGGTCGACAAAATCGCGTTGCGCAATACCTTGAGTCACTATGAAATAAAGGGTTATGTTCCAGGGAACTGAGGTCAAATTTCATGTTGTACTGGAAACATAAATACATAAGTACTGTACACTTATTTTATTGAAATAACTAATAATAAAACAAAATAAAACAAAGAGAGGCCAGCCTCGCCCGACTAACTCGGAGGTTCATTTACTGGATGTTCGTTTGTTGGAGGCTGGCTCTGCTGCTTCGTTTTCCTCGTCGTTGAATTCTAGTAGGAGGTGAGTAACCTGAGTGAAGGAGCTGGAATTCATGTGTCGTATCACAGTGTCTTGGAAACGCCATCTACGTGACATCACGGAGGAACACCAATCAGAGCTCTTCTTGGGGTTTAATCGAGGGAGGCAGGAGGTGACTCAGCTGATGGATTAAGCGACCTGCCCAGTCTCGCGTGTATGCAAGGGTAAGGACGTAAGGTACAACTTTATCAATCGTGTGTAAGCAAAATAACGTTCGACAAAGTCGCACTCGAAGAGGGTCGACTATATATATAAGGTAAAGTACCATCCAGGAAGCTCATTTCCCTACTACGTGCGTGCAAGTGTTCCACAAGGATCACCTGAGCCGGAAGACACAAAAAACTGTATGCCATTTGAAAGCTTTATTCAAACTAAATACCAAAACGTATCATTATCTCTTATGCTTCCCATTACCCTCACGCATAACTCATGTTATGTTCACGTTCTTGGAGGATAGTTTGAATGTGTTGAAGGAGGACCGCTTGAGAATATCGATTGGGACAAAGTTCCCACAGCATCAAATCTTCCACTTTGTCCTTGAAAAGTCACTCCAAAGTGCTCTGCTACGTTCAGATCAGGGTAATTTCCTGGCCATTATGACCGATAAAAAAATCAATCCCAGTCTCTAAGAAGTTGTTGGGTGGCATTTCTACAATGGCATGGGGCACTATCGTGAAGATAAACCACTTCCAAAGTGTCTATTAATTTTACAAATCCGAAAGAAATGAAATTACATTTTCTGTAAGAATAGTCTGCTG
Source organism: Bathynomus jamesi (assembly GCA_023014485.1). Lineage (NCBI taxonomy): Eukaryota > Metazoa > Arthropoda > Malacostraca > Isopoda > Cirolanidae > Bathynomus > Bathynomus jamesi. The sequence continues at coordinate 548,050 of JAJOZX010001256.1, forward strand.
ATGATATGTACCATCCCATGAAGCGCCTTCTTCTTTGATCATTAACATCATTTTGACAACATTCAAACAAATGAATATCTCAATGCAACCAGGTTCTTCGCAAAGTTGCTGATAATGTTCATGGTCTTCAATATCTGCTAAGGAAAGTAACTACACACCGTTATTTTGGTAATGTGGCCAACGGACAGTCTAAACGAAGAATTCATCACTCGGTGCAAGGTGCATGAAATCAACTTTATCCCACAGACGGAGATAATCGTAAAACCAAAGTTGACTCTCAATGCTTGTTGGGGATATCATTGGCTTTGGGATCATATGAAAAGGTTTCAGTTCTTGCCTCGTGCGATATCGTTGAATCGTTAACCAGTCAATAGCATTCGTTTGCCTCTCCAAGATGATTTTTGCAAATGAGTGCAGCTTCGTCACCTTTTGCCACTGGTTTCAGCCACAATGTCTTTGCTCTCCTGCGACAGTTTTTCGGGTCAAATTTTGAAAAGCACGATTCGTATCCCTTCTTCGAATTGTCAGTCACCCATTTTTCATTACGATGAAGTTTTTGGATGATCCACTTCTGACTGATGAAAGTTGCACCTGCTTCCATTGCTTCCCGATAAACATTTGCTCGAATTCAGTGTACCACACATTGTTCTTCACTATCTCCAACAACACTAGCCATCGTCACCGCCAGTTATTGATCTGAAATCACAATGAAATTATCGGTTAAAACATGTATAGCATAGCTGTTTTGGCAGTCTAGTAAAATTTGCACCCCCTAGCAAAAGGCTATGCACAACTCATATATATATATATACACACGGTGAACCAAAAGTAGGTGGACAGTAGGTTGAATACGGTTTGTTATATTATATTATAACTATGGTGTTCATTATAACTATGGTGTTTGTGTTATATTATATTAAATATTATAACTAAATATATTTAAATTTTATTTTGTATTATAGTATACAAAAAAATTAAATATGTATTCTCAAAATAAACGTTATCATTTACTGTCCACCTACATTTGGTTCACCCTATATATATATATATATATATATATATATATATATATATATATATATACAGAGCTGTGCGCGCTAACTGATAAATATAGCGCCGCTAATGCAAATAAATTCTAGTGCCGCTAACGCTAACAGTTTTTAAAATTAGCGGCGTTAACGCTAATGCTAATTTTGACGCTAATTTTTATGAAATGTATAGCTAAGTACTATTTTTTAATAATAATAATGCATTTGTATATATTTATATGTATTCGCTATTTGTTATTATCTTTTACAGTGTCAAATGAGAACAAAATTATATCTTTAAAATGATTATTATTGGGTATTCAAGAAAATTGTGTAATTTGATATTTATAATTAAACTTATTTATTGGAAAGACATTGTCCTCCTTTACGTACATACTCACTTCAGGAAACTGTTTATTATTATACATTCTGCCTAACATTGTCTAAAAATGTAGCGGCGCTATCTGTTCCGCTAACTATTTTGAAAAATAGCACCGCTAATGGATGCGCTAATAATTAACTAGCGTCGCTAGGCACAGCTCTGTGTGTGTATATATATATATATACACACACACACAGGGTGTATATATATATATCAGGTGCAACAAATCGATGAATCGGTACAGAATTTAAATTCTGTACCGATTCATCGATTTGTTGTACCTGGTATTCCATACATTAAAACCAAGCTCACTCTCTCGTCTATTGTTAATTTCGCAGCCATCCCTTACCTAAAAGAAAAAAAAATAATATACAAGCATACCTTGCTTTACGACGCCTCGTTTTACGAATTTTATTTTACACTAAATAAAAAATTAAATAAACAAATTTAAAAGGTAAAAATAATTATCTTACGCAAGCATATACAATGCGTAATGTGGTAATCGCTTCAGAAGCATCGTGCGTGCGTTTGTTCGCTCTGGAGCGTTCACGCACCTTGGTGTCTGGGAATGCATCAGTTTATATGTCTGCTTCGTCGATGATTTTGATGGCTTTGAACCAATGGCAGACATACAAAATGAGAAAGAAATTGTAACGATCGCTAATAAATTGAATCTCGATTTTTCCGAAGATCATGATGTAGAAGAATGGCTTGAATCACGTAGTGAAGAACTATCAAACGAAGATCTTATTGCCATGCAAGATCAGATAACACTTGAAGAGGAAGAGGCCCCTGTACTGCACTTTAATATTTCTTTGCTTTCTTTTTTATTTTAAAGGATTATTTTTTATTTAAAATGATGCATTCTATGAACAAACCATTGTTTGCTGCATAAACTATTGTTTTATTACCTTTTCTTGCAATTTTTATATAATTTTGTATGTAAAATTTTGTTCTGAAAACGTAACCCTTGATTATAACATTAAGTCTATGAGAAATAATGCTCTGCTTTACGAAGTTTCGCTTTACGGACGCTCTCTAGGAACGAATTAATTCGTAAACAGAGGCATGCCTGTACTATAATCAACACTGAAAATTCCTATGATGCGCGACTTTTGCGCCACCCCATATATATATATATATATATATATATATATATATATATATATATATATATATATATATTAGCTCCGTCTTTATTTGTAAGATTACTATAAACAAACGTATTGAAAAGGATATACTTCTTCACTTAGAGGTCATTCAAAAATTATGTAATGCTTTTTCCACCAAAAATTTATACCCCCCCCCCACCCACCCATAACACACTGTTACACCTATCCAACCACCCTCTAAGAATTATGTAACATCAGCACTAACCCACCCCCGTCACATTGTCCTATAAAATGTTATTTTCAATAAACTGTTACTTCTGTTTCACCAAAAAACTTGTTGCTCATCACTTACTCAAAACACCTTTTTATGTATGATAATAATTTGTTACTCTCAGCTATATTATTTACAAGACACGTGCTGAAATTTCCCAGTTTTAAGTATTTGTGGTGATGAAGTGTTATGTAACATTTGGTGACACCCCCCACCCCCCATGTAACACACTGTAACACCTGGCCTAACATCCCCGCTTCTGCGTTACATAATTTTTGAATGGCTCCTTATATGGTACAATAAAAAAAATAAAACGTCGAATGAGTCGTCAACGTTCGTTACATTGAGACGGTGCAACCCTCCAACTACTCTTCAGCCCCAACGCTGCTGATTAAACGGTGATGCAACAGAGCTGCTACGCGTTTAATTAATTGTGGTACGGTGTTCTTAAGATCGTGTGCGTGTGTGTGTGTATTTCTTTTATTACCCTATATACAAATCGCGCGATATTATAGTTCCTCTTTATAAATCATTAGTTAGACCCCATTTGGAGTACGCGGTCCAATTTTGGAATCCGCATATGCGCAAAGATATAGACAAAATCGAAAGAGTTCAAAGACGAGCAACTAAGATGATTCCGTCTCTTAGGTCAAAGTCGTACGAGGATACGCTTAAAGAGTTAAAATTGACTACACTCGAGACTAGGAGGTTAAGGGGTGATCTAATCCAGGTTTTCAAAATTATGAATGGGTTTGATAACGTAGATAGAGATAGCTTTTTCGAAATATCTCAATATAATAGGAATAGAAATAACGGGTGTAAGTTGACAAGTAGAAGGTTCGAGACAGCAGTTGCGAAAAACTTTTTTACGCATAGAATAGTAAATAGCTGGAATAGTTTGCCGGTAGAAGTAATTAGTAGCACGTCTATAAACATGTTTAAGAATCGATTGGACGCGCATGTTGATAGAAAAGGTATAGTTTAAGGTAGTAAAATTAAGGCTTTGTTGGGATAGATCCCACAGCTCAACACAAGTGTTGTGGGATATAGGGAGGCAGCGTCTTGGGTTAGGGGATACTCTCTGTCCTTACATACCCCATTTAAAGAGATTCCTCTGCCGAGCGGTGCCCCCCATAGTACTGTGAGGTATTGAAAAACTCATGATCTTCACTTGCCCCACAAACACCTTTAAATGGGAGACCCATAATGGGTGCACACACATTTCTACATTACTGTACAGTCTTTACAGCCACACCTACACTTTTCCTCGTAAGTGTATATATTGTAATGTATATGGTTGTAAATTTGACTTGGTCCGCAATCGATATGAACCGTGACTTGATGGATACCGTAATGAAATTGACTGGATTCTTTGGATCTGATATATTTGCATGTCCGTTATATAATAGATATAGCGTGTAACATATTTGTGGATAGTAGTCTATTATGACTTGATCCTCTGGATCGAGAGATTCTATCTTTAGTTTTAAATCGATAATTAATAATTTTTAAATTGATAATGTATATGGTTGTAAATTTTGACTTGGTCCGCAATCGATATGGACCGTGACTTGATGGATACCGTAATGAAATTGACTGGATTCTTTGGATCTGATATATTTGCATGTCCGTTATAAATAGATATAGAATGTAACATA
>JAJOZX010001256.1:557500-802500 GCA_023014485.1 Bathynomus jamesi
ACCCCGAAATCGACGAAAACCATACTGGTCGGGGGGCATAACCCAAGCGACTCCAGTGTAAAGGAAAGTCGGACGGCCACCATCTTTCGAGGAGCTTGCATAAGCAGCTCGTCAAAGCAATAGGCCGATAGCTCGCCACCTCCGCCGGATCCTTCCCCGGCTTAGGTATCGGGACCACAATCGCCTCCCTCCAACGGGAAGGGAACGACCCCTCAACCCACATCCGGTTGAAAAGATCCAGCAAGAAGTGCAGGGCCATCGGGTGCAGATTCCGAAGAAAGTCATACGGAATGTCATCAGGGCCAGGAGCGGAAGAACGACGGGTGCCAAAGCAGCCCGAAGTTCCCGCATCGGAAAGAGATGGTTATAGGGCTCGTTCCCAGGGGGCGGGAACGTGACCTCCGATAAAGGGCGATTCGCAGCCGAAGGCGAACGGGAAACCGCAGCAAAAGCACCGGCCAGCCGATCAGCCACAGCAGCAAGATCCGAAAGGAAGCCGTCCCCGTCCCGAAGGACAGGGCGACTAGCAGGGACCGGCCTCCCCTCGATACTACGTACCTTCCGCCACACAGCAGCAGAAGGGTAGATGAGGAGATGCCGGACACAAAAGCACGCCAAGAGGCCCGACGGGCCAACTTGAGAGTCCGGCGGGCGAAAGCCTTCGCCCGCCGCATCTCAATCAAGTGGCCCGCGCGCCGGGTGCGGTGGAAGCGGCGCGTTGCCCTCTTCCTCTCGACACCGCCTGGTGACATGCTGGAGTCCACCACGGGACGCTACGAGTCCGCGGGTTACCGGAAGAACGAGGAATACAGTCTTCCGCGACGCCCATCACCACCCGCTCGAAGAACTCCAAGCTCTCATCCACCGAGCCAAAGCTCAACACCGAACGGACAATGACGGAACGAGCTCTGAAAGATGGCCAGTCAGCCCGCGCAAGGCACCACCTCGGTCGAGATGAAACGCCCGGCTGCGGACCGACCGGCTCAAGACAGACTGGGTAATGATCACTGCCATAAGAGTCCCCCAACACCTTCCACGAAAAATCGAGTAAGCATCGAGGGACACCATGGAGAGATCAATACAGGTAAATGAACCCGTGGGTTCGTGGAAGTAAGTAGGTTCACCGGAATTGAGACACGCAAAGGAAAGTTCCTCCATTAAGGAGAGTAAAATCCCAGCAACATTAGTCGACCGAACATCACCCCAAGCCGGGTCGCGACTGTTAAAGTCCCCGAGGAGGAGAAACGGTCGGGGTAGTTTGCAGCACCAATTCGCGAACCGCGTCGCGAGAAGGAGGGTCATGAGGAGGAATATAAACGAGCAGGCAGTGTACTGGCGATCTAAAAAGAGCCGCACAGCACAGCCTGCAAGGAAGTGCGAAGAGGCACACCACGTGATGGTAACGAATGATGCACGTAAATCGCCGCACCCCGCCGGCGTGTGCGCTCATCCGGGGTGCAAGGGAAACCAACATATCCAGAGAGACGAGGAGTCCCCGCGCAGCCAGGATAGTCTCCTGGAGACAAACACAGGAAGGCCGCTCGCTCTCCAGCAGGGAGGCAAGGTTCTCCCAGTTAGCTAAAAGCCCCCTACAGTTCCAATGCAAGATGGAACTGTAAGGGAAGCGGCATTATAAGAGGCAGAGAAAACAGCGAAATAGCCACGGACCAAGCTGAGCAGCAACTCAACGGTCCGTAACCAGGGACGGAATCGGTTTCCCCGACTCACCCAGAACTGGGGGGTAGGGGCCACCGACTCCGCATCTGCTGCACCCGTAGTAGGACGAGAAGTGGAGAGTAGAACAGGGAGGTCAGAGGGGGGCTCTCCCGGCGGGGGGAGAGACGACGAGTCGGGCCCAGCCGAAACCCCCAACTCCCCACAAGAGGGGGACCGGGGGGAACCAGCTGTTCGAGGGCTCGTCAAACCAGACAAGCACTGACGGGGGGGAGAGGAAAGGTCGACCACAAGTGGGAGAGGTAGATCCAGGGGAGAGACCCGACCACTCTCAGCAGGAGCCGGAGAGAGAGAGACTCCATGAAGGAGGGCCAGGCCCCTCTCGACCGGGTCTATCATGGGAACAGAGTCAGTAATCGAGGGTGTCATGGGGCAATGCACCTCGACCGACACCCGGACACTGGTCGGGGCACCGGGAGGTGACGCCCCACCAGCGCTCCGTATAGGGGGGGGGGGAAGTCCCGAGCGGATCAGGAACAGCGCGCCGCTTCCCTCCGGTGAAGACGGGGAAGAAGGGGAAGCAAGGCGAGCAGCAATCAGGGTCGGGTCGGAAGGACTCCGACCACGGCGACGCTTCCTCCTCTCCTTCGGGGCATCCCCCTCCCCACCCGAGAGACGAGTAGGCAAGGATCCAGACCCCAAGGCCGGAGGGGGAGAAGGGGCACTTGTAGGCAGGGAAGCAGATGGGATGTCAGAGAGTGAGACAGAGGAACAAGAAGGACCCGCGGCGCCAGGAGGACCAACCCCCGGGACTTCCAGGGGGGGCACCACTCCAGTAGACGCCGGGGTAGCACGGGAGGGGCCCGAGGGCCCGCCAGGGCCAAGAGCCGCAGCGTAGGACAACCCCCGCCGCGGCTCCCGGTCACGGATCTTATCGCGCGCCTCCCGCGCACTAAGGAATTCGGTAGTCCTTAAGGACCGCACCTCAAATTCAAACTTGAAAACGGGACAGTCCCGGGAAGAGGAAGGGTGGGCCCCCGAACAGTTTGAGCAACGCGGGGGCTTCGTGCACGGGGTAGGGTGCGCAGGCCCACCGCAGCGGACACATAGCTTACCCTCACGGCGGCACGCAGAGCTAACATGGCCGAATCGGTTGCAGCCAAAGCAGCGAACCGGGTCAGGCACATATGGTCGCACCGAAAACTCACACGACCGGCGATCACCCATGCCCCAGAACACCTGGGCCGGAGGCACAAGGGAGTCAAAGGTCAGGAGCAGACGAGCGGACGGGGTAAGAGCACCATCCCGGCGCGACGAAAAGCGGAAGACCTTCGTTACCCCCTGGGGGGCAAGATCCTCCTGCAACTCGCCAACCGGGATTGACAGCAGACGGGAAGCGAAAATGGTGCCTTGACAGCTATTCAATTGCGGATGGGGAGTCACAGAAACTCTGCAACCCAAGACATCCTGCAACTGTAGAAGGGACCCAGTCACCCCCGAAGAACGGGACTTCAAAAGAAGAGACCCATCCCTCAGAGGGCGGATATCATAACGACAGGGAACCCCTATCGTCTTAAGGCGCTGAAACACCCGTTCCGAGTTGCCCGGAAGGGAGCCAGCGGAAGGGCGGAGAACAAGGAACCTGTCCACTGGACAGAAATTGACAGCAGAGACAGGTCCATGTGTAACGGTAACCGAGAGTGGGCGAGAGAACAAGGGCCGCGAAGACCCCGCCCTACGGCCACCACGAGTCCGGCCACGAGAGCCAGACACCGCAGAGGACGAGAGGGGGCCATACGGCTTGAGGGTCAATCCAGCGGAGGCAGAGGCCGCTGAACGACCAGAAGTAGTAGTCTGATCCAAATCCAAGGGCGGGCCAGAGTCGTCAACAAGAGGGGAGTGAAGTTTAGTAAGAGAACCCATAAACAGTATTTTTACAAAAAACGGCAGCCTCGGACCCAAGGCGATGCACCAGCCGCCGCTGCATCCTTCAAAGCGCAGGCCCCAACGTCCCGGGTAGCCCGCCCCCCAACCTAACTGTCGTTTTAAAAACAGCCGATTGGCACTACGGAGATTTGTCCGTTCAGGGCCAAGCAAAGACCCAATCCAGACGCAGCAGCGGTCCGGGCGCCCAAACCGTCCCGGAGCACGGCTCAGCCACGGAGCGATGCCCCCCGGCGGGTGCACCTGATGACCCAAGACTGCAAATACAAACAGAGGGGGGGGGGGGATACTACGATTGACAGAGGCACAGGACCGAGTCAAGACCAAAGAAATTCCGGGAGAAACGGAAAAAAGGGGGAGCAAAAAGAAAAGAAAAGGGGGAAAAAAAAAAAAAAAAAAAAAACGCAACTAGGTAACTCTTCGCCCACACCCCGCGAGGAGTTGAGGAAACCTCAACAACCCACGAGGTATACGAGTCCCCTCGGCCCGGCAAGCCGGAGTACCTAATCGAGGGGGATATATATATAATATATATAATATATATATAAAAGTTCGTGGATGACACAAAGTTGGGTGGTACGGGGATCAATGACGAAAATTGGGGTAAAATCCAGATAGATCTGAATAAAACAAATTTCAGGATTTTTACTAATAAAAGAAATGTATATCTTGATGAACTCAATGTTAATGAAATCACCATAAAGGAGTGTACTGTAACAAAATTTCTTGGTGTAATGCTAGATAAGAATTTGCAATGGAGTGATCATGTAAATTATATCGCGAAAAAGATTTCAAGGAGCGTTGCTATAATGTTTAAACTTAGAAATGTATTCCCTAAACAAGTTTTATTGACTCTTTATCATACTCTTGTTCTTCCTTATATAACATACTGCACCCTTGTTTGGGGAAACTCCGCTAACAACGCATTAAATGGTATCTTTGTCATCCAAAAACGAGCAATAAGGTTATTATCTGATGCTGATTTCCTTGATCACTCTAGTGCATTATTTAAAGAGCTAAACCTACTAAAGCTCAATGATATAACCAAACTGGCACATTTTATTTTTATTTACAAGTGTAAGAGCAAAATCATTAATTTGCAATGGGTAAATAGATATTTTGTAACTCATCAAGAAATCCACCCGTATCAGACCAGAAATAGATCAAAGATTGTTATACCTCAATTTAGATTGTCTTCATCTCAAAAACTACCCATTTTCATTGGATTGAAACTATGGAATGACTTGCATGCCGATATAAAAAAATATTGCGAATGTAAATTTGTTTAAAACCAAGTTAAAATCCCGATTAATAACGGGATACTAACAAAAATCTTGGATTAATGTCCACTAATAATGTTTTATATTGTCCATTAATATTGTTTAATATTGAAATACAGTCTTTAACTATTAATAATACTTATTTATTTATTTTATTATTATTAATTTATAACGGCTAGCTGCTTATTTTTAATGAGAGCCCAGTAAAGCCGAAAGCTTAAGGGCCAAATTAAAAATAAAAAAAATAAATAGTCGAGCTTCACAATTATTTATGTCATTGTAAAAATTGTAAGTTGTAAAAAGACTACTGTATTTATTTTATTATTAATAAAGGTTATTCTATTCTTCTATTCTATAAAATCGTTGAATGGGCAGTCACATGGCAAAATTTTACATATAGGTTCGCGTAACGGTAATTTTGCGTATAGTATGTCAGGGAAGGAGTTAGCAAGCGTAGAGCAGGAAAAAGATTTAGGAGTTATAGTCACTGGTGATTTAAAAGTAGCGAAACAAAGTACAGCAGCGATCAATAAAGCGAACAAAGTGCTAGGTTTTATAGCTCAGAATTTTGAGTACAAATCGCGCGATATTATTGTTCCGCTTTATAAATCATTAGTTAGACCCCATTTGGAGTACGCGATCCAATTTTGGAATCCGCATATGTGAAAAGATATAGACAAAATCGAAAGAGTGCAAAGACGAGCAACGAAGATGATTCGTTTGCTAAGGTCGAAGTCGTACGAGGATAGGCTTAAGGAGTTAAAAATTGACTACACTCGAGACTAGGAGGCTAAGGGGGTGATCTAACCCAGATTTTCAAAATTATGAATGGGTTCGATAACTTAGATAGAGATAGCTTTTTCAAAATATCTCAATATAATAGGACTAAAAATAACGGGTATAAGTTGCCAAGTAGAAGGTTCGAGAGAGCAGTTGCCAAAAACGTTTTTACGCATAGAAGAGTAAATAAGTGGAATAGTTTGCTGGTAGAAGTAATTAGTAGCACGTCTATAAACATGTTTAAAAATCGATTAGACGAATATGTTGATAGATTGGGTATAGTTGAAGGTAGTAAAATTAAGGCCTTGTGGTTCGGAGCCAACGTAAAATTGTAGGTCCCCTCCGCCACCACGGAGGACGTACACAATGCACAATTACGAACACAGTTAGGTAGACCAGCAAGGGGCCCAATACAGAACCCTGAGGAACGCCGCTCGCTACACTAGCCCAACACGACTTCACTCCATCAACGACCACCCTTTGTTTCCTACCTTGCAACCACTCTTCTATCCAATTTATTACTACACCCCTGATTCCATGAGCCTTACTGTAGGTTTTTCAAGGAGTCTTTTGTGCGTAAGGTATCAAACGCTTTTTGAAAATCTAAATACACTACATCAACCGCCCGATGACTATCGTAAACTTCAACCACGCTTTGAAAAAATGCTAAAAGATTTGTTTCGCCTAAACCCGAGCTGCGTATTTCTAAGTTATGCAATTCTAAGTGCTCGACTATACGATCCCTAATTATTGATTCCAGTAGCTTACCAACAACAGACGTTAAACTGATTGGCCTGTAATTTCCCGCCACACTTTTATCGCCTTTCTTAAAAATAGGTTACGTTTGCTAACTTGAAATTATCTGGTTCGCACCCCTCAGAAATAGAGGCATTAAAAATCTTTGTTAGCGGCACAACAATGCTTTCTTTTAATTCTTTTAGTCGTATGGGATATATGGAATCCGGCCCAGGTGATTTACGCATTTTCATTTTATCAATATAGCGCATTACCATCCCTTTACTAACCACAATATTATCCAAAATATTACCATTATCAAAAGGTATGTCTATGACCGTAGGGATATTCGTTACATCTTCTATACTAAAAACTGACGTAAAAAATTCGTTTAGTAAGGTAGCTATTTATTTGCTTGTTTTCAGAAACTAGCTCTCCGTTAACACTTTTTACTGGATTACTATTGTTGACGTATTGAAAGAATCGCTTGGGGTTTTCTTTACTGTCACGAACTATGACATTTTTATTACACTTTTCACTTCACCAGGCAAACTTGAGAGGAGGAGCGACAAGCTTGACCTTCGTGAAATGAGGAATCATCGCACGCAACATTTGAAAGGTGCATTTAGAGTTCCTGAAATATGAAAAGGTTTACCGACGAGGTCGCCCTAGCTTCCCGTAGGAAATGGGATTTGTTAAAAATGTTTGTTTGCAAAGAAACTGGAAATCTAGCGTTATAAACCTCAGTGGCTGGCATTAAAGTGGTTGGCACTTGAACCAGACATAGTGGAGGAAAATAAATACAAATCATATAAAATTTATTTAACGATATAATATGGACTATAAATATATTAAAAAAAATTAAAATATTAAAAATTAAAGAAATATTGATTAGCTACCGAGTGTGTATATATATATAGACAAATCTAACTGCTCTTTTGAGACCGTTTCCGATTGAATCACAGTGAACACGAAAATATGGTAAAGATGAGGTCAAACGAAAACTGAATTGATGAAAAATAGTATAATTAATGCAAAGTTATGTGATAAAGTAATTATCAGGTGTCAGTTACCTCAGTTTACCTTTCAAATAATTACAACTTTAGCTATTTGATGCGCGCGCAGCAGTGTCTCACCCTTATAAGTGTCCGAAACGCTGCAGTAACAAAAAAAAAAAAAAATAACGCTTACAAACAGTTATAATAAATGTTAGTAATAATATTACTATTTGGACGTAGTTAAATATATCGTATCTGACTATTAAAATACACTACAGATACTATAACCTTTGGTGGTCCAATTAAAATATTAAAGCTATTACAAACAGACGAATTTACTATTTCTAAAAAGTATTATTAATTAATTACTAATTAAAAGTTATTACTAATAATAAAAATGAATATTTTATAACAACTTTGAATACAAGTATATCTGAAATTAAGTACATAAATGAGTTGGGAAGGGGAAGAACTCAAGACGCCCTTATGACGTCAAAAAAGGAAATGGGGCGGAGCTAAAGACGCTTTCATGACGTCACACACGAGGTGGGCGGGACCTAAGTTGCTCTGACGACGACAATCGAGGAATGAGAGCAAATTCTTACACTCGAGTGTAAAATTTCAAAATATCCTCGAATAAAATTTTAAATGAAATACAACAGTTAGTCTTCGGTTAAAATATTTTAATTAAAATCTCGGTGATTTTAAATACTTCCTATTAATTACATATAAAAACTTTTAAGTTAGTGGAATTTCACTAGTCACAACCTTACACCCTAACTAATAATAATAATAATAATAATAAATTTTTATTTCATATTTACATTTTCAAATGTTAATAATCTCAACGTTGATATTATAAGGCTTGTTTGGCTGCATCACACGGTCAATAGAAAAAAGACCGCGACATTTCAGAGACGTTTTAAAGTTCTTTAGCTATTCAAAGCTGACTGCGTTCGTAATCATATTACCAATACGGAACAGGCGACGATACTAATTACTATTATTAAATATATATAAAAAAAAATTGGGGGTACATAAGGACGCGACCAGTCGCCCCCACTCGTTTTTATAAAAGAACCATTTTCTATCACGTATCGAAGACGTATCGAAGGGCGAACGTCAACAAATTACATTTTAAAATTAAAAAAAACCTAAATAAATATGACGAACATCAATCCGTAACACACCATTAAAAATAAGTATGATAAAATTTACAAATACATAATAATAATAATAAATAATGAGAGACAAAATCTAAAATTGTATAATACAAGGACAGCTGCCAAATAAATTTCTTTTTAATATCATAAATAGTCTTACCAAAAACAAATGGACAGACAGAGAGACGTTCACAATAGACGAACTTCATGAGATAGACAGATAGGTTGGGGGGAGAAGAGGAGAGCTTCCTTCCTACATTGGGACGAGTGTACTAACCTTACGGCCGGCAATGTTCTCCAGTGTTTGGTGTATACAAAAGGTGCACACCAGCGTATACTTGGATGTACACTTGAGGGGTAAATGCGAAAGATGTACATTTAAGTAGTGTAGCCTACATCCAAACGGTGTTGTAACTGTGGATTGTTGTTGTTAGAAAGGTGTACATTCTAAACATTGTTGTGTTAATGATTGTCCCTCTTTTGGTAGTGGTGGGAGGCGGTGTTGAATCTGGCCCCATGTGATCTAACCCGTCCGGCAGGGTGCTTCCGCATGTTGAACCTGGAAAAAAAAAAAATCATATATATATATATATACTCAGCGGCAGAAAAATCGGCCCACTTGGATATCGCGAAAAGCAAAAAAGTGGGCGAGCTTCTTTTTATAAAAGTTTTAAAATTCGAAAATTTAGTCTATGAGGACATTAAAAAATCTTCAAACACCTGTTTAATACAATTTATTATCAAAAAATACTGTACAAAAATTGTAACTCAAACGCTTGAATGACTGCAACCATTCGTCGATTCATCCCATGAATGAGATCAGCGATCACATCCTGTGGAATTCCCTCGCACTCTTCAGTTAAAGCTTGTTGTAGCTCCTGTAGTGTGTTAGGGGCTACTAGACGAGCCCTAAGACGCCGTCCCATCGTGTCCCAGATATGTTCTATGGGGTTCAGGTCCGGACTTCGGGAAGGCCACTCGATTCGACGAATTCCAGCTTCGTCAAGGAAATCGCTAACGGCTCTTGCCGCATGGGGTCTAGCGTTATCGTGCTGCAGAAGGAAGTCTTCGCCAACGAAAGTAGCAAAAGGGACCACATGCTCTAGTAAGATCTCTTCCAAGTATCTTGCGGACGCCAATGACTCACTACCAACAACGACGAGCTCTGTGCGCGAGTTTGAAGTGATACCACCCCAGACCATGACTGAGCCTCCTCCAAAAGCAACCCTCTCCGTAAACGTGCACGGGGGCGAATCTTTCTCCCGTTCTTTTCCACACTCTTCCCCGTCCATCGGATGTTCGAAGATTAAATCTTGATTTGTCCGTGAACAATACTCGTTCCCATTGAACCATAGTTCAATTGACGTGCTCACGAGCGAAAGCAAGACGAGCATTGCGATAGTGTGGGAACAAATCCGGGCCCATTGCTGGACGTCTAGCATGTAAGCCACTTTCCATAAGTCTCCTTCTAACGGTTCGCTCCGATACACTGACGTATCGAGACCTTTCCAGCTCATTGCGGACGTTTGTGGCAGTCAAGCGACGATCTCGCAAAACACTCAAGAAGATGAAACGATCGTCACGGCAGATGTGCAGCGCGATCTTCCAGATCCTGGTCTTCTGGTGTACTCTCCTGTCTCCACATAACGTTGGTAAACACGTCGAACCGTTGTTCTTGGAATTCCTAGCGCATCGGCGACGTAACGCTGGCTCCTACCATCTTCAATTAGGGGCAACGACTCTTGCGACGTTCACGGCACTCAAATCCATTGTAAATGTCCAATTCTGAAACCCAAAAGAATTAGAAGTCTATCCGTTACTAAACGCAAATGCCTACTTCCACTAGTGGAAGAAAAAAGTGGCACTAGCAGTCTAAGATCAACTGAATGTCAGACTGTCGAATTCTTAAAAGAAGTCGAAAATTCGTTACAGCTAGCGTGTTTGCAGTTGACGTTTTGTCTCGTTATTTGGTTGCCTCATAGACTATATTTTCGAATTTTAAAACTTTTATAAACGGAAGCTTGCCCACTTTTTTTCTTTTCGCGATATTCCAAGTGGGCCGATTTTTCTGCCGCTCAGTGTATACATGTCATTGACGTCCCACCTCACCAAAGTATTTCAAAGAATAGTTAGGGAGAAAATCTATGACTTCTTGGAGACACTGTATTATAGAATGAACGTTCCTTTTCCGCTGAAGTGTAAAGGACGCTCAGCTTTAAAGACACGAGTCCAATGCGCATGCGCGAGACCCGAGGCTATAAAAGCTTAAGTCGAGCCATACCCGGGACGATTTTGTTACTCGATATTACCCATGCTATACGCATAAACCCGTTGCCGTTAGGCCGGTTCATCTACTCCCATTTATCATCAATTAAACTGTTATGAAAGCTATCATTCATTATTCACCCCTTTACGGCTTGCAATCTGAAGCATCGACGCCATCCTGATGCCCTAGTGACTTTAAAGGCAACTGAGATATCCCCCTAAGCCAGTGGAAAAGAACCCACAACAAACTGAAAAGATTCAACGAATTTTCCCGTAGGTTTCATTAATTTTATTAATCGAAAGTTCGAAACCTATGGGAAAATTATTGAATGCCCTGTTAGGTCCATAAATTTATAGTATTACACCCGTCTCCCTTTGGAGGTGAAATTTATGTTTTTCCTATGGTTTTTGATGTGCTTTGAACGAATCTGACCTTCAAAACCATCGGAAATGACTCTTTTTTGAGATAACCTCCCTCCCCCCCCAGCCGGCAATCTGGGGGACCCTGGTGGGAACCGAGAGTTCTCGGGTGGGGAAAATCACAGAAAACGAGTCATTTCCGACGGTTTTGAAGGTCAGATTCGTTCAAAATACATCAAAAACCATAGGAAAAACATAAATTTCACCTTCAAAATTGACCTAACCTTCCTAACCTAACCTATCTACAACGCCACAGTTTCTGGTCTTGACGATATGTACACTCCGTTTTACAATGTGGACACTTCACTACTGTCGGTAGAACACCGTGAGCACGCAGAAACTCAACACTTTTTTCTAAATTTTCGTAGAAAGCGACAATACAGCTGTAATAATCGAACGAGCACGCGTCACACGAAGCCATTCCGGTAGCAAAGTAATTCAAATTCGAAATGGATGGAGCGCAGTGATTGGGCAGATATGTAACGGTCACACAAACGAATACAAACGAACGTACGAACACACACTAGATACACACCAAAAAAATGTTTATATCTCGAAAACGAAGCATTTGCGACGGAAACGCTATAGAAGGAAAGTGTCTTAGAATTAAAAAATCTACTTAATGAACATATAATAATTGCTGGACGTTAGACGGGTGTAATACTATAATAATACCGTTAGGTCAACTGTATGTCCTTGACGATTGGTTCGGTTAAGTCATGATATTTTCGTTAAAACTAACAAAAATATCACGAATAACTAATACACAGTCACAGTAGAAATACACGAAGTCATGATTGGTCGAGCATATGAATCAATAGCAACGAGGTATTTATATTTCATATTGTTAATGGTTGGTTTATTTTTGAGAGTGAATATAAGGATTCTCAACTCTGCGAGGTTACTGGTTCTTGTTAATATTTCAAATTGGGTTTTATGAAGGGGATGATTATTATCGTTACTATGATTTCTAAATGCCGATTGTGGTAAATAACTAAGGGGACGATTAATACGACTGATAAGCCGGGAAAGGCGTACTTCCAACTGGAGTTGAGTACTGCCGATATAAGCAGCCTTACAGCTGTCGCGCGCGTATATTGGTAAAAAATATTTGGGCAAAGTGTGTTCGGACGTTTATCTTTAAACTTGAAAAAATTTAAGTGGGTTGACAAAAGCAAATCTGAAATTAATTTGACGACAACATAATCGGAGAAGTTTATAGATATTTCATTACGAATGCGTAGGGGCAAGTAACAATAAAAAAGGCAATTTAATATATCTGATTCCTTTTTGTACTGTAGTTATATGGGTTTTAATATTAAAAAAAGTTATTTAAAAATTTATTTAGCTGATTATCAGAGATATTCGAACGGTATTAATATAGTTTTAAAAATTAAATTCTTCATCTAATGAGAAAGAATCCGAATATATTTGATAGCTTCTTTATAATAGTGTTGATATAGCACTGATTTTGTATCTGTAAAACATACAACTTAATTAGTTCTTAAGCCAGTAAATGATCGTTTTCTATACAGGGATGTGTGGCTCTACTAAAAGATGCGTTGAAAAGGCAAACTATTATTTGTCTCATTTTCACAAGTATACTTAATATTAAGATGATGTTTGTTGAAGTAATAAAAAAAAAGTTTTATGTGATGGGTGTTTAAATACCAAGAAAGTGTCATCCACGTATCTTCTATAATATAGAGGCTTGAATTTGCTAGGGCAACATTTCAACCGAGGTTCTTCATAATGGCATAAAAATGCCCCAAGGGGAACCCATCTAAGTTCCATTTCCCTAAGGAAAGCTGTGATATGTATATATACCTACACGCTTTGCCTTCATGAAGAACAGTTACTAAACAACCCCTCCCCCTCAAAAGAGAAACCCTCGCGTACCTTTCCCTGTCGCACTCCATGTCCTCCAATCGCTGCGTGAGGGTCAACTTCTGCTGTATGGCCATCCGAAGGAGGGAATTCAAGGTCTTCTTCTCTTCTTCAGCGGCCACCAACTGCCGCTGCAACTCATCCAACTGCGTCACATACTCTTCGCAGCGGGCGGCGAACATCGCGCGAAGACCTGAAAAGAAGCGGAGAGGAGGATCGTCCAAGAAAAGGGAAAATGACAGAAGAAATGTTAAATTTATTTATAACAGAGAAGACCCAATTTTTTTTTATTATTTATTGCAAGTTACAATTACCCTCACGTAGTGGGGAAATGAGATTTCTAGACGTTACCTTTAGAAGTTAAATATAAATATATATAAAAAAAAATTGGGGTACATAAGGATGATGATATTTACATTTAATTATATCTATAAAAACTTTTCTTTCCCACCCCCATATAGAGGGGGATGGGCGAGCGGGAGCAACAACTTCAACAGGAGTCATGGGAATCAAAGGAATCGTATCGTGTGTGTGTGTGTGTGTGTGTGTGTGTGTGTGTGTGTGTGTGTGAAAAAATGTCATGAACCTCAATTTGACCTTTGACCTCTATGTGACCCAAGTCCTGCTCAAAACCCATCGTCAAGGAACGATCAACAATGAGTGGTTTCATCAGTACGTTGAGTGGTTCAAAAATTATAGTGTGGACTTCCAAATGACCTTTGATTTTTACTCGTGACCTTGACCTTTGATGCGGGAACCCAAAGTCTCGTTCAAAACACAATGTCTTACGATCAAACACAGGTGTGTGAAGTATCATCGATTTACGTTGAGTGTCCCTCCAACTGACTTTTGACTTCCATTTGTGGTCTTGACCTTTAATGCAGACCCCCTAGTCTCGTTCAGAACACATCGTCTTAGTGGCATTCTTGCGCGTGTTTAGTTTCATGAATTTGCTTTGATTGGTTCAAAAGTTATTGCGGACCTCCTTTTTGTGACCTTGACTTTTGACGCAACAACCGTGGGCGGGCGGACAATTACAATCCAGTATGGCTCCTCCACATTTATTTGTTTGGGGCCATAATCAAAGGTAAAGAAAAGAATTTACAACTTGTTTGTCATTATCTACAGAAGCTAAGGCTAATAAAGACCCTAAGATCCACTCTAAGGTTAGTCCGAGAGAAGAGAGAGAGAGAGAGAGAGTAGGGGGTTAAAAGAAGAGAATAAGGGGTTAAGTAAGTAGCAAAACCTATCATTCGTGGGTTAACATTCATTCAGAAAGAGAGAAAAAAGACTCGCCATCATCATTCGCCGGCTACTGCCAACAAATCGGAAAAAGAGTCGAAGAGAATAGGAAAGGGGTGAAAGATGAAAAGAAGTAAAATAAGAACGCTTACAAACCACGCAAACACAGTCTTAACTCAAACAGTGTCATACCATGCAAACTACAGACACTCGAGTAAAGAGAGGATAAGAAAAGAGAAAAAAAAAAGTGAAGAGTATAACAAAAAATGGGTTAGTTTACGCTAACGAGCTACGTCTAAGTTCGTGTTAGTCTAATTTTTTTTTTTTATTGCTGGCATATCACACGCTGGCATTAATCGTCAACAGACTCATCCTCGACCACTACCCACAGAGCTACTGTTGCCAAGTGATATGACGCAATCTTTTAGATTGCGTCATACCAATGATCGCGTGAATACGAGAAAAAGTGACGCAATAATGACAAACAATTTTGGCGGTAGAAAACTCTACCAATGGGTACTAATGGGTTAAAATCAACGCTAATTCGTTAGAATATATAATCTATAATGGCGTAAGATGCTTGACCGGCCCAAACAAAAACCCTGGGCGGTGACGAGGATCGAGCCCGGGACTTTACGTTCCAGGTCTAATCCCTAGCCGATTGACCGCACCACCACCACCACCAATAAAAAAGAACAGAATTAAATACTTTTTGTGTCAACCGAGTAAAGGATGAAATTTTGAAAACTCATCAAAAACACCATTTTGTCATAATAATTATATTATAGAATAAAATAATATAATTATTCGTGATAATTCCCTATAATTATTTCATAATTACATACTGCAAACACTCAAACCCGCCCATTACCCGTAACCGCCCAGGCTGACCCGGAGCGGTTACGGGTAATGAGTGGGTAAGTACGACTAACTCGTTGACTAGGTTGGCGTGTAAGCTACGATTAAGGTTCGCAAAACTACATAATCACGGGTACTAATAGGTAAGAGTGGAATTTACGCAAAGTTTTCCCACGTACGCGCGTGTGCGGGTATAGGAACCATTACCCGCCTAGAACTATTATTAAAAGTGACTATGAACATACTGGAGAAGGTAGCGGCATCTTCCTTCAGGAGCCTTAACTCGTTCCTCAATTTCATCATCGTCTCGGACACGATCGACTTCTCAGTCTCGTACTTCGACTTCAAATTGGCTAACGCCACCTGTGAAAAAACGTTAGGAAAGAACGCGTTAAAAACGCTAAAAGGAGGACGTTAAAGAAGACGTTAAAAAGAAAACGTTAATTTAAGAGAGACTAAGAAAACGTTTCATTTATACAGTTAGCAACAACGGTTGGTAAAATTAGGAAGAAATTACCTAACTGGCTATAAAAAAGTTCGTCTATAAAAATGTCTAAAAAGCATTAAACAAAAATTAGTGCTATTTCCATTTTCTTT
This sequence comes from Bathynomus jamesi, assembly GCA_023014485.1. Lineage (NCBI taxonomy): Eukaryota > Metazoa > Arthropoda > Malacostraca > Isopoda > Cirolanidae > Bathynomus > Bathynomus jamesi. Next base: position 573,344 of record JAJOZX010001256.1, read on the forward strand.
AGATATTTTATTCTTTTTTTAGGGTGACTAATAAAATTTAAAAAACAAAATCATTATGTTTTTATTAAGTTTTAAGATTTTTTTGGAACTGTATTTCAGCATCATTAACAGTCAAATTACTACTATTATTGTTGTTACCTATCATTATTACTAGTAGTAGTAGTAGTGGTGGTACTACTACTACTACTACGCATAGTTTCTACTTACTTCCGCCGTTTGTTTGTTGGCCTTGAGGACTGTTCTCAGAGTAGCGATCTGCTCCCTTTTTGTTGACAAGAGAGACTTGAGTTTGATGACCTGTTCCTGCAGTTCCTGAACTTCAGACTCACTGAGACCGCCTTCGTGGAAACACAAATCACATTATTAAATGGCTATGACTGAACTATTATAGCTTAAAAGTGTAATTTGAAGCCGTCCATTTCTAAAATATTTGCTGAACCTTTGGAATTTAACTAAATTGGGTTGCTTCAGTGACAGTCTCGTCATACGTCCAAGACAAAACGGTATTAAAACAGTCATCGTGTCAGTCTCGTGTCAATGTCTAAAACTGAGCAGAGGCCTATGTCAGCATTACATTACAGTACTACTTCCTATATTTAGTTATACACGAACCTCACCCCAAACTCTAAATGCAAATGAATACCACAAAACCAAGATCGTAAACTCCCGAGAATCAGTGAGCTCGGGCAATCAATGCGAGTGTAGCTGGCCCGACTCGACCCCCGGTGGCGGTGAAAGTTGAACCCGGGACCTTCAGAGTCCGTGTCCAATCCCGAACCAACCAACCAAGCCGCCGCCACCACCACGAGTGTTCTAAAAAATACTAATATAGTACAGACCTAGTAACCTAACAACCGTGTGTTTCAGTTCTGGGTGGCGTGATCGGATGGAGCGCTAACCCTGAAACTAGTAACACTGGTTCGAGTCCCACAAGGTCCTACTTTCCCACTTTATTGCCCTTTCCAACTATTAAACTATTCCAAAACTTACTATCAGGTGCGGCGGACTCCCTCACAAGTCCTTTCTCTTTGCTTAATTCTATGGTGTGTTCAAAAGCCTTCCTTAAATGCCTAATCTGGTCTTGGATGGTATCTACAGCTGCCTCGCCACCACTGGGTTACTACCATCAACCTGGAGGGGGAAAAAAGTGGGCTTTACTTTATATATCATTGAGTAGTAGAAAACACACTCCCACGGACAGTACATTATACTAAATGGAGGTGAAGCCTTTACGGAATGTTTTAATTGAACATTCTCCCCTAATACTGATAAATTTAAACCTTCCAAGTTCAAGTACTTATAGCTTCATTAACCAATGTCTACAACCCAAAACCAACCCCTTAAGGTTTCACTGAAGTAAGAAATAATGGACACAAATCAATGGACGATTTCAAGTTAAAAATCTGACGCTCCATCATTTAACCGAGGAGTTACGAATTCATTATGGCTTAAACCGCAGTGTCAAATCTTTTCAATAAGCATTAAATAAAACTTGCAAAATGCAATTTCAATTAGGTTAAACCAAAACCTGCTAACTTTATTGACGTTATGCACTTACTGCTTCATTGAAGTTAACATCAGTCTTCATTTTGGCTCGCAGCAACTCAAAGTGGGAAATTGATCTATTTGTGTTGGAGTTCTTTTTATCTTCTTCTGTGACTTTGTTATCTGGAGAGAGAGAGAGAAAAAAAGAGAAAAAGAATGAGAGAATGATCAGAGTGCTTTTTGTGTTGAACCGCCTAACACAACGAGACATGACCATGTACAAAAATAATCTTTGTTAAATATGTAACGTTACCAGTATCACGCTATCAATATAACTGCTAAAAACATACCAGTTTCCCGCGAGTGCCCCAACTTGCTGTGGTCCAAAAGTACCCTCGATGGAGTTTCTCCGTTTACAGTGCAGACGTGGTGGTACAACTGAGCCAATTCTTCGCTCATAGTTCTGAGCAGTAACAATAAGCAAGTAAAATAAACAAATAAAAATTATATATATATATATATATATATATATATATATATATATATATATATATATATATGAAAAATTATTTCACGAAAGTGACACGTGAAAAATATTTATGATGAATAAAAACACGAAGGGAAAAGAAACACAAAGGGGTGCTCAAGCGCTTTCATCTAATGACATCCTCAGGAATCATGTCCTGAGGATGTCATTAGATGAAAGCGCTTGAGCACCCCTTTGTGTTTCTTTTCCCTTCGTGGTTTTATTCATCATATATATATATATATATATATACATATATATATACCGGGTGTCCGAGAATTATCTGTACAAGTTTTGGCTGTTATTAAAAGTCAACCATGAAGTGTAGAAATTCCAGTGTTGTCCCATTTTACAGAGAATCTCATTAAGTTTTTTCTGATACCAAGTTTTGACAAGTTTTTTAGAAATTCCAGTGTGTCCGAAAATTATCTGTACAATTTCATCTTTTAATAAAATTCTTGATAACACACGTAAAATTCTTAAACAAGATTATTTAGAATCTGTATTTTCAAAAGTTTCTTTTATTAAAGTAACGTTGTTACAAACATTCGATATGTGCACCATCAGTGATTCGCAAAACATCCAATCGATAATCCAAATGTTGCCATGTATGCTGCAGGATATCCACATCAATTAGCAATAGCAGCTGTGATTCTTGCTTTTAAATCATCAATGTCTGTCACCCGCGTACAAAAAAGAAAAAACTTGTCAAAAGTTATCAGAAAAAACTTAATGAGTTTCTCTGTAAAATGGGACAACACTGGAATTTCTACACTTCATGGTTGACTTTTAATAACAGCCAAAAATTGTACAGGTAATTCTCGGACACCCGGTATATATATATATATGGTAGAACAAAAGTCAGGAGTCAAAGGAGCCAGAGAGAATGGATCTTTTCCGTTTTGTGGCCGCCGCTTTTAAAAAAAATTTATTTATAATTTACGCAATGATAACCCCTTTGACTCCTACGCCAAAGGGGTAGTAATTGAGGAAATTCAAATGCAAATTGACCCTGAACCTGGAGAAGGTCATACAACAGCATCGTCGGTAACGAACTGTAGCGTATATTAACTTCTTTTATCCGTACCACATATTATTCACTGATTTCAGTGACGTTTCATACTTATTACGACTAATTTAAATAAGGAAAAAAATATGTTTGTAATCCGTAAATCGGGCAAGGATAGGTAAAATGAAACTGTGAAGATAAAATTGTCAACTTACCCCAAATCATTTTGCGTGACCGATAACGACCCTTCTCTTGAATTCATCATTTGACACAGGATTGTGAGGTCGTGTTTGACATCGGCTTCTTTCTGATTTCCTTCAACCAACTGTGTGCGCGTGCGTGTGTGCATAAAATAAATAAATAAATAAGTAATATTTTTCCCCCCACGAAGAAAACCGAGATCGAATTCCAAGATCTTGCCGATATTTTAAGCATTACACTTTATCATTCCCTAAAGGGGTGTATTGTTAAATACATGAAAGACCTCGGAATCGCTTCTCATTTTTTTTGTGGGTGTGTATCATTTAATTAAATCATCCCATATATATATATATATATATATATATATAGTGTTAGCAAATTATGTTTCATAAATTAGTATACATATTCAGGACATGAAAGTGAACAAAAAAGCTTGTGAACATGAATCCGCAATCGCTTCGTTTCCGAGATACATTGCTCTTTTGTCGAAGACGATCCAATTAAAATGAGTCATTAAAGTTTATCAAAGTTATCTAGTACATCAGCAGTTAATTAGATAATGCGAATTCTACAAATAACAAAACTTACTAAACTTTTCATTGTTTTAAAGTGATGAATGATACCCATAGGCGGTAGGTATGGGACTCTCTCTCTATATCTATAGGAGGGGTACTGTATAGAATATTTTTATGAGGCAAAATAGGTATAGAAATAAAAATTTAAGGTAAAGTGGGTATGGGCACAGAAATGAACTTCGAATGCCATCCATCGCCCCCCCCCCCCCACACACACACAAAATCCTCGAATTAATGCGCTTGACCTAAGCCCTAGTAGAACCCCACTGATTTATTGTCCATGACCTATACTGACCTTCGCTCTTAAAGTGGCGACTTCATTCCTCAACTGCGTCACAGAATCCGATGCCATGACCTTGTCCGAATTCTCCAATTCGGACAAATTCTTCTTCATCTCCGCGATTTCTTTAGAGGCAACCTGGAACCGGATCTTCTGCTGCTCAAGGAAGTTCACCAGCCTGATTTTGTCATCAGTCGAGACCTGGATCAGGGGTGAATTAACTGTTAACAGGATAGACTAAGTTGGCATTATTTCTCTCCCTCTAATTTCACAAGTGGGAAGGGGTTGAATCCCAGGATAAAACGCCCTCCTTCTCATACCCATCTCATTAACGACGAGAGAAAACATCGCGCGAAACCAATGAAACGGTGCGGACACTGATGGAAGAGTTGCTAATCTAAACGAGGTAACTTCAGTTAAACAAATTATCGACTTGCAACATTAATAAAAATTAAAAATATAAACGCCGATAATCATGTTTTGGTTGCTTAATCTCGTTCGAAACGGCTAAGGAGGTCATGTGACGGAGGGGATCTACAGCTTTACGTAGGATCCTAACCATATAAGGGTTATTATTAAACCATCTAAATGCAGCGAACGGTACCCCATCCAACTACTTAACAGACCCAACGTCGCTTAATCTCACGCATTTAACAGGAAATGGTGTTGCGATGTGGCCACCACATAGTCTGTACAAACAATAAAAAAAAATTATATATCTAAACCACTTAAAACTCTGTATGACAACCGTCTTTTGATAATTTACATCTAAAGATACCTGATACTGTAACACGAAAATCTCAAATGTAAAACTCTCAACCTGAAATTCGAAAGTAACCTCAATTCAACTCACCTGGTTGGCATTATCCTGCTCGTGCAATTGTATCAGTGCTGAGATGTGACCCAAGAGATGCGAAACCTTAGCGTGCTGAGAATCTATTTCTCCTTTCGCCCTCTCTAAATATTCCTGAGTTTCCTTCAAGTTCAGCGTCAGTTGAGACTTTTCATGCTCCGCCTAATGAAAAAGTTTCAGGATTAACTTAACAATGATTTCGGTATTAAAATATTTGGACTTTTGTTTTAATGAAGAGAGTTTAATTTCAACTTCAAATAACGTTAAATAATTTTATCATCAGGACCCAATTGGTACTAATGGAACCTATGTATTTATATTATTATTTATGAAAATCTTCCATGAATTTGCTAAATAAATAGAAGAGATAAAGGGTAACCATAATATAAATTATAAAACTAGGCTCTACAAAAACTATCAAAATTAGTATATATATCAGGGGTGACGCCAGGTTTTTGTTGACACTCAAGCTCAAACCTTTCAAGCATATTATATATATATATATATACTGTATAATTTGATACTTGTTTCACTGTCAGGGCCGGCCCTAGGGTTGCTGGCTCCCCGGGCAAGCTGAACTTCGGCGCCATTACAAGTATAATTTTAAAATTTGTTCACAATGAGGAAAAACTACAAATGTAGGAATAAAGAGTTTATTATAATTAACGATATTCACTCAAAGTACAACTAAACATTCTCAAAATGGAACCATGTATGAAAATATGACACACAGTGTTGCCACTTTTGTCTGAGGTAAATCCACAAAAAAATGTAAAAATTCCACAAAGTGGCAACACTGATGAGATATCATAGGATGGCAGCGCTGCCAGGCGTATGTAATTTGTGCTCAACGCTCACCTACGCGGCCACATCAACCCATGTGACATGTCATCCCATGTCGGGCCAAACTGACCTTAGCTTTACTGGTAGTCTCTAATGCTACTGGCTAATATAATGTTATAATCCCTGAAAATTTTACTCCACATCAGGAAATTTTCACATTTGACTTTTATTTAATTTCATTTTATTTATTTATTTTTCTATTTTTCCCTTTGTATTTGGAAGATCCCAAACACATGACGTGGCCCCTTAGCCTGAGTTGCCGGTACCTTGAGCCGGCCCTGTTCACTGGGATATGTATTATGAATGATAATTAGAATATTTTTAAGTGGCATAAATTTAGGAAATAAAACATCGCCTTACCTTATTTATTTATACATAAACGCCAATCTATTAATTAGGCTATTAATTAGTTCTTTCACCAAATTTTTCCTTGAAGTAAATTAATTTTTAAATGCTAAGTAACTTGGACAATTATTTTCCACCTAACCCACCTATAAGTATATAATATGCATATTATTGAAAACAAGGTTAAGTTTAAAAAAAAAAAAAAAGATTTGGCAATTCAGCGCAGCATTTTGGACATTTGGCACAGCAGCAAGCCATCAAGCAGAAACGAATTTGCTTGACTTCAAGCATTAAAAACTTGGTTATTCGGTGGATACATATAGTGAATATCCAAATGACTTTATAACATTATAAATATATCATAAGATTTACATCATAACATGTTTTAAAGAGAGACATCAGGCTTAGAATTTTTTGCCTGACAAGACGTGAAATTGTGCATTTTTATGCGAGTTGTAAGGCTTTGTTATTTGAGAAGATGCATAATAATACAGTAATAATTAACATTATGTACGGTCACAATGTATATGCAAATAGCTATATAACCTTATTTATAAATCCTAACATGGTCATTAAACCATGTTTTATAAAGTAAAGATATCTGACTCAAAATTTTTAGCCACATATCTTCCCTCTCTTCCCGTGTCTCTCTCCCGACCCTAAGTAGGGAAATGGGGTTTAGATGATGGATGGATGGAAATTTTTAACCTGACAACTTGACAAGAGATGGGATTGTGTATTGTTAGTTTTTTTAAGTCCCTAGCAGGAGAAATAACAGGTCAGGCTCAGCCTGAGCTGCCTGACCCCCTCCATCACCATATATATATATTATATATATATATATATATATATATATATATATATACGGTATATATAAAGCAAAAACCTTTTTTACCTCCTCTAATTTCTTTTCTAATTTCCTGAGTTCGTTAAGATGAATTTCAGAGAACAAATCTCCACCCATACTTTGGCTTCCCGCCTCGTTTGAACTTATGAGTTCGGACTCGAGACGTTTGAGCTCAGGAGTCTCGTCCTCAATATCACTGTCGCCAAAGTCTGTGCTTCCTGCAAACATATATACACAAATTATGCATATAACTCAATAAAGTTAATGTTAAACTTAATAATTAATTTGGTTTTATCTAATATTACACCAACTTACAAATTGGATGACACGTACCAGTAATTAAACACTTTAGGAAAAAAAAAAAAAAGACGTAGCCTACTACTGTACCTACCCGAGAGCTTCATACTAATGGCGAGATTGGACAAATTGTACATGGACTCATTGTTCGCCTTCGTGTCTAGCTCCTTCTTGAGGGCGTACTTGGCCTCTCTCTCGGCTTGCAGGGACTCGAGGGCCTCTTCCATCTGCCGCTCCGCGATCCTTTTTAGGTTTTTCAGTTCCTCCACCTGTAAGTTTATCACTTCCACTTCCTCCTCCAACCGACGAATTTCGTGCTTCAGCCCTTCGAACTCCACCTGCGAGGACCTGAAGAAGGAAGGCAATCAGTCAAAGGTTCTCAGTACTAAAAGTGACTTAGATCCTGAGTTTGGGTCATCACGAAATGAGGTCATGGATTCTTCGGATCACCATTTTTTAAGCTTCAAAACAATGATTATAAATTATAATAAAGAAAAAAGTTCTTTAAACAGAATACAAATGTCTCTCAACAATTATATAAGCAATGATAAAACACATTAGCCACGAAACCTTTGTTGCGAGAGTACCAAACGGCAAAGCTTAACTACCAATTAAGAGTGCCACACCAACTAAATTTCGAAACTAGCAGAGCTGATAAAAAACCAACTCAAAATAAGGATGCAACTACCTAACTTCTGAGCTCCACATTTTAAGGCCAATGGTTAAGAAGTGTCAAAGTTGCAGTGAAAGGAAGAAAAGTCACTGAGTCATGTATTCAAAATAAATATTGATCTATGAGACTATGACAGCAAAATTAAATTTTACGTGTGCAAGTTTTTTCAACTAATTAGCTATAATTAGGTCAGTTTTAGTTTTGACCTCTCTTACCAATCCCTAAAATATTGAATGAAACTTTTTTTCTTTTTTGTCCCCATATGACACATTTCTTGTTACAGTTTCATCAAAGTTTCCAAGACCAAAGATGGCTCAATTTTTATATATATTCCTCAAATAATTAATCAGTCACTTAATTAAGTAAGTAATTAATTAATTAATAATAATAATAATGCGGATTGCTTAGCCTCCTTCATAATGGCACAAGTTATGTGATGAAGGGTGCTCTTCCACTCTTTTCCTCAACAGCAATGTTGAAGGTTGTTTCGTTCCTGGTATGAAATGGAGCTGAACAATGTGAAAAAATGTCCAATTGGAATTCAAGATCTCCGTAACAACCCCATGAATGAATGGCATATGTTGGGGTTTGGATAATATAAAAATAAATGTGGCTTACTTCAAGGAGGATATTTGTTTCTGCAGTCCGATGTTTTCATCTTCAAGCTCGGCATAATCCTGGAACAATCTGGTCTCACGAAACTTTAAATCCTTTAACTCTGCCTTAAACTGTTTCTTGTCATGATCACTCAACTCTTTGTTCTTTAGTAACTCTGACAACTCAGTGGCGTACCTCTCTTTCTCACTCTGAACTCTCTCAAGTTCCGCTTTTACCTGTCAGCAGAAAAGCCATGAGTAAGAAAAGGAACCCGAAAGGAAACTACAGTTTAATCCTTCGAGTGGCGCGCAACACTCAGGCCTGAATTGGTGGCAGGAAAATATATGAATATGGGAATACTACTTAAATGTTAACCTACGTACATGCTTTTGCTTTCCTCTAAACAGAATCCCAAGCTTTAAGATCTAACACTCTGGAAAGGAAAAATACACTAGTTGGCATCTAACCAACAACAATAAAGAATATGATGATATTTTCTTATATATATATATATATACAGGGTGTCCGAGAATTATCTGTACAATTTTTGGCTGTTATTAAAAGTCAACCATGAAGTGTAGAAATTCCAGTGTTGTCCCATTTCACAGAGAATCTCTAAGTTTTTTCTGATACCAAGTTTTGACAAGTTTTTTAGAAATTCCAGTGAGTCTGAACATTATCTGTACAATTTCATCTTTTAATAAAATTCTTGATAACACACGTAAAATTCTTAAACAAGATTATTTAGAATCTGTATTTTCAAAAGTTTCTTTTATTAAAGTAACGTTGTTACAAACATTCGATATGTGCACCATTAGTGATTCGCAAAACATCCAATCGATACTCCAAATGTTGCCATGTACACTGCAGCATATCCACATCAATTCGCTCAATAGCAGCTGTGATTCTCGCTTTTAAATCATCAATGTCTGTCACCCGCGTACATTTCTAAAAAACTTGTCAAAATGTGTATCAGAAAAAACTTAATGAGATTCTCTGTAAAATGGGACAACACTGGAATTTCTACACTTCATGGTTGACTTTTAATAACAGCCAAAAATTGTACAGATAATTCTTGGACACCCGGTATATATATATATATACAGGGTGGGCCGTAAGTTTCCATACATAGGAAAATTTAAATTATGGTCTTCACGTGCGTCGGTATTTGGATCAGCAGTTTCCGGATGCTTGGATTGGTCGGCGTGGTCCTGTGGAGTGGCCTCCCAGATCCCCAGATCTCACCCCCCTTGATTTCTATCTTTGGGGGCACTTGAAGGCCATGGTGTATCAGGAAAAGATACGAGACATAAATCATCTAAAGGAACGTATCACCAACGCCATTACAAGCATAATCAACTGTGCTAATGCGTGTTCATCAACAGTGGGGAACACATATTGAAATGTGTTTTCAAAACAATGGCAACCATGTAGAGCATATTATATAAATAAAAATGGTTGTCCATAAAAAAATGTTTATTTTTCCTATGTATGGAAACTTACGGCCCACCCTGTATATATATATATATATATATATATATATATATATATATATATATATATATATATATGATCAAAAGTATTCAGACACCCCAGAAAATCCACATTTCTGCAAATATCACCTTCGCCGAAAGGTATGCTGGGAAAAAGCGTGGCGAAACTATAATGCTGAGGTGTTCTGTTAAGTTATCAGTAACTGTTGTGAAGCCATGCCGCGCGGACGTGAACTCTCCGAGTTCCAACGTGGACTCATCATCGGATGTTATTTAAGTAACGTTTCTATACGAAACATTGCAGCCAAACAGGATATACCAAAGTCGACTGTAGCGGATGTTATCATGAGATGGAAGCACGACAGTGCAACTAACGCGAAAAAACGTTCCGGACGACCACGCAAACTGACGGAACGTGATAGAAGAAGTCTGGTATGACATGTCAAGAAGTCCCGCACGTCCTCTGCCGCTTCCATCGCTGAGGAGGTAGGAAGAGCATCCGGTACCTCCGTTAGTACTGTAACTATCCGCAGAGAGATGCACAGACTCGGTTATTATGGTAGAGCAGCTGTACACAAGCCACTGATTACAAAAGTTAATGCCACGCATCGTTTGGCCTGGTGTGTCTCCCGTCGTTCCTGGACCGTGGAGGACTGGAAAACTGTTCTTTGGAGCGACGAGTCGCGGTATTCACTCTTCCAGTCTGATGGGCGTGTTTGGGTGTGGCGACAGCCTGGAGAATGGCTTCTTCCTGACTGTGTATGTCCAACGGTGAAGTTCGGTGGAGGGTCCATCATGGTATGGGGTTGTTTTTCCTGGCTAGGGTTCGGCCCGTTGGTTGTTATACCCACTACCATGAACGCTGACGTTTATCTCGATCGATGTTCTGGACAATTCGGCCCTCCCTACACTGTGGCAATACTACGGGGATGGCCATTGTTTGTTTCGACAGGATCGAGCTCCCTGCCATACTGCAAGGCGTGTGCAGGACTGGTTTCGTGAAAATAAGGTGGATTTGTTAGACTGGCCTGCTCAGAGCCCCGATCTCAACCCAATCGAGCACATGTGGGACGAACTGGAGCGACGGATACGAAACCGCACACCACGCCCGGCTTCACTTGCATCTCTTGCATCAGCTCTGCAAGAGGAATGGCGAGCCATTCCTGCACAGACTTACCGAAAACTGGTGGAAAGTATGCCTCGACGTGTTGACGCTGTAATAAAAGCAAAGGGTGGACCTACTGGTTACTAAATGCCATAATAAAACCATTTTTCCCAAAACCATGCGGTGTCCGAATACTTTTGATCATATAGTGTATATATACTATTACTATAGGTCTATTGCAGCTAAATGGACTACTGTACCAAGTCTTGAACTAAATGTTATTCCCTCACTAAATACATGCAGGTAAAATCAGTAGCTGTAGTTAATTCTTTGATTTTGCCTCAGTCCTAACAGTCACATGACAGAGGGGACCTACATCTTAATAGAATCTAAACCATGGGTCACTACATCATCTGAGAGTGGATGACTGTCACTCAGACCCGATGTTGCTTAACCTCACTGATCTAACCAGAAGCAGTACTGCCATAAAGGAACAATGTAGCTAAAATAGTTTATGAGGTAATAAAAGTGTGGCATAAAAACTAAAAATGCAGTTTTTTTTTTTTTTTTTTTTAGTGAATACATGTGAACAGTTTGAATCTTTAAAGGAGGTACTTTTAATTAATTACTTTCAGGAATGGGAGTGAAAATAATCATCTACTAATCAATGCATTCTCTATGATAAGATTATCTCATGGGAAATAGGGTGATTCCTCAAACCACTGGAACAGGACTGAATGATTACTCTTAGAAACTGATTCTAATGGAACCTAGCCCGCTGTGAGCCATACCGAGGGGAACCTTCAAACCTGAAGCTTACTTCACCAAATTTTTTCATTTTGCATAGCTAATACAGTGGAACCTCAATATACGAACGCATCTCTATTCGAACAAATCGGTATACGAACAACTTTTTCGAGAAAAAATTGTCCTTGTATACGAACCATTCCCTCATATCCGAACCGAAAGAAGTGAATCCCAGCATCTTCTAGTGCTACTGCAAAGAGATGGAAAAGAGACAGAACACCAGAAGGGGAGTTACCTGATGTTTGTATGGAAGGTGACTCCCCTTCCAAACAATAATCTCCCTCCTCCACCCACCTTCCACTTAGGCCATCATCACTCCTCAGCGAAGGTAAAGTTCAGGTTAAATTTTCATTTATTTGTATAATATTGCATTATTTATTGTTGTTACAGGTTTCATGTATGATTTTATGCATGTAAGTCTTATTTTAGGTTTAATTAACCAATATTTTGACTTAAAAATGTTTCGTAAGGGGTAACTTTTGGGGGTCTGGAACGGATTAATCCAATTTACATTATTTCTTATGGGAAAAATTGATTCAATATACAAACAATTCGATATCAGAACAACCCTCAGGAATGGATTAAGTTCGTATATTGAGGTTCCACTGTATAGCCTGGAGCATTGCGTGTATGTTCGAAGCTCAAAAGGCACTCTGAAGGAGTCAGCAATGGAAATAAAGTTACTAATGCTTTAAACACTACCACTGTAACTAAGGAAACATCAAATGTGGCAATACAAATTCTTTTCCCCCCTTTTTCAGCCCCTACCCTAGTGACCTAAAATACCCAAATTTAATACCACAATTTCTATTGAGTTTTTTGCAAATGCTTTGTAATAAATTATCTACAAAATACAACTAGTTTCATGAATGAAACTCATACAGCAAATGAAAAACATGCTCACAACTTCGGAAACAATGAGTGAAATCAAATGGTAAAAGATTTATGTATCACTGTACTGTATAGTAATTAAAATCATTTGCAAAATGACCCAACCAGAAGTATTTTGTATTTAAAACGACATATTACCTTTTAGAAAATACCAGAAGCAGTGTGGGATAAAAGGCTTGTGATTAACCATAAAATATGTGTGAAAAATAATTTTAATTCAATATAACCTATGTGGGCAATTTTCAATCACTATTTAAATTTGCGATCAAAGAGCTGATTACTAACAAAAAAATAAACAGACTGGTAACTGGTAATCAGTCTTATTTCCATCCAGCACTGGTATTCCTAAGACACGATAAGAGGCCCAGATAATCCAAAGATCAGAGCTCTCTACCTCTAAAAATTTGAAGACCAAAATGGTAAAATACACAGTAGAGTAAGGTTAACACGAGTCTCACTTTCTCTGTCTTACTATTTGCTCAATAAGGTCTAGAGCAGGGGCGGATCAAGGTATCGTGAGGCCCTTGACCAATGTTCCCTGTGAGGTCCAAAAAATTATTGACGATCTGACTACTCACAATTTAATCACAAATCAAATTTAAAACTGGAGTTAGTCTCATAAAAACTTCATGTCTTTATTTTGTTTTATGACATAACATAAAACAAAATAAAGACATTATATAAGGTGATAAAAAATCCATATACAAATTGTCATATTAGGACAAAAAGTGAATTTAAACATTTCATAAATTCCAGTCATATATAAAGATTTCAAACAATGTTATATGCACTTGCCGGCTACACAGAATGTACAGACAGCTGGGAATGACCAGATAATTAGCAAAGTTCAGCTACACATCAACAGATAACAACAGCTGTAGTCACAAATTCACACTGGCTTCTTCCTCACTTTTGCAGTAGCAAAATCACCTATAATTTCCTGAAAGTCTATTGCACTTTTCAAATCATTTTTTATTGTTAGCAATAATGAATCACAATCTCTCCTGCATAATTGTTGATCTCATCTGATTTTTTACTCTCTTCAAAATGGAAAAAGATCACACTCCTTCTGTGCTGGTAACAGATAGATTCGTAATTCACAAGGTTTTACCACAATTTGCATGACACTTGGATGATACTCTTTCAGAAATTCTTCCCAACTTTTAGCTTCACTATTTTATGTTTATTTGTCAAGAAATGAATAGGTTTTTCATTTCATCATTTAAATCATGGGGCCCTGGGCATGGCCCACCTGGCCCTTGCATTAATCCACCCCTGGTCTAAAGACTTTTCTCTTACCCTATGGGCATACATACAATTTACTCACAAAACAAAACCCCTTCACTACTTACTTGTTTTGATTCTAGTTCTAATTCTACAATTTGAGAATTCAGGGAGGTTTCCCTTGCTGCCGATTCTGACAAAAGGGATTCTTCTGTTTCAATTCCTGAAGCAGTTGCAACTCTGTGGGTATTTTGAAATTTGGCCAAAGCCTGAAAAACAAAAAAAAAGTTTCCTTGTAGGAATGTCTGGTATCATAAAGCCCACAAAAATTGAAAATTACTAGTAAATATGTATATATATATTTGCATATCTAAGTAAAGTAAAAAAGTAAATAGGTATGCTTTATCTCTCACTATGATTCAACTTTACACTTGGTAATCTAACTGCAAATAGACAAAAATTTCCAATGAATTTTTAGTACAAATTGTGATCTCAATAGAGGATTGAAAAATCCTGTAAAAGAATACACTAAGTACTTCTCAATGCAGCTTCCCTTTAAATTTTAATACAGGAACACACATTGCCATAATATAATCTAACCAGTGGGCAATATGCAATTTCTGAAGAACTTCCTTTGTAAGATGCTTTCACGAATGAAAGTTTGTAAATTGTGTAAATAATGTATATTTCAGCTAAGAAATATGTAGGCTACTACAGTACTTTTGTCTATTCTTAAATGATAAAATTTATATTTTTGCAAAATTCTATCATAAAATATAACTACAGACTACCCAACTTAGATAACCTTGTCAATCACCTTTATATGTAAAACATTGAATTTTATTTGGAAAACATGAAGCCACTGGGGCCCAGTGAGGTTATCCAATTTATGAGCTATATTTTATAATACGTACATAAAATCTTGCAAAATGTTAATCTCAAGTCACTACCATATTTTTTGGTGGATAAGAGAGACTTTTTTTCCAAAAAAAGGGGTCTCAAAACCAAAGCTGGGCACTTGCGTTTTTTTTGCGGTACTGCGGTACTACCGCACTACCAAACCGGTACCGCATAACGCAGTACCGCAAAGGATCGCTGAAAGTACAGCAGTACCGCTACCGCATTTTTTGCGGTACTGCGTTATGCGGTACCAGTTTGGTAGTGCGGTAGTACCGCAGTACCGCAAGCAAGTGCCCAGCTTTGCTCAAAACCACCCTGCATCCTATACACCAAAGGTAATAATATTACCTTTATATGGGCTAGAAGAACTGATGGATTTTTACAAAAATTCATCATCTCTTAGTCCCTCCTGACTGTGTATTGGTTTGGCCAATTTCATACTAAGTTTCTACTCTTCCCAACCCACTGATAACAAGAAAAACAGTACGTATTGCATAATGATTTACTTTTATGTTTAATAACATATAGTATAGTCTCCTGTATACTTAATACTATTTTCTTATAATGAGTATGGGTAAAAGAAAACATATCACCATACTTTTGATGGAGGGCTTTAACAAAAGTCAGCCTCGCTGGTAGAAAATTACAGACATTTTCTGACAACTAGGCAGTTGGTCATAATTTTTTTCCTGAAAAAAGGGGTGCATCTTATATAAAGGTGCGTCTTATACACCAAAAAAATACAGTAATTAACACACAACTATTTACTATTACCAAAGTAGCCTACATTTATTTATTCTATGTATTTTATTGTATTGGGTAATTCCAGGACAAATAGACAAATGAAAGTGCCAAATGTACACTCCACCATCTCCAAAATTCATGAAACTTGGTGAGAGGATTGGTTTTGGTCCAAATTACAAAATCTGAATTTTTTTGAAAATTGGTCAAGTTGGTCAAATTTTATGGCTTGACCAAATTTTGGTCAAATGAAAAAACCAACAATTTTCAAATGTAAATATCTCGGCTGCTAATTGTGGTAGCGTAATAAGTCTTAAATGATAAAATATGTAAAATTAACTGTAGTTTCTAAATATGTATCATTTTTTTAGGGTAACAAAAATAAAATTATGATTTTTTGAGAAAATGTAAAAATTTTTTTTTTGCGATTTGGCAGCGAAGATATCATTTTTTGAAAAAAAGACCGAGAATAAAAAATGTTTATTTGATGTATGTACACCATAATAAGTAATAAAAAGTCAGCTTATAGTTTATTATAAGGCTCAAAACTGAGTTTGAAATTAAGTAATAAATTTTTTTTTCAGACAACGAAGATTTATTACAGACTTGTTGGTCCAAAAAAAGACAATTTTCAAATCATATAAAAAATATATGTAGATAAACCAAAGGAGAAAAAATCTTTTAAAATATATGTACAATGTACATACATAACCTCTCTTATATTTAGGGACAGAATATATTGACAATAATAATGTTTAATTTATAAAGTGCTTATCAGAGTATAAAATACTCTTCCTAATACTACACGTACACAAGTCTTTGAGAATGAATTAAGAGACAGTATTCTCATCCAGTGAATCCAAATTTTAGACACTAATCTATACTATAATAAGAGAGCTGTCCATCCATCCGTCCATCCATTGTCACACTTTCAGAAATTGTGAGAAAAAATTGAGAAAAAAATTCAGAAATTGTATTACAGGCGGCTATGTGAAGCTCAAGATTTTCATGACTATGTTCTTTTCTGTAGTTTAGCTTGTCTGTTTGTGAAATTTATCCGGGGCATCATACAATCTTCATTGTCCATGCCGCAGACAAAGACATTAATTTTTTGTAGTCTAAATCTTTAATGCCTAATGCTGATATTTGTAGTTTCGGATTTTGGTGATGCGTACATATGCAGACACTGAGTTCTGCTTTGTCCCGCAAGCACGCACCACGATGGTCGAAGATGAGCAAAGGTACTAAAGCCTATTTTGGGATTTTCATCATTTTTTGCATATTCAGCATATAACTCTTTCAAGTTACACAATACCAGTCTTTTTTGTTTTTTTATTTTTTCACCCTCTTCATTTATTGCAAACTTATAATCTTTGATTCCTGGGCACATCCTACTATATTCGTCATTTTCATAAAACTCCTGAATGATTTTTTTCATTTCAGCTGTGATGACCTTCCCTTTCATCATGTTTGGAATGTTAGGAAGAATCCCAAACTGTTTTTGAAGATTGCAGCTCTTACGCACCATATACTTTGTTGCTCCAAAGAAGTCAGCAGTTTTTCAATGGGATAGGGATACAATGATAGTATTTGTAACCTAAGATTGCAATCGTTACTTGCTTGAAATTTCTTCTTTAATTCTTCCATAACCTTTTGATACCTGAAATAAAGTGTATTTGACATTAAGTTTAGTATATTTTTAATTAAACTTTTCATAAAATATATGTATATGTATTATATTGTCAGATTATAAAAATGTAAACAGATAAAACTTAATTTAGTATATACTTCGATGACTATTAAATTTAATTTAAAATGTCAAATTTCAATAACTATGTCTGAAAAGTAGTCTTGCCTCTCTAAATCATCTTCCAAACAACTTTTTTTGGATGGACCAGCTTCAGAATAGTCAATAGGAGCCCCATAAGCAGCTTCAAAACTTCGTTTAACCTTTTCTGTTGTTGATCTGAATTTCGTAGAAGCCTTTATCTGTTTTTGTCCTGGCTTCAATCCAGCTGTAAAACAAATTCATAAATTTAGGTTGCGTGAAATAATCAAATATCAAATATTTTGTATATATGTATTCGAGTGCTGATGCTAATATTTAAAAACAGAAAACTATGAATTTGGCATTAAGAAACAAATGTCCTGAACGGAGTCTCTATTGTTTTATTACCTGTTTTAATAGGGCTTTCATCAAATAAAGGTAAAATATTGTCGCTGAGCAAATCTTTATTGAATTGCCTGTCTTGAACGACAAATTCTTCCAATGGTGGTGGATTCGTGGAATCACTACTGCTTTGCTCCATACATTCGTTAAGTATGTCTGGCTCAGGTATTGGTGCAGGTTCCGGCTCTCTGGATGAACGTTGAACATGTTCTAATACAATTGGCTTCTTTTTAATTGTGACATAGCAATTGCTGCATAGTAATTGATTTTCTTCCAAAATTCCATAGCTTGCAGCTGCCATGGCAGAGTTTACTTTTTTGATGTTACAGAAAATTCTTCTTGAGTGTTTTTTCATAGGACCGCAACAAAATTTTGTGTTTTGAGGCATTTTAAGGGTTAGGTAAATTTACGTATACTAGAAAATTAGGTACGGTATATACTGAAAATCTGGAAAGAAAGCAAAAAATTATTAAAATTTGGAAGATTTTTTTTTTAGTAATTTTTTTTTCATAATAATTGTCAATAAGCTGACTTTTTATTACTTATTATGGTGTACATACATCAAATAAATTTTTTTTTATTCCTGGTCTTTTTTTCAAAAAAATCATAATTTTATTTTTGTTACCCTAAAAAAATGATACATATTTAGAAACCAGTTAATTTTACATATTTTATCATTTAAGACTTACTACACTACCACAATTAGGAGCTGAGATATTTATGTTTGAAAATTATTGGTTTTTTCATTTGACCAAAATTTGGTCAAGCCATAAAATTTGACCAACTTGACCAATTTGACCAATTTTCAAAAAAATTCAGAAATTTGTAATTTGGGCCTAAACCAACCCTCACACCAAGTTTCATGAATTTTGAAGAGGTTACCGTGTACTTCATTTGTCTATTTCTCGTAGAATGACCCTATTATTATTTTTATTTTATTATTAATAAAGGTTATTCAATTCATAACTTAAGCTAAGAATATACATAGAGTATTTACAATCTACAAACTATCTCTTTCACTCATGAAAGTGTGTAAATTTTTCTTAAAATTAACTAATGAGCTACTGTTCACCACATCATGTGGCAAGTCATTCCAAAAACCTACTACTCTATGGCTGAAAAAGTATTTTCATAGCTCAAGTCTACAAGTCTGTTTTTTAATTTTCTTATGCCCACAAGTTATCCTATCAGCCTTTAGTGCAGAGCCATTTCCTCCTATAAGTGAAATAAGTGACTGCTTAGGGCCCTGTGGCTGCCAGGGGGCTCCCCTCACTTTTTTTAATAAATTACCAGTCTTTGTAGAAAAGCAACGCCAAGTGTTGATCTAGAATTAGGGGCGCATTTATTTATTTTAATCATGCAGTTGGCCAGCAGTTATCATATGATGAGGTCATCAATGACTTTGTTTCAAAAAAATCTAGGAGACAGGATTTTTGAAGAAGATGGAGACTGAGACAGGACAGTTGGCATGGAAATCTTCAGTGTTCATTCTGTGCCATGTTCAGGGTTGGCAAGAAACCCACTTTTTTTGAAAAAGCCCACCCCAGGTGGGTTTTTTCGGGTTTTTTCACCTAAAACCCGAAAAAACCCGGGTAAAATTGGTTTTTTTCATATGTCCATATGGTAGTTCATATTAGACCTACCTATTCTTATTTTTATAATAATACTGTACTGTACCATACACTATTAATATAACATTTGTCTTGTTTTTAGCAAAAAGGTTGCCTTCCAGGCAATTAAGCATAAAGTTATTATTTTCTCAGATTGAGCTTCACAACAAAATTTGGAAAACATGGACCAATTTGAACTAAATTTGGTGTGGTAAATTATCCTATTGTTAGGCTATACTTCCTATGGAAGACAGGCCCCTGTGTCTTCTGCTGGAAGTAGATGAATTACAGCTCCCAAAGGGAACTTAATTCAGCTAGTTATATCTATTTAATTCATATTACTGAATATTTTTTCTTTTATTTCACAGTTAAATAAAACAAACTGGCAACAGCATATTTATCTTTACTGCTAGCCTACAGAATTAGTCTGTTTGAAGTTATAACTGCATTAAATAATGCCAAAGACCTTTGGATCAGGAAGAAAATCAGGGCATGAATGGAGTGAAGTCAATATTAT
Source organism: Bathynomus jamesi (assembly GCA_023014485.1). NCBI lineage: Eukaryota > Metazoa > Arthropoda > Malacostraca > Isopoda > Cirolanidae > Bathynomus > Bathynomus jamesi. The sequence goes on from JAJOZX010001256.1 coordinate 593,333, forward strand.
TGATGGGACTAGTAAAGTTAGATGCAAACATTGCAGTAATGAAATAAGTAATAAAATAGAGCGAATAAAAATGCATTTAATGAAATGTTTGAAACACATGGAATCAAGAAACAAGACTGACAATACTGCCAGTACATCATCTTCATACTGCCATGACATAGACCTCTCAGATGATCCAGACTCATCCTCACCACCACTGACACAATTACAGATGAAAAAAGAAAAATTCAAAAGAAAGTAAGCAATTTTGGCATGACAACAACAACTTTGCAGAAAAATGTCATTGATAACAAATAGCCAAATTCTTTTATGCAAATAATATTCCATTTCTATGTGCAGAGTCTAAGTATTTAATGAAATGATAGAGACTCTAAGACCAGGCTACACTCCACCTTCCCGTCGAAATTTGTCTGGTCCACTTTTAAATACAATCCATGAAGTAGAAAATTCCTTGAAGATGCAGTTGACTGAAGAATCAGGATGTATAACACCCTGATTGGCTGATGTCTACACTCTATAACCTGCTACCTCACCCAAAGAGTTATACCTGTAGGTCTATTTGTTGACTCATGTTTGCTTGCTTTGCATGTAAAATCATTATAGGCGCCTATATGACAATTTTTAAAAATAATTGCATATGCACTTCTTAAGTTTCATGAAAAAACCCATAAGTGGGTAAAATAGTGGGGTTTTTCAAGTGGGTTTTTTCGGGCTGGGCCCACTAGTGCCAACCCTGGCCATGTTAGTTATATTCTTGTTCCTAACAATAAAAGAAACACTTGAAAATGTAGCTTTTGGTCTCATTTATATATATATATATATATATATATATGTGTGTGTGTGTGTGTTTTGATGCAGATCTGGTGAGTGGTCAGGGTGGGGGTGGGGGTTGGGTAGGGTGCCCCCAAAAAGCTAGAAATGATGCTGCTCTAGTGAGAAAAAGTTATGTACATTTAAATTGTCCAAACCCAAAAACATTTTGAACATCTGTATCATATCTCCCCTCATACAATGTCTCTCAAAACTAAACATACCTAGTTCCTTTAATCTTTCCCTGTATTCCAACCTTCTTAGGTTAGGGATAAGTTTGGTTGCCCTATGTTGCACACCTTCAAGCATATCAATATCATGTCTAAGGTGAGGGGACCAAGCTTCAATGCAGTATTCTGAGTGAGATCTAACATAAGAATTATTCAATTTACAGATGGCTTCCTTACTCTTATAACTAACATTCCTTTTAATAATACCTAACATTTTATTTGCTTTATTTCTAGCCTCTAAGCACTGCTTAGAAAATTTTAGATCACTATCAACTATAACACAAGATCATTTTCCTGTTTAACATCCTCTAACCAGTTCCCTTGCATCTCATAACTAAAATTTTCATTATTTCTACCAAAATGCGTAACTTTGCATTTTTTAACATTGAATTCCATCTGTCATTTACTAGCCCAAGCAACTAATCTATCAAGATCTTTTTGTAATTTATAAGAATTTTCTATGTTTGTAACTGGGGCAACTACCTTTATATTATCTGCAAATTTAGAAACTTTACTACCTACTCCCTTCTCTAAATCATTTAGATATAAAATAAATAGTAATGGACCTAAAACTGATCAGGTCTATAGCAATTAGGTACAGCACCCGTAATCCTTCTACAACTCAGAATAGGGGCTCAAGCCTTTCCAAATTCAAGTGGATTCTGAATTAGGTGGAATTTTGTGAATTTCATATTTTGAAATATTCCAAATTCGATACAGGTAAACCCCCGTTTGCATTTTTGCAATGCTTTGATTTGCGACTCTTCACTATAATGATATGGAAAAATTAACACCACTCTTCAATTTGAGGTCTGAAGTCTCCCGCTAGAACAACTGTCCAATCCACCACAGCCATCCACCTTGGGACTCCCGCAACTCTGACACTTTGAGCCAATCACTGCAGTTTAATGCCCTGATGATGACTGGACCAATCTTCTGAACTAGATTTAAATGCCCTGATGATTGTTCTTTTAATATAGCTAACATGTTTTTAGGACCCCCAACTTCTGGCCCCCCAGGAATGTATCCCCATTGAACCCATGTTATAATGCTCCCAATCTGCGATTCTTCTAGTGATCTGTTTTCCATGAATGCATTCCAGTCACAAACCGGGGTTTACCTGTACTCCATTCTGAAAAATCACAAAGTTAATGCAATTCATAATGACTCCAAAATGTAATTCACAATAAATTTACTAAATTTTAGGCACATTTCTGTTTGAATTAATGAATACAAAATATATTATTGATTGCTGTAATTTCTATCACATGATAACTACACTGTAATAAAAATTACTTAAGTTATAGATTATGAAATGCAAAATTAACATTCAGAATGGTTATGAATTGAGCAGAATTAGCGGGTTACTTTTCGGAATAATTCTTCCAATTCAGAATATTATGAATTATTAGAGATTTCAATACTCAATTTTGGAATCACCAAAATGTTCTGAATGAGGAGGAATTCTGAATTATGGAGGGATTGCTATATAGGCAGTTATTTCTCTACTAATTTAATACAGTCTAAGTATAAAAATGACAGGCAAAAATGACAGTATAAAAATGACAGCCATAGAGACAGAGGCTGCTGATAGCTTTCTTTTTTCCTGTTCATTTTACATAAAAAAAAATAGACATGCTACCAAAGTTTAGTAGCCCCATATTTCGATATCTGCAAGCTAGACAATAGTAAAGCTAAATTTAATATATGCAGAATCATTATGTCAAACAGAGGCAAAGAGCCTTGGAAAATGACAACATCCAACTTCTGAGAAGTCACTTAAAAGTAAGACACAAGGATACATTTTCAAAACTAGAAAAGTTTACAAAAGGTAATTCGGGCAACACAACTGTTGCAATTCCATCAGTTAGCCAATTTTTTAGAGGTAGAAACGTAACTCCAACCAGGTACAAAAGTGCATGGGAAAATTCATAGTTTAAAGGCAAAATTAGCAGTAAAACAGCAATCCACAAAAAGTTACAATGGAAAATATAAATGATCTATGGGTAAAGGGAATCTGCAACAAAATTAGTAAGATAATGCGTACTGATACTCAGCCCTACTCAATAATGGACAACAAAGATTTTAAAAGATTGATAAATCATTTCAAGCAAAGATATCACATCCCATCTAGAAGATATTTCTCTGAAATGATTGTTACAAGAGTATATGAAGAAATGAATGTTAGCCTTAGAAAAAGTAAATTAGTAACTGATTTCAAACATAGAAAGGTTATGCACCAATGAAATTACATTTCCCTTCTACCATTCTGAAGGATAATTTCTCGAGAATGATTTGTTGCACGTAAAAGTTTCATTAATAAAATATTAATTTCTATTATTATTTTTTGCTTATTAAAAATTATAGCTGCTAAGCTGAATTATATAGCTATATACTAACGTATATATATATTAGTTTCTCTTTCTACAATATTTTCTTTATTTCTTATTTTTATTCTCTTAAGACTATTACAATTTGATGAATAAAATGTAGACAGCCTTAAATATTATTTTGATTAAGAATAATAATAATAAACTTTCCTATTATCCTAGACACCAGACTTTTTTCTTTTTTTTTTAAATGTTAAGTGACTAACCAAACTTAACCTAAAAGGTCAGGTTAGTTAGTTAATATTTAAAAAAAAAAAAAAAAAGTCTAGTATCTGGGATAACAGGAAAGTACCAATAATAATAAGCATAATACTATACCAGTGTGAATGATTCATATATGGAATATATATATATATATTATTTTCATGATGAATGCCAAATAATTTCCTTTATTGTCTAAATGAATAATTTTCTGGATAATTAAAAAAAAAAAAGTTATTTAAAAAAATTTTGAATTTCAGAGGTGCACTCTGTCAGATCAACCAAAAAAAATTGAAATTAACACCCTCATCTCTCATATTTTGCTGAAATTTGGTTTATAGGGAGTTTGTGAGCCCTGAATCCATTTCTGAAATTATAAGGTCAATCCGACCAACGGTTCAAGAGATATGACCTCGGGCAATTTGAGGTCACTCGCGAGGTTACTAACATTTGGCGAGCCATAACTGGGTAATAATTGTCATAATTATATAAAAGTATATATATTTAGAATCAGAAAACGACAAGGAATCCAAATATGCAAGTTTTAGAACTCTAGGTTGAAAAATAAAAAAGTTACACTGTAACCAAAATTTGAGGTCACGATTTGACCTCTGGGGTATCAAATGAGAATTTTTTTTTTAAATGTAAAAAATGAAGGCATAGGCATTGGCTATTAGAATCAGCAAAAAAAGTTGTTTATGTTAGTATTTTTCATGTAACTAACATATAAGTGAACATATTCATAAGTTGTGCGTCAATTCTACCTATTTTTTCACACTTAAGCTCATAATTTGACCTATAGAAATTAAAATTACATTTTTTATAGATAAAAAACAAAGTCAGAGTTCTTGACTAATAGAAACAATCATAAAAAGTTTGTTTATGTTGGTACTTTTCATGTAACTAACTTATAAGTGAACACCATATTTATAAATTGCTTGTCATTTCAAGGAATTTTTATATCTTAGCTATCAATTTGACCTCAAGCTCCAAGAATTTAATAAAAATTGTATTTCACTGCTAATCTACACTGGCAATAATAGTTATAATAGTGAAAGGGGAAGACTAAGCTCACATGTAGCCTAAACAAACCTGTTGAAACATGTTGCTACTTGTCTAAGTGCAGAATCAACACAGATAGTTGCAAAATTCCTTGTCTACAGGTTAGTACAGTTCCAGCCAGCACTGTGGGTGGCTGGTGGGTATGGTGTTTTAATGAGCCTCAGAGACTATCAAGGCCTAAAATATTAAGTGTGTATAGCTATATATTTTCTAAAAAATATATATTACCTAATTGTAAATCCTATATCCTTACAGATCAAAATACAATGGTTCGGCACTTGAAATACTGCCAAGACCCTATTCAAAAACACAAGAAACGCATAACAATCAATCTTAGAAAAGTGACTGATGTACTTGTTGAAAAATGTGCTGGAAGAGTGAAAAAAGACTCATTGTTGTGTGTGAACTGCTGGACACTGATAATGAAAAACCCCACTATACTTAGTACCACTGAAAACAACGAGTCTGAGCAGGATTCAAATGAATCATCTACTATCAGTGGCTTGAGTAACATCTCTTCAATTCAAGATCTGGACAATGACAGTGATTGCTTGATAAAGGAAAATCCTTCAACTTCAGTTGAACCAGTTCTAGCATTTCTGGACCAAACACCAGTTAAAAAAAGTAAGTAATAAATTAATATAATAACTTATACTTTACTACAAGGTCTGTTGATCTACTATATAGCCAATTATATAGCATTTAAGGTACTATAATTAATATTTAATTACTAATATTCAGGTGTGTGAAACCTTTTTTTCTGTTCTTTTCAGAAGGGCTGTCATTAAGCCAGAAAAAGCGCAAGGCTCGTTGTAAGCTATCATCTGCTCAGAAACACCTGAAGGAGAGGCTAGAACTCAGTTATGGTGTTCAAATTACCGAGGAGGTAAGTGATACTTCAAAACCTGAAACTAAATCTGAAAAACATCTAGACAAATTAATGAATGAATTGAAACAGTCATTCCTGGAGAGCAAATGTCACCATCACAAACTACAAATATTGACACTCTCACCATACACAATTGAAAAAACAGCTAGTTTCTTTCAAACTACAACATACATGGTGAAAAGAAGCCGTTCACTTAAATCAGAACATGGAATCCTTCCGAAGATTCCACTAATGAGCAAAGGAAAAGTGATATCTGAAGAACACAAAGATATAGTTAGAAGATTCTATGAGTCAGAAGAGGTTAGTCGTATGTGTCCTGGCCAAAAGGATTGCGTGAAAGTTATCAGTGCTGAAGGTGCAATGAAGGTGCAAAAACGATTGGTCCTCGGAATTTAAGAGAGATGTTTGAACTATATAAAAATGATGAAAAGAATCCCAAAATAGGATTTTCCACATTTGCAAAATTACGGCCATCATATTGTGTGCTTGCCGGTAGTGGTGGGACTCATTCTGTCTGTGTCTGCACATACCATCAAAATCCAAAATTGCAGCTGGCTGCATTGGGAGAAAGAGGTCTTTCATACAAGGATCTTATGGATTACAGTGTCTGCAGTACAGAAAGAGAGACTTGCATGATGCAACTTTGCAATGATTGCCCAAGAGAAGAGGGTGTCCTGGATTTTCTTGAGTTACTTGACAGTGTGAAATCAGCTCCAAATGAAATATCTTACAAGCAATGGGTGACTGTTGACCGTTGTACAATGGTTGATAAGGTGGAGCCACTTCATGAATACTTATCATCCCTAAGCATGAAAATATCCCGCATGGTTCGTCATCACTTTGTTGCTCAGCAACAATCACAGTACTTCAAGCAGTTGAAAGAAACACTACCACCTCAGAGCGAGGTAGTTATAGTAGGTGATTTCTCTGAGAATTATTCTTTCATTGTCCAGGATGCTGCCCAAGGGTTCACTGGGACAATTCACAGTGTACAGTTCACCCTTTTGTCATCTATTATAGATCATCTGCAGACCAGGAACTTAGCCATTTTAGTGTCTGTTTCTTATCTGCATCACTAAAACACAACACTATAATGGTTTACTCATTCATATTGAAGCTTATGACATATGTTAAATTCAGATGCCCACAATTGAAGAAGGTGCACTATTTCTCAGATGGAGTGCTGGCCAATATAAGAACAGATACAACTTCACAAATCTCTGTTACCATGAAGAGGATTTTGGTCTGTCTTGTGAATGGCACTTCTTTGCTACATCCCATGGCAAAAATGCATGTGATGGGATTGGAGGAACAGTGAAAAGAGCTACTGCTCGTGCCAGTTTGCAGAGAACTACAGAGAGGCAAATTCTTACACCAGAACATGTTTCAGTTTTGTGAAGAAAACTTGAGCAGAAGATAAATTTTTCTTTGTAACTACAGCTGATTTGAAAGATGCAGAAGAACGGTTGGAACATCGATTCAAGGATAGTAGGGCTATTCCTGGAACTCAGAAATATCATAGATTTGTTCCCTAAACAAGGAAGAACTGATGGTGTATCCCATTTCAAGTGGCATTGGAGAAAAGAAAAGAATAAGGAAAAGTCATTTTACTAATGAACCTGCAATGCTTGGTAACCTAAAATGTGTCAAACCAGGAGAGTATGTTGGCTGCATTTATGACGTGCAAGTTTGGTATGGAATTGTGGAGGAATATTGTGAAGAGTTTGATGATTTCACTGTGAACTTTCTACATCCCTCTGGGTCATCAGGATCAAGTGCATATTATTATCCATCAAACAAGGATTCATGTGCAGTGCCAGGACATCATATATTAACTGTAATGAGTTGTCCTACCCTAAGAGGGGGCAGCAGAATTCAATACATTTTTCCACAAAAAGAAATTGATGAGAGCATCGAGCATGCAAAAATTGTATTAGGCTAGCACATGAATCCTCTAAGTAGGTCTTCCCCTTTCACTATTATAACTATTATTGCCAGTGTAGATTAGCAGTGAAATACAATTTTACATTTTTTGCCTTTGTTTTTATATCTATAAAAAAATGTAATTTTAATTTCTATAGGTCAAATTATGAGCTTAAGTGTGAAAAAATAGGTAGAATTGACGCACAACTTATGAATATGGTGTTCACTTATATGTTAGTTACATGAAAAATACTAACATAAACAAACTTTTTTTTGCTGATTCTAATAGCCAATGCCTATGCCTTCATTTTTTACATTTAAAAAAAAATTCTCATTGATACCCCAGAGGTCAAATCGTGACCTCAAATTTTGGTTACAGTGTAACTTTTTTATTTTTCAACCTAGAGTTCTAAAACTTGCATATTTGGATTCCTTGTCGTTTTCTGATTCTAAATATATATACTTTTATATAATTGTGACCATTATTACCAAAGTTATGGGTCGCCAAATGTTAGTGACCTCGCAAGTGACCTCAAATTTCCCGAGGTCATATCTCTTGAACCGTTGGTCGGATTGACCTTATAATTTCAGAAATGGATTCAGGGCCCACAAACTCCCTATAAACCAAATTTCAGCAAAATCTGAGAGATGAGGGTGTTAGGCACTGGTTGATCTGACAGAGAATGACCCTATAGCTAGGGTATACAGTATACTGTAACCATTCCATTAATTTTATAGTGTAATGAGAGAAATCCTTTATATTTCAGTCACCTAATATAATGTGGTACATATTTATACTCATGGTACAAGATAGTAAAGAAATGTAATTGATTAATTAATTTCAAGTAAAATACAAATATATTTGGAGGATAATCATTTGTACCATTATATATTAGTTTCTCTTTCTACGAGAACTTTCCCGTTATCCCAGATACTAGACTTTTTTTTAAAAAATATTAAGTAACTAACCTAACCTTTTAGGTTAAGTTTGGTTAGTCACTTAACATTTTAAAAAAAAAGAAAAAAGTCTGGGGTCTGGGATAATAGGAAAGTGTATTATTATTATTATTATTATTATTCTTAATCAAAATAATATTTAAGGCTGTCTACATTTTATTCATCAAATTGTAACAGTCTTAAGAGAATAAAAATAAGAAATAAAAAAATATTGTCGAAAGAGAAACTAATATATAATGGTACAAATGATTAAGACTGTTACAATTTGATGAATAAAATGTAGACAGCCTTAAATATATTTTGATTAAGAATAATAATAATAATAATAATAATAATACACTTTCCTATTATCCCAGACCCCAGACTTTTTTCTTTTTTTTTAAAATGTTAAGTGACTAACCAAACTTAACCTAAAAGGTTAGGTTAGTTACTTAATATTTTAAAAAAAAGTCTAGTATCTGGGATAACGGGAAAGTACCAATAATAATAAGCATAATACTATACCAGTGTGAATGATTCATATATAGAATTGTATTTGATATACAGGGTGGGCGGAAAGTAACTCCCTATTTTGGATTGGTAAAAAAATACGTATATTATCCATTTATTTCAGAAGAAATAATATGAAAAGGTAGGCATACATGGTAGGTTTTCTCTGAAATTCAATGTGGGCTCCAACTCTTTCCACCAGCTTCTGGAGCCGCCCAGGAATGGTGTCCACTGACTTTAGCAGGAACTCCGGCGGGATGGAGGACATGACTTCCCAAATTCAGTCCTCCAGTTCTTCCAATGTCCTCGGTTTGGTGCGGTAGACTTCTTCCTTTACCCACCCCCAAAGAAAGAAGTCGCACGGTGTCAAGTCGGGGCTCCTGGCTGGCCATTGATGTGGACCACGATGACCCATCCAACGCCCAAAGAAGTGGGCATCCAGCCACTCACGGACAACAAGAGCGAAGTGCGGAGGGGCGCCATCTTGCATAAATATCAGATCGTCGATGTTCTCCCATGTGCTGACAACCGGCCAGACCTCGTTTCACAACATAGCAAGGTACCGCTCAGCATTCATGGTGTTGCGCAGAAGGAATGGGCCCACAACCTGATCTGAGGTCATACCACACCACACCGTTACACTGAACCGATTCTGCCATTTTTCAGCGGTAACTGTGCGACTTCTTTCTTTGGGGGTAGGTAAAGGAAGAAGTCTACCCTACCAAACCGAGGACATTGGAAGAACTGAAGGACCGAATTCGGGAAGTCATGTCCTCCATCCCGCCGGAGTTCCTGCTAAAGTCAGTGGACGCCATTCCTGGGCGGCTCCAGAAGCTGGTGGAAAGAGTTGGAGCCCACATTGAATTTTAGAGAAAACCTACCATGTATGCCTACCTTTTCATATTATTTCTTCTGAAATAAATGGATAATATATGTATTTTTTTACCAATCCAAAATAGGGAGCTACTTTCCGCCCCCCCTGTAGAAAATGGCAACACATTTATAGCAAACTTCAAGAAACTAAAATTCAGTTGATGTCATATCATACTCCCTAGCTATGGAATTTGAATATTTTTACCCTCCCACGGGAGTGTGGGAAAGACATCAGCTGATCATTGTGTTTTTTAGTTTGTTTTTTTTAGTTTGTTTTTTAGTTGTTTCCTTTCATAAACTGTATGGAAATATATGGCGAAACTTAAGAGTTACTGACAAATAGAGTGGTGTGTTTTTATTTTCAAAATGAACTACATAAAAAACTACTGGGCATCCCTATTAATATTAGCCCTAGTATCTTACTTACCAATGATGGGTGATCTTGTAGTTTAACATCGCAAATTAGGTAAGGTTACTTTAAGTTGTGTTTAAATGTTATGAAACGTTAAATTTCTGGACGAATTTGCGACGTTAAGGTATAATATTAACCCAATGATGTTAAACTAACAGGCCTATAATTTCCTACCTTTCTTTCACTACCCTTTTTGTAAAGGGTATGCCTACCTCTTGGGTTATATCTAATTCATGCTTGGTATTTTCATAAATTCCTTCTAATTCTTCACATCGTCCCTGCAAGCTTTCCTTCTCCTCAAGCAATACCAAACCATATTGAGCGGCTTGATTTTTCTCAGAGATAGTTTGATCAAGCTCATTGGATAGTCTTTCTATCTCTCTTTGCAGGTTGACAATTTTTTCATTCTCCATTTTCGGACTAATAATTTGATTGGTATGATATTAAAATTTGTAGGTTATATACATTACCAAACTGCATTAAGATAATTATATGATACCGTTATACACTACAAAAACTACCTTCATATAAAAATTAACCTGGTACTATAATAACCTGAAAACAAATTCTGCTGATGAGCACTTTTTCCTATTCGAAACTTGAACTTCTGCCTACTTTCATTTATATATTTGTTTACAGTATTTTATTTCCCTTTTATGTTTTATTTCACGTATGCTTTCAAAACATTTTACATCATAAATATCTTTACATAAAATGAAGCGTTACTTCTTTCACTTTATTAACTGCAAGTAGAATCATAGTCTAATATGATAGTGGGAAAAAGTTTTTAGGTCATATTCTATTGAATTAAAATCTCTGAAGAAACAAGTATTGGAAGGCACATGACGCCGGAAAAGTGCCACAATCTGAAATCTGAATTTTCTGAGATAAGTTGTGACCAAAGACCAAGGCCTGGGAAAGGAATCATGGGCCCAAGTGCTTTGACATCTCATGCACCCCTCTCCCTGGCCCTGTCAAAGACTACCTAAATCTACATCTAATTAAGCCATGCTCGTACGAAATTTCATACTGCTTTATGAAATCGAGGAAAACCAGGGAGACCCTATATTTATGATAATACCATATCCATCAAAATGTTGAGCTTCACATCCAAAGCTAGCAGACATGGGCAGTAAATACTTTAATGTATTTAAATAATAAATACATTACTTGAAAATAAAAGTAATTAAATACTAAATAAAATTCAGGTTTTCAGAAAGTATTTAAGTACTAAATACATTACTCCTAAAAATGTATTTAATTACATTTCAAATACAATTTAGATACTTTTCAAAGAGCACAAAATCACTAACATCAGCTTAGAGTCAAATAAAATCGAAAGTCGCAGAAGTAGATGCTGCAATTGTTTTGTGGCACAGAAGACATAAAGTATCCACTTTACTACCATCTTTGGAAGTTATTCGGAAATATTTTCCATCAAAAAGTGGGTGCAGGTGTAATTCGCTATTTTTATTTTCACTTCCACCATCAACAACTTCTATTTTACCACCTTCTTTTCCACCACTTCCACTTGCTGCAGCCATGTTACAAATGTTGTCCTCGTCTAATATGATCAATAGGCTAAGGCTAATTGCACAGTTAGCGCTGAACTTTACACAACCACACATGACGATGCCTCAGGAGTCAGGATAGACTGCCGGCTGCCGCATTGCAGTTGTGAGTCTGTGACAATCGCCATTACAGCAGGCTGGAAGTTCCATTTTTCAAGTTGCTTCCAGAAAGTTCCAGCCTGCTGAGCCTGGAACTTTCTGGAAGCACAAGCACCTTGAAAAATGTTTTAATGTGTTCTGTGGTACCAGTTAAATACTGGGTGGTTAGTACTGTACATCCTCGCAAAATTGAACAGTTCACAAAAAAATATTTTAAAAATGTATTTAAAAACAGGTATTTACAAATGCTAAATACTTTTCGAAAGTATTTAAATACGTAATTAAATATACTCTCCAAAAAGTATCTATAAATACATGTATTTAAATATGTATTTAAGTATTTTCAAATACATTACTGCCCATGTCTGAAAGCTAGTGAGTTGAGTCCAAATTTGTGAAGTTCCACTAAAAAAAAATATATATAGGGTTATGGTTGATTGCCATTCAACTTAGCCATCCGATGGAAATTTCCAGCAGATATTGATGCTCAGTTGACGGCAAAAACCCTACGTCTTTTCGTTAAAAAGTTGTGTTTGTGGAGGTCTTCAAAAGACCTCGTTAAGTAGTGGGTTTTTTTTTGTTAATATTTAATTTATTTTCCTTTGGCTTTGGTATTTAGTGCTTCCTAATGGTAAAAAAGGAAATTACCATACCTTATTATTTCGTTGGATCTCGCTTCTGGGTGTAGGGCGCGGGACTGCTTATCGCGCCTTTCTTTCGATGTAGGCGATGGGGTTGCGAAAAGGAATGAGTATATCCTTTTGTGTTATTAGTTTTATATTATTAGGTATTCACTCAGAACTTATAGAAAGATTAAGCAAGTCTTCCTTGCCTAAAAGTAACGCTCGTAACCAGGCAGCTCTCAAATAAGCTAATATAAATTCCTTTGTCTTAAATTTTCGCTTACTTTACAAAGTCCCCAGACGTCTAATTTTTGTGTTTTCATTATTTCTTCTCTTGAAGTAATTTTCATGAGTCAGCGATGGAAATTTTTGATACGAAATAATACTTTTTCTTGTTGTTATGTGGACCCAATGCCTGCGTATTGGGTTTTATGTATGGCAATTGTGAAAAAACTATAGGAGCTATGGGTTGATTGCCTGATACCCTCATCCGTTGGAAATTTCCAGCAGATTATAGTGGAGAGTTAACGACAAAAGCTCTACGTTTTTTCGTTAGAGAGTTATGTTTATGTAGGTCTTCAAATGACCTCTTTATGTTTAATTGCCTTCGGTATTTGCGCTGCCTAATGGTAAAGAAAGGAATTGCCTTACCTTATTATTTCGTTGGGCCTCGCTTCTGTTTCGATGTAGGGCCGTGGTACGATGGAGTTACACAATGAGTTGATTTGATGTAACTAATATAGACAGTCACTGTATTTAAATACCTGAAAGAATAGGCCTATCCTTTTTATAGTTATTAGATTTTATATTATGAGGATTTCACTCAGAACATAGAGGAAGATAAAGTACATCTTCCTTGCTTAAAGCATCGCTGTAACATAAACAGCTCAGAGTGCCGCCAGTATAATATAATCGTTAGGAATCTGCTGATTCTTCAAAGTTCGTTGGTTGACTCTTCTCTCTCGATGTAATTTTCACGAGTCAGCAATGGAGAATTTTGAATACGACACAATAAATTTGGTTTTCTTGTTGTCATGCAGGCCCGATGCCTCCATATTGGGTTCTATGTATGTATGGCAATTATTTTCAGTCTCAATAGGCGATGTCGCCAATCCCGAGGCAATTTTGTAGATATTTAATTCAATAAATTAATAATTTGTATTTAATTATGAAATAAAGGTATCACATACGATACCATATTGTAAACATGTATAGTTTCTCCATAGCAATTATTTCCATTCTCAATAAGCTTTGTCGCCAATCCCGAGGCAATTTTGTAGTTATTTCATTCAATAGATTAATAATTTGTATTTAATTATGAAATAAAGGTACCATACACGACACCATTTTGTTGGCGTGTATTAGCCTGGGTTTGAATTAGGCTTTGTTGTGAACTGTAAAGTGTATGACAGGCATGTATAGTTTTTCCATACCACCAAAGCCTACTAAGATTCTTATCATGTCATTCATAATGTGTCATACAAAATGAAATCTACAATTTATTACAGTTATTTACTACGTACCAAAGATTTATCTTATGGGAAGCAATGGAAAATTATATTGTCCGGATTTCCTTTTATCTGGACATTATTTACATTTACTGTATATTTCATTTGGAAAACATGAGGCCAAAATTAAAAGCCATTTCAGACCGACATCTACCTTTGAACTACATGACGTAAACTGGTCAGAAAAGTCATTAATGGGATTTGCATTTTGTATTGATCACTTCAGAGGGCGCTGCGAGTCAATTTTTGTACGGACGTTTATCAATGAATATTAACTATATATACACACACCCTTTGGTTTTGCTTCCGTTCGAATTGTTCATTCTGACGAAGGTCAAGCTTTTAACTCGACCTTAAACCTACAGTTTAACGTGGAATTCGAACAACGCCCCATCAGCAGCCCAGCGTCGTCTTAACCACTAGGCTACCCAGGGTATTCATTTATCTACCAACCAATTTCTTTATTGTGTGGAAGGATGAACAGCTGGGTTTTGCTGCGCGCCGCCTGCCGTAACCGGGTCTCGATCCCAGTTCCAATGGACTCATAGTCAGCTCGCTAACCACTACAACACCGAGGCGTGTATATACAGGGTGGGCCGAAAGTCTGGATCCATAGGAAAATATTTATTTTAATACATAAATTACAACAAATGGTAAATACTTAAAATGAATATCAACTTTAACTCGTAAATGCGTATCCGTGATACTGTACAGTAGTTCGTCCTCCAGTATAAATACTCAAATACTTTTTTTATTTCAGCCCAGAAATGGCTTCGAATCTAACAACAAAAGACCGGGTAGAACTTGTGCTCATGTACGCAAGACAGGGCGCTACACACAGAGAAGTTGCTACTGAATTCAATAGAAATCATCCTGATAAGCATCCAGTAACACATGCGACTGTTGGCAAGTTGTTTAAACGTTTCAAAGAAACAGGAAGTGTACACGATCGACGGCGTTCTGGTCGTCCAAAAACTGCAACTGATGAAAATACCTCTGCAATGGTATGTGAAACTTTAACGAATAGTCCAGTAAAGTCAACAAGAAGATTATCAAATGAAACACGCATCTCGAGAACGTCAATTCGAAGAATTATTAAAAATCATAAATTCCATCCCTAAGTGCCTCGATGTCAGAGGCCGCCAATTTGAGCATTTGTTATAATTTGTTGTTTATACTGGAGTACGAACCACTGTACAGTATCACGGATACGCATTTACGAGTTAAAGTTGATATTCATTTTAAGTATTTCCCATTTGTTGTAATTTATGTATTAAAATAAATATTTTCCTATGGATCCAGACTTTCGGCCCACCCTGTATATACACACACCTCGTTAAGGTTCCGTGTATTGGTCTCTCTTCACACGAAGGTCAAGCTGGTGGCCTCGCCTCTAGGCCTGGCTTAGTGAAGGAGCGAGTTGCTCTCTTGCGCTCTCCACCGCACATAGCCAGGTACACCCGGCGCATCTGGTACCGTCATGAGCCAGGCATCTAGTCTTCTCTTGAAGACTTCAACTTCAGCCTTTAATCTTGGCTGTGAAATGTCTCTGCGTTTCTTCTAATTTATTAAGTTCTTTCTTTTTATATGGGGACACCAAAACTGAACAGTATTCAAGTTTTGGCATGATCAGTATTCTCAGCAGGGGAATCATTACTGTCTTGTCCCTCCTTTTGAAAGTTCTTAGTACTTGTCCCGCTACTCATTTTGCTTTGTTTATCGCTATCTGATTTCGTGTTTCGAATTTGGCATCATCGGTCATTATTCAGTGGCGTAGCGAGGGTTCGTGGCGCCCGGGGACAAGGGTAGAGAATGGCGCCACCCTCTCGAGGGCTGCCGAAGGCAGCCCCAGTTAGGCGCTAAGGCGGGGGTTCCGGGGGACCTCCCTCGGGAAAATTTTGACTACGAAGTGTCGATTTCATGGTTCTAGGACAACTGCCACCTGGAAAACTGCCACCCGGACAACTGCCACCCGGACAACTGCCACCCTGGAAAACTGCCACCTGGAAAACTGCCACCCGGATAACTACCACCCAGACAACTGCCACACTGGAAAACTGCCCCTAGTGTTTATGCCCTTGTTCCTGGCACAAACTTGAGTTAGGGGGTGGGTTAAAATGCACCCTGCTGGTTTTAGGGTTTGGGGGGGGACGAGGTACTCGCTGATAGCAGTCCTTGTCATTCTCGATTCAGTTTTCACCACTCCGGGGTGGGTTCAGGAGAGTTGCGCGCCCTCCCGGCCCTTACCGCCCAAAGTCTTCTCTTTAGGTCAACATGCCCTCGTTGGATTATACAAATTGATGGTGTTAAACCAGGGTAGCCACGAGTAACCTCGAAGCTCGGTTTCGACCGCCACCCTCCCGGTCACACTGGAAAACTGCCCCTAGTGTTTATGAAAATTAACAAAAAAAGTTGTAAAAAAACATTATTTATAAAATAGACTTTTTAAAAATGGATATTTAACAATGAATTATTAATAGATATCTATACATACATAAAATAATATTAGAAAAAACCTAACCTAACCTAACCCTACCTGTGGCAGTTGTCTGGGTGGCAGTTTTCCAGGGTGGCAGTTTTCCGGGTGGCAGTTTTCCGGGTGGCAGTTTTCCAGGGTGGCAGTTTTCCGGGTGGCAGTTGTCTGGGTGGCAGTTGTCCGGGTGGCAGTTGTCCGGTGGCAGTTTTCCAGGTGACAGTTGTCCGGATACCGTTATTCCCATATGTTTCATTTTATGTGCTTTTATACCATGATCACATTTGTCGAAAGCTTTAGCAAAATCCATATATATGACATCATAGTTTTCATTGCCTTCAAGTGCATCTAGGATATTGTTAGTGCTCTATAAGTTGTGATAGGCATGATCTTCCTAATCGGAATCCGTGCTGATTTTCGTTTCGTTGAATCTTTCCAGTGTCTCCAAGAAGTCATAAATTTTCTCTCTGACTATTCTTTCAAATATTTTGGTGAAGTGGGACATCAATGACACTGGTCTACAGGTCTATAGTTCTTTGCTTGAGATGTATCTCCTCCTTTATATACAGGGACAATGTTCGCTCTTCTCAAGATGCTCGATATTTCCCCCGTGTCTAGGAATCTTCATATTCAGTATAAGGGTGTAATTATTTCATTTTTAGTTTTTAATCCAGGTTTTTAATACATACATACATATATATATATATATATAGTAGTCCCTCTGTAATCGTCGTTAATTGGTTCCATGAACAGACGACGATTAAGGAAACGACGATTAACGAGTCATTGAAATACATGATGTAATAATCACAATTTGTTCCAGACCACCTGCTCTACTGTACTTACCAAATTATCAGCCACAATCGATCGCACAATAATTGTCGGTACGCCATATTCCCTGCCAATGTCTGCAGAACGTTTTCCATTTTCAAAATCATCTATAATTTTTAGTTTAATCTCCAATGTGGTCACATTTTTAGGCCTTTTACCTTTACTATCACTTTGTACATTCTTAGGAGGGGCCATTTTCACTAAAGTGAATTAAAAAAGCAAATATTTTAAAGTAAATTGCGTAGTAAAACTGCGCGACGTCCATTTCCACTGAGCGTTCAACAAAGACTGATGCCCCGCTGGCAGACGACGATTAATAGAGGGAGGACGATTAACGAAATAATGGTGTTAAATAAGGGACGACGATAGTCGATGGCGACTATTAAAGAGGGACTACTGTATATACTGTATATATATCAACCGGCTAGACCTTATCCTAAACCCTGAAATTTACTATTTCGGGTGGTATACAGGACTTTTCACCACATTTTGATATCTCTCTCAGTAAGCAAATGACCACAACAATTAAGATCGCGATCCAGAATCTGGGAAACGCTGTTAGGAAACACGAAATCATGCTCACTGCCGTAGAAGACAAGCTTTTGGTGATACGCGGCCTGAAGTGCGTAATCTGGCAACTCTGCGACACGTGCCACATGCCAAAACCACCCGATCCCTACGAGTACATCCCCTTCTCGTGATGTAGGGCAAGAGACTCAAAAGTGTGTGAGTGCGGACATGCGTCGACGTGGCATTCATCAAGAGGGTGTTAGACACTAGCAGCACATCTTGTTGCCTAAATGTTCATCCACACTTTAACTTTTACTCTTTAATGTTCTTTACCCTCTCCCCCTCTCGGAGAACTGCACTGGGGGTTACACTCGAAAGGAACTTTTTTTCGAAATGTTGTTAAAGATTTTATTTAAATTTTATTGTTTACAAAACTTCTGATGATTGTCTTTGTAAATGTAGGTTACATAGGCGTACGGGTCGGGGGGGGGGGGGGGTCGGGGGGGTTCATCCCCCCAGATTCACAAGTTTCCAAATATTTTCGGGCAAAGTCCTAAAACAATGGTGGAAAAATTGGAGTTAATTAAAATTAGACTCAGATATACTAATTAAACTAAACATAATAAATTATGCAACAATATTTTTTGCTTGGCTGCAATGTCGCATAAATGTGTCGCATTTAAACTTATAAAAACAAATTTGTTGCTTTATGTATTTCTTAAAATTTTTTATGTAATTTCATTTTCGAGGTACTCTTGCAATCTTTTCAATTTATGTTCGAGAAATTTATGTTATCTGATGGCAAAAAAATTCAGTGTATTGTTAGAATTAATTTTTTCTAGAATATGCATAAAAATATATATATTTTATAATGGTCTGTGCAGGCCTGGATTAACCATTAAACAAAATAAGCACGTGCTTAGGGCACCAAGGGAAGGGGGCACCACAGAATTTTAATAAAATAAAATTAATAAATAAAATTAAAAAACAGGTTATATTTAATATAGTTGTGGGGTCTGGCCTGGGGGATGGCCTGGAAGAAAACTGAATTTTTAATCTATTATTTCACATTCAGCACTTATTGAGTCTTAATGTCTTGTCAGTTAGACAATGGAAGGGTCGAGGGGGGAACCATTGTTGGGCTGTGCTTAGGGCATCAGTTGGCCTTAATCCGGCCCTGGGTCTGTGAATATATATACACGCATTATTGCAACAAAGTCTTTCATTTCCTTGCCATGTTAAGTTCATTATGTCGACATCAGAAAATTCGGGCACCTTGGAAATATTTCGGACAAATTGAGAGTCGCTCCTTGAAAAAATGAAGCCCGTACGCCTACGGTAGGTTAGGTTAGGTTACGCTAGATTAGGTTGCATTAAATTAGGCGAGGTTAGATTACATCATTTTGTTTCTTCGTCTTTGTTTACGGAGGTTCGAACATTTGTCTCATAAAGGTTCAAACGCAGTACATACATCGCACCCTCTCTCGTCTCCTACCGACGCGACGTTTCCCATATTCTCCGTTAGACGGAATAATTGATGCGACACACTTCCGTCTAAGAGAAATTTCTGGCTAACCATAAACTGAAAAAACACCCCTGACATCTTTCGAGCGACTAGCCGAACCACACTGTTCATACGTGATAGACTCGCGGAAATATTAGTAATTAATGGATATTATTATTAATTAATTATTATTATATTATTATCAATTATTATTAATTAATGGATATAGTCAGAAATATTTGACCCCAAAAATTGAGATCGAAATTAATTTTCCGTTCATTGGGGATTTTTGTCAGGGGAGGTTCCGTCTAAAGGGGAATCTACGGGCCTTTTCCAAAATTTGGACTGTTTCCTATTTTTTTTTAAAATACGATATTTAATGCAGATTTTTACGCTGATTTCAAAAACGTGTCTTTTTTTTTTTTGAGAAATTATTTTAAAAGTTACACGGTGTTCTAGTTTACGTGTATATATATTTTTGCTACCCGCACGAAAGGTAGAAAAAAATAACTGAATGCCCGGTTAGGTCAACTGAATAACCGGTTAGGTTCAATGAATGCCCTTGACAATTGGTTAGGTTTAGTTGTGATATTTTTGTTAAAACTACCGAAAATATCACGACTAAACCTAACCAATCGTCAAGGGCGTACAGTTGACCTAACCGGGCATTCAATGAACCAAACTGGGTATTCATTTGACCTAACCGGGCATTCAATTATTTTTTTTACCCTTCGTGCGGATAGCAAAATATATATATATACGTAAACTAGAACATCGTATAACTTTTAAAATAATTTCTTCAAAAAAAGATTTACATTTTTAAATCAGCGTAAAAATCTACATTAAATGTACTTTCAAAAAACTGAGACAGCCCAAATTTCGGAAAAGGCCCGAATCTACTGTATATATATATATATATAATATATATATATTATACAGTGATGGGCAGTATCTAGATACATGTATCGCCGATACGTATCGATCGATACTTTTGTATCGGTATCGGTATCGCTTTAGCTACTTGACAAAAGTATCGATTTATCGGTATCGCTAAGGTCAATTTTCTTAAATGTATCGAAAAAAATCGATACTTCGATACATACGTAGATACATTAATAAGAATTTTTACATATTTAAATAGATGTTATAATATGACACTACTGAGTTATATTGAAGCATACAAGTGTCCTAAATGAAACAATGAAACAACTCGGACTGCCAACATTTCGTGAAAATGAGCTTGATTTTCTCCAGGAATACCTAACCGTACTATAGTACAACCCATTGCAACAGCACTTGATAGGTTGCAGTCCGACAAAGAATGTTTTTACGGTTGCCTGCTTCCGACATTGTTAGCTGTAGAAAAGAAGCTAGAGCGTTTGAATTCGGAGGCATTGCATCATTGTCAGCCACTTCTCAATGCAGTCACAGTAGGGTTCACTTAGCGGTTTGAAAAGTTTCTGTGCCTTGATGCGTCGCATGAGTGTAAAGCAGCAATACTGGCATCGTCTTCAAATCCTCTGTTCAAGTTAAAGTGGATGACAATAAAAGGCAAATTTAATACTAACATTGTCAAAAAGAGGGTTCAAGAAATGTTGGTTAATGCTGTTAAGAGCCTCAGCGAGCAGACCCCCCAGCAACAACTAAGTGATGCTGCATCTGACGGAAGTGCAGATGATTTCTTCTGTTATGAGTCTGCTTCCACTAATGTCTCTGCAACCCAAGATTCCACTGAGATGGAAGTTTTACAGTATCTGGGTGACGGAAGTCATTCTCTCCAATCTCTGAGGCAGTACCCAGGAATTCTACGGGTCTTCCTGAAGTATAACACACCACTACCATCCTCTGCTCCTGTAGAACGGTTGTTTAGTTTGGCTGGTCACATTCACGCTCCAAAAGGAATAGACTGTCTGACCAGATGTTTAGCCAGCTGGTATTTTTGAAGGGTAATAGTAATTACTTTTAATTGTTAGTGTAATATTTTCAGTCATTCATGTATCCTACAAAATTAAAACATACTTTCATTAAATAAAGCAATTGTTTTTATTACATCTATAAAACCCATTAAAATGTCGTTGATTTTACTTACAGTGCGTACAAATTACTAGTATAAACAATAATATCTAATACCTACATATTAAATGAATAATTATAAAAATATACCGGCGATACATGTATCGGCGATGCATGTATCGGTATCGCTTAAGACATCTAGAAAGTATCGGCGTATCGGTATCGCCTAAGACGTTCTTCATGTATCGATGTATCGGTATCGCTTTAGCGATTTTCATGTATCGATGCCCATCACTGGTTATATCATCCACCCTTGCACCAGGGTAGCAGTAACGGCGCCGACGACGAGGGTTTCTCCCACAGAATTCCTCGAGCTGCCCTCGAACAATGGAATCGCCAACGAGTCGTATTTCCGGTTCATCAGCATCATCGAAACCTAAAACAGAAAACTTATTGCTTGTTATTACTGGTAGACAAGTCTTAGGTTTTCTCAATGGTGCTCCATTACGCACTCGAACGAAGGGTTGGGAACTAGAGAAAGAGAGAGGGCTATTAATACTATTTATATTATTAGTAGAAACTGAGGCAGGAGGGGTCGTAACTGGAGTCTCAAGGGATTCTAATTTTGCCGTCAGGAGCATCACGCTTTCTTCAAGCCTTACTCTGGGCTCCTTCTCACGTTCTAACTCGTTCCTCAGCACTTACATTCTTGAGCACCACCTGCAAACTAACTGTTCATTATTATTAGCCATTGTAAACGCGTAAGCGGCAAATTTCCCTTCAAAGCGACTGCAAGTACTTGACGGGGCTGCCATGCTTTTAATTAGTTAAACAACAACAACAACGAAAAACGAGCGTTTGGAAATTAATAAATTACAACGTAGGTCTACCGCGTTCTTAAAACGCAGAAACAGGTTCTTGTAACACAGATTTATACTAAATGAATATAGAATTAAGCTACCGACAAAAGATCTGTAAAAGAACAGTATTTATAATACTTATCTGTCCGCGATTCGATCCGACTTTTTTACTTTTTTTCACACGGTGCGTGACCACACTCTACCTGACCTCTCTAAGGAAGGAAAAATGAACCTTATGACTCCACGTTTTCTGAGAGATTTGAAAAACAAACAAGGCAAGCCACGTGCAGTAGCCTTGGTTTGATCAAATAATATAGTACTGAATAACGTCAATAAATGAAATATATTCGTTAATGAATGATTAGTAGCACGAAGTAATTTAGTTAAGAATGCACCGAACACTATTTTTTTTTAAAACACTTCAACGAAAACCACTTATTCAACTGATAACACTGGACACTCGATAAAACACGTCTGTTCACAAGGAAGGACTGATCACATATGACAAGGAAAGACTGATCACATATCCAGTACATGGTGTTATAGGACCTATTGATCTGGAGGAAGATCTACTAGCTATTAAGGATGAGTTAATTAATAATGGTCATCCAGTAGCAAATGTCAGTAGACTCAGAAAAAGAACAAGTTCTTCATATGTCCCAATTCAACAAGTTAAAGTCGCTTTCAATGCTCAAGTTCTTCCAGCAAAGATCTTTATAGCTTATATATCTTATAGAGTTCATCAGTTTATTCCACATCCAATTCAATGTTTTAAGTGTCAAGTATTTGGTCATATGGCTAAGTCTTGTTGGTCAAAAACAGTAAGATGTGTTTACTGCTCTGGAAACCATGTCGTCTCCTCTTATCCAAAGACTAGTAAAGCCTGTGCCAATTGTTCAGGACCCCATACAGCTAGTTTCAGTGGTTGCTCCTACTTTAGAATTGCACAAGAAATAGAGAGGCTCAAACTTACATCTAATCTCTCCTATAGTGAAGTTAGATCTGATCTTCAAAATCAAGACCCTAATGTAGCCAGAAAGAACATTTACAAGTAGTGCCTTCCCTGTTCTATTAAAACTTATTGCGTCAAGAGAGACTCAAGTCTTGGCTGTGGTAAATCCCTCTTCCCCTTTTTTAAATTCTTGGAGTGGGGTTGTAAGGGGGAGCCCCGGCTCGACTGTGGCGATGCCCCAAAGGCCAGCTGGAGCAGGGATGGATGGTAGAGCTGCAGTCTCTGAACCCTCTACCCCTTTTGGACCTATCGCTCTATCGTCTGACATAATTAAAGTTCTATGTTTAAGTTTATTCAGCTTCACCCTTCAGAGTGGTAGTAATCTCTCCAAGAAGACTTTGAGTACTTTATCCAATTTTGTTTCTTTATTTAATGACGCTTTTCGCACTTATCTCAAAATTGATCAGCTGACAAAGTTCCTTGATAAACTGAAACCTAAGCCTACACCCAAACAGAAGCGTCATGTCCAAATTCGTAAACCCATTTAATATTTCATATCCTAAGGTTTCTAACCTCTTGTTTGTTCAGTGGAATGCCTGCAGACTCCAATCTAACTTGTCAGAATTTAAACTTTTTATTTATACTGAAAAACCCCATTTAGTAGCAGTCTGTGAGACCTGGGTAACCTCTAGACTCCAGACTACATTTATTAATTACACTCAGATCAGAGCAGACAGGGTTGGCCATGGGGTGGGGGTTTGCTATTTCTGATTCGTTCAGATTTGTGTTTTAGGCCATTATCTCTCCGTCCCTTCCCTGCGGGAGTTCTCGAGGTCCTCGCTTTATCTTTAAAAGTAAACAGTGGTACTTTAGATATACTTACAGTTTACAATCCACACCTTCCTTTAACCGCTTTAGAGATCGAACACTATGCACGTCAACTCGGTCAACAAGCTTTAATTTGTGGTGGTTTTAATGGTAGACACAGGGGTTGGGATACAGATATGTCAGGTTCTCCAACATTAACTGCCTTAAATTTATATAATTTTATGCTTTCTTCGGATTTTATGCTATTGACTCCTGTTGAGCTCCCTACAAGATTTAACATAAATAATGGAAGTTATTCAACATTAGAGCTCTCTTTATGTAAAGGTAGGTTTGCTTCTAACTGTACTGTGACTATTGGTGGAAGTTGGGTAGTGACCACTTCCCTGTCCTCACTGCTCTGCAAATTTCACTAGTATCCACACCTCATAAACGACGTTCAACCTGGAAATTATGTGACATAGATTGGGGAATTCGGTCTAGAGCTCTTCCTGACACCCCCTCTATAGAGGGATCTTTAGCTGAAAAAATCCAACACCTTACAGCCTTATTAGTGGAAACAAGTACCTCCACACTGAAGAAGACAACAGGAAGTTTTGTTCCTAAATACCACAAATGCTGGTGGACAAAGGATTGTAGTAGGACAGTGGCTACCCGCTGTCGTGCTCGACGTTTTTATTCTCATCACCAAACTCTATATAATAAGATCCTCTTAAATAAGCCAACTGCTATAGCTCGCCGTACTCTTCGTAAGGCGAAGAGAGTTTCATGGAGCCGGTTTTGTTCAAACTTCAGTTTTACTACACCTTCCACCGAGGTTTGAACTCAGACTAGGAAAATCATTAAGGGTACTGATTCACCCTTCACTTACTCTATTGTTGTAAATGACTCCGTACTAAGTGACGTACGTGCCAAAGTTGAAGTTTTGGGAACCTTCTTCCATTAATTTTTTGGGACTGTAGCAGTTATTGAAGATGAGGATTTTTGCAGGGACATTCAGTCTTCCTTGTTTCTTGATTACGATGAGGATTATAATCTGGACTTTACATTGCAGGAATTACAATTCTCCTTAAGGCAATGTGAACATTCCAGAGGTGGAGCAATGGGACTGGATAATATACTGTGGTGCCGCGTTTGTTAGCGGGCTAAAGATAAAGTAAAGGCCAATTTGAGGCTTTATTCAACATAAACATAGCATACATCTGAAACACAGAAAACAATAATTAGTAAAGACTTGTTACACAGAAAACAATAATTAGTAAAGACTCATTACATTCCTCTCTTCTTTTATAA
The DNA here is from genome assembly GCA_023014485.1 of Bathynomus jamesi. NCBI lineage: Eukaryota > Metazoa > Arthropoda > Malacostraca > Isopoda > Cirolanidae > Bathynomus > Bathynomus jamesi. The sequence goes on from JAJOZX010001256.1 coordinate 618,631, forward strand.
TACGTGATACATTGCACGGTAAGAAACAAAACGACAAGTTCAAGATATTTTGGAAGAAAGAAGAGTCTACAAATTTAAGCGTTGAGCTGGGTATCTGATTCGAGTGCTTCTTCTCAGAGGGGGACTCGTCTCGGAGGTTACTGACACAGGTGGGCCTCTCTCGACTTCGACTGGAGTCGCTTCGACGGGAGCTGTTGGGACCGTGTGTCGGCGGATCTCAGTGGGTTCTGAGTCGTCCGTTAGCGGGGTGGAATTGATTGGCGGACTGGGTACGGGGGGTTCATAGTGATTCGTGTCATCCGTATTGCTACGTCCCGCCGGTGCCAGGTCCCTGATGGATACGGTATCTTCTCTCCCATTCGGATGCCGTATAAACGCTTAGTTGGGGTTTGCCTCAATTAACTCAACTTCCTCGACGAGGGGGTCGTTCTTGGATCGGCGAATGAATTGGCGAAGGAGTACAGTTCCCGGAGAAGACAGCCACGTCGGTAGTGCAGAACCGGTAGAAGTACGCCGCGGGTGCGTGAATAGACGCTCGTGAGGAGTTTCGTTCGTGGCCGTACACAGCAGCGATCTAATCGAGTGCAGCGCGTCTGGTAGGACGGACTCCCATTGCGACATCGGCAGCCCGCGATCTTCTATGGCTAGTTTGATGGTGTTCATGATGATTCCATTGTAACGTTCGCATTGCCCGTTTCCTTGGGGGTGATACGGCGTTGTGCGACTAGTCGCGATACCATGTTTAGTTAGGAACAGTTTTAGTTCCGAAGACATAAACGATGTCCCTCGATCTGTGTGGATGTAAGAGGGAGTTCCGAAGGTAGAAAATAACTCGGTGAGACGGGCGATAACGGTTGACGTGTTCGTATCACGGCACGGGAAGGCAAAAGGAAAGCGTGAATACTCGTCGATTACTGTTAGGATGTAAGGTCGCGAAGTTGCGCTCGGAAGCGGGCCTTTAAAGTCGATGTTAAGTCGGTCAAACGGGGACATGGCCCGTATTAAGTGACTAACTTCTGGTTTATAGTACTGTGGCTTACATTTAGCGCATGTTTGGCATTCCGACGTAACTCGTTTGATGTCATCCACTGAGAATGGTAGGTTCCTAGCTCTCACAAAATGAGTCATTCGGCGGACTCCTGGGTGTATCAGATTAACATGCAGCTGGGCGAGGGATATTCTTGGAGTAGCAGCGCAAAAGGATCGCGACAATGCGTCTGCGGCTCGGTTCTCTGGGCCCGGTCTGTATTTTATTGTGAATGAGTAGCCGGCTAGTTCTACACGCCAACGGAGAATCTTATCGTTCTTAATACGACCAGTAGCTTTTCCATCGAACATGAAAGATACGCTCCGCTGGTCGGTGACGACAGTAAAGTGTCGATAAGCTAAGAAATGCTTCCACTTGCGAATGGATTCGATTACAGCGTATGCCTCCTTTTCAACGATGTGATGGCGACGTTCTGTGTTATTCAGAGCGCGAGAAAAGAACGCCACCGGGCGGCCGTTCTGGGTGAGGGTGGCTCCGATTGCTGAAGAGGAAGCGTCCGTCTCCACAGTGAACGGCAGTTCTTCATCGATTGAACCGACGACAGCTTTCGAGATATCATCTTTGAGTGTTTGGATCGTTGATACTTCCTCGCGAGTTAATGGGAATGATGAAACGTTGAGCAGAGGTTTGATCTTGAGGGAATAGTTCTGAATCCATTTAGCATAGTATGCGAATAGTCCGATTACGCGTTGTAGAGACGACTTGTTGCGAGGAGTTTGAAGTTCTTGTAGTGGTCGGAGGCGTTCGGGATCGGGCCGCAATACGCCATGAGAGATAGAATATCCGAGCAGGTGCACTGATGTCATCGAAAGCTTGCATTTTTCCTTGTTTAGACTCAGATTTACTCGTTTAGCGGCTTCCCAGAAATGTCGAAGGTTCTCATCGTGCTCTTCCCAAGTGGTTCCGCAGAGGTGAGATCGTCGAGGTAGGCGTATGTTGATGATAAGTTGTTCGAGGATATGAATTCGTTCATGACGCGCTGGAAGGCCGCGGCTCCGTTAGTTACTCCCATAGGGATCCTTCTGAATTGGTATAGATTTCCGTCAGCCTCGAATGCTGTGAAAGGTCGTTCAGACGGATCGATTTCTACCTGGTAGTATGCGCTTGACAGATCAATTACGCTGTAGTATTTGTGTTGTGAGACTTTGTTGGCTATATCATCGATTCGCGGAAGAGGATATGCATCTAGCATGGTAAATCGGTTGACGGTTTGAGATAAATCGATTACCATGCGTTTTTTTTTTGTTTCGGTAGATGTGATGACTACTTGAGCACGCCAGGGTGAGTTACTGAGTTAAATTATCTCATCCCTGAGTAGCTTTTCGATTTCTTTCCCAATGAAAATTTTGTCCTCAGAGCAAAATCGTCTGGACTTCGTGGCGATGGGACGACAATCGGCAGTTAAGTTGCCGAATAGTGGTGGGGCTGAAATTCTTGATCGAGTAAGGCCGCATATATGGAGTGCTGGCTCCGGACCTCCGAAATTGATGTTCAATTCCTTGTGTCTGATTAAGAATGGGGTACCGAGTATTATGTCAGCGCACAGATCCGACAAGACGGATAGTTCGAGCTTTTCGTAGTCGCGGTCTCCCATCGTAACCTTCACTGTACATCGACCTGAGATGGCTGCGGATAGATTAGGCGAAGCCATTGATACGACGCCCGAGTGCGGAAGAATGGGCAGCTCTAAGTGTTTGGCTAGATCCTCACGAACGAAGTTGTCCGAGCTGCCAGTATCCAACAAGGCGAGACACGAACGGCCGTTGACGAGGATATCGACTGTTGAATTGGTAGGCATGGAGGAGCTACACGATAGAGTGGTGCTAATGGTCGCTAATGCTGCGGCTGAATGAGACGCTGTGGTTTTATCCTGTTTTTGACGTGCCGAGGAAGTACTTGAGCGGCAGACTTTGGCCCAGTGGCCGGTCTTTTCACATTTCGCACAGATAGAATCCTTTGCTGGACACCTGCTTCGTGGGTGGCGTCGAGACCCGCAGAAGAAGCACAGAGCGGCTTTGTTGTCGAAATTCGTAGCGGCTGAAGAGTTTGGGAGATCGTCTTCTTGGACGCAGGCAGGCCGGGCAGAGTCAGTAGTCGGCGACGGTTCGTGGCGAGAGCCAGTGGCTGCAACAGCACCGTAATGAGTGAGGTACGATTCTGAGTTTTTCTGGGCCTGATCTAATGTTCGAGCCTGGACGATAGCCTTTTCCAGTGAGAGTGTGTCATTTTCGAGTAAGCGGGTACGGATGGCGCTATCTCTAATTCCTCGGATGAAAGCGTCTCTCACATGATGAACTCCTGTTTTCGTCGGCGGAAACCGATTTGAAGTTGCAGTCATTGGCTAGTTGTTGAAGAATTTGCAAGTACTCATCGAGGGTTTCCTCGGGCTTTTGGTGACGGGTGGACAACAGGTGGCGAGCGCATACCTCGTTTGGCTTCTTGACGTAGGTGGCCTCTAAGGCTGCCATGGCATCCTCATAAGTAGAGCAGTCTTGAATGATATCAGCGACATCGGGGCCGATATGTATGAATAGAACCTCCAATTTATTGGGGTTGTGTTCGGCGATAGTACTCAAGAAATATTTGAATCCGCGCGACCATAATTTCCATAGTTTCCCAGCTTGGGGAGAATTCGGAGAAGTAATAAATTTATCCGGGCGAATCACCTTCTCCATGATATAGTAAGATTACTGGATGAATATTTGCTTGCTGTATCTGAAAGGCCGACTGAATGGCTGATTGAAATGTTGAATAAATTGTGGTGCCGCGTTTGTTAGCGGGCTAAAGATAAAGTAAAGGCCAATTTGAGGCTTTATTCAACATAAACATAGCATAGATCTGAAACACAGAAAACAATAATTAGTAAAGACTTGTTACACAGAAAACAATAATTAGTAAAGACTCATTACATATACATAAATATTTTTTTAGTCATCTTCCGTTGGAGTACTTGCCATTTCTATTATCAGCATTCAATGATAGCCTGAGCACAGGAGTCTTTCCTTCATCATGGAAACAGGCATTACTGATTCCTATCCTCAAACCACAGAAAAACCCTTCTGGTCCATCTTCGTATCGTCCCAAGACGACAAAGTACTAGAGAGAATGATCCATCAGCGGTTGCTATGGATTTTTGAAACATGTCACATTTTTCGATATTCGCAGTGTGGTTTCCGTAAGAAGAGAAGCACCGTGGATCAACCTCTGAGGTTGGAAACTTTTATACGCCAAGCTCTCCGGTAGAGAAAATATGTTCTTGTTATATTTTTTGACCTCGGTCGAGCTTTTGATTCCATCTCCCATACTGGTCTACTTTATAAGTTAGGCAATTTGGGGAGTCGTGGTAGATTACTAAGATGGGTAGACAACTTCTCGTCCGACCGCACTTTTCAGGTACTAATTAATGACGTCTACTCAACACCTTTCTCCTTTAAAAAGGGTGTACCCAAGGGTTCTGTTCTTAGTTAATAGTTATTCACTGCATATCTCTCGAATATACCAAGTACTGAACCAGTTCAATCGTCAGAGTTTGCTGATAATACAGCCTTCTATGTGGCAGCAGACACCCTTTTAGAAGCCCAAAAGATGTTGCAAAAAGCAACTGATGTTTTCGTCATGGTGCAGAATGTGGGGTCTTTCCCTGAATCAAGAAGAATCCAGAATTATGTTCTTTACAAATCAAAAGGTTCAAATGAATCTCATTATCCAAATTAGTAACACCCCAGTTGCTATGGTCACATCCTTTCAGTTTTTGGGAATGGTCCTTGACAGCCCCAGACTGACTTGGTCTTGTCATTTTAACTACCTGGTGACTTCTTGCACGAAACGTCTGAACTCATTAAAATCTGTTGCCTCTCATAGATGGGGTGCAGATCGATCTACACTTCTCACTTACCGATCATTCATCTTAGGTAAAATAAAGTATGCTGATGTTGTTTATGATTCGGCCTTTTTCACCTTGAAGAAGAAGCTGGAAACCTTGCATAATTCTGGCATGCGCCTCATTTTGGGTGCTCATCCATCCACTCCTATTATTGCCCTACAGGGTGAGGCTGGTCATGCCCCTCAGTACCACAGAGATTTATCTACATTGAGGAAGTACGTTAATGTTCTGGCTTCCCCCTTTTCTCAGCCTTTACGCCAGTCGTTTGAGACGGATTATCCCTTGATCATTGCAGTGGGCTGGACTGTGGAAAATAACCAACCTTTCTTCTTTAGAGATACTGGACTTCTTAATAAATATCAATTACAATTTCAACTTTTTACAGTTCCAGTGTTCCCTTCTTTCCCACCTTGGAGATTGAATCTGGTACCAACCTGTCTTTCTCTCCCATTTTTATATGAACCCCCTGTCCCCAAAGATGATTGTGCAGTGTTTCACAGCGTACTTGGAAGAGAAGTATCCAGATTACTTGTATATTTATACCGATGGATCCAAGATAGATGTGCCTGGGTCATCTTGCTCATCAGGTGTTTTTGTCTCAAATCATAATAGGTGTTTTTCCTGGAAACTATCGCCCAATCATAGTATACAGGCAGCATAGTTATTTTCCACCCAACACGCATTAAGTTTTTTGGTATCCACAAGTAACGCTGTTGGAATTAAAGGTAGTGATATGGTTAATCCAGTGGCCAGGGTTGCTCATTTCCTCCCTGCTACTACTTCACTATATTTCCACCCAGGAGAGGGTTTTGCAGTAGCTAAAGTGGCAGTGCAAAATGATTACAAAACTCAATTGGAGAGATTACGGCACTAAACTCCTTATGAAACGTTTAAGCCTTCTTGGGGCACAAGAAATTGACCTGTACCATTTTCTCACTATAAAGCTTCCATAATATTTAGATTCCATTCTGGCCATGAAGGCCTTCAGGCTTACTTGCACCGGATTGGACTTGCCTTCTCCCCATTATGTGATAATTTTAATTTACCAGAGATACTGTCCCATTTCTTTCTTTTTTGGCCATGTTATGCTAAGCAAAGGAAAAAATTAAGATCCTCTCTTTTGGGATATGGTGTTAGGGATTTTACTTTATCTGTCCTTTTAAATGGGGGTAGCTTTTCTCCCCCCTTGATAAACTTCACTATGGACCAAGTATTCAAATATATAGTGGCATGTGGGCGGTTGAGAGAGTCTTAAATCTTGCACTGTATATTGAATTCAGTTTCCATAGGTTTATTAATCAGTTACCTCCTCGTTACTTCAGCTGGCTGTTACTGTTGACTTAGTACTTGGTTCTATTTTTATCAATTCATGTTTAGTAGTATTAACAGACCTCATATTCATCCCTTCCTGAGCGTTCTGGAGTTGGCCCCAGAACTGAAGAGGGTTATGGTGTGTTTTCTCCTTCTATCTCATGCCGATAATAATAGACCCTGTACTTGATGTAGGAAGAGCGGAAGTTCTCCCATAGAATTTGGTGTTTTGTTATAATGTTTCAGACCAACAAAGACCCTAGGATCCACTCATGGCTGGTCTACCTAACTCTGTTCGTAATTGTGAACTGTGCATGTCCTCCGGGGTGGCGGAGGGGACCTACCATTTTACTTGGGTTCCAAACCACAAAGCCTTAATTTTACTACCTTAAACTATACCCAATCTATCAACATATGCGTCTAATCGATTTTTAAACATGTTTATAGACGTGCTACTAATTACTTCTACCGGCAAACTATTCCACCTATTTACTATTCTATGCGTAAAAAAGATTTTGGCAACTGCTGTCTCGAACCTTCTACTTGTTAACTTGCACCCCTTATTTCTAGTCCTATTATATTGAGATATTTTGAAAAAGCTATCTCTCTCCACGTTATCGAACCCATTCACAGTTTTGAAAACCTGGATTAGATCACCCCTTAGCCTCCTAGTCTCGAGTGTAGTCAATTTTAACTCCTTAAGCCTATCCTCGTACGACTTTGACCTAAGCGACGGAATCATCTTAGTTGCTCGTCTTTGAACTCGTTCGATTTTATCTATATCTTTTCGCATATGCGGATTCCAAAATTGGATCGCGTACTCCAAATGGGGTCTAACTAATGATTTATAAAGAGGAACTATAATATCGCACGATTTGTACTCAAAATTTCGAGCTATAAAACCTAACACTTTGTTCGCCTTATTGACCGCTGCTGTACTTTGTTCGCTAACTTTTAAATCACCAGTGACTATAACTCCTAAATCTTTTTCCTGCTCTACGCTTGTTAACCCTTCCCTGACATACTATAAAAATTACCGTTACGCGAACCTATAAAAATTTTGCACTTATCGACGTTAAATCTCATTTGCCATGTGACTGACCAATCAACGATTTTATTCAGATCTTCCTGGATTTTACCTCTATCTTCGTCATTAATCGCCCTACCACCCAGCTTCGTGTCATCCGCAAACTTTGAAACTGTACTGACTAGGCCGACATAAATATAAGAAAAAGCAAGGGGCCCAATACAGAACCCTGAGGAACGCCACTCGCTACATTAGCCCAACACGACTCCGCTCCATCAACGACCACCCTCTGTTTCCTACCTCGCAACCACTCTTCTATCCAATTTATTACTACACCCTGATTCCATGAGCCTTAGTTTTTTCAATGAGTCTTTTGTGCGGTACGGTGTCAAACGCTTTTTGAAAATCTAAATACACTACATCAACCGCCCGATGACTATCGTAAACGTCAACCACGCTTTGAAAAAATTCTAAAAGATTAGTTAAGCAAGATTTGTTTCGCCTAAAACCGTGCTGCGTATTTCTAAGTTATGCAATTCTAAGTGTTCGACTATACGATCCCTAATATTGATTCCAGTAGCTTACCTACAACAGACGTTAAACTGATTGGCCTATAATTTCCGCCGCACCTTTATCGCCTTTCTTAAAGATAGGTGTTACGTTTGCTAACTTGAAATTATCTGGTACGCACCCCTCAGAAATAGACGCATTAAAAATCTTTGTTAGCGGCACAACAATGCTATCTTTTAATTCTTTTAGTTGTATGGGATATATGGAATCCGGCCCCGGTGATTTACGCGTTTTCATTTTATCAATATAGCGCATTACTCCCCTTCACTAACCACAATATTATCCAAAATATTACCATTATCAAAAGGTATTATGTCTATGACCGTAGGGATATTCGTTACATCTTCTATAGTAAAAACTGACGTAAAAATTCGTTTAGCAAGGTAGCCATTTCCTTGTTTTCAGAAACTAGATCTCCGTTAACATTTTTCAACGGCCCCAAGACACTTTTTACTGGATTTCTATTGTTGACGTATTGAAAGAATCGCTTGGGGTTTTCTTTACCGTCACGAGCTATGGAGATTTCAAATTCGCGCTTGGACTTTTTTATTACACTTTTCGCTTCACGCCTTAGAGATATGTAGTTGTTTCGTAACCACAAATTGTCTTTATCGCACTTATGTAGCCTATAAGCCCTATCTCACTCTTTATAATGTCTCCTACTCTAGAAGTAAACCACAAGGGCTTGTTTACTTTCGCACGCTTAATTTTGTACGGTACACATTCCTCATTTATAGTCCTAAATACTGTTTCAAACGATTCCCACATTAGTTTTGCGTTGGAGATCCCCATTACGTTTTCCCAATTGACGTGTGACAATTTATTTCGAAATTTACAAAAGTCTGCGTGCTGGAAGTTAGGAATTTTAGTCGAGTTAGCTGGTTTCGAGTGACTTACTGAGAGGACAAACTCTACCATATTGTGATCGCTATTGCTTAACGGTTCTATTACTTGAAGATCAGTAATTAGCCTATCATCCGTAGTTATTACTAAATCTAAAATACTGTCCAACCTCGTAGGTTCCCCAACCTTTTGAATAAGAAAGCTGTCCTCGAGAAAATTAACTAAGCAATTACCTTCCGCGTCTCCCTGCATTGTATCGTAATTCACGTTGGCGCAATTAAAGTCACCCATAACGAAAGTCTGCTCACTACCTATTATTCTCTTTAGTTCACCATATAACGCTTCGTCCGTATCAGCTGTTTGATTAGGGGGCCTATATATAACCGCAACAAGAAGTTTGAAATCGTTCAATTTAAGTTCTGCTATAGTCGAATCTATTGGTTCTGGACTTGTGTGCTTTACTTCTATAACGTTCGCAATATTATCTTTGATATACAACATAACACCGCCTCCTCGCCTACCTATTCTGTTTTTAACAAAAAGTCTATAACCTCTAATTTGATGCTTCCCTACAAAGTCACGTGTTTCAGTGCTAAGCCACGATTCATTTATCGCAATTAAATCATAGTCTTTACAAGCAATTAAAGAAAAAAATTCGTTTATTTTATTTCGTAGGCTACGAGCATTTAAGGATAGAACCTTCAAATTGTTTGTAACTGCGACACCTTCGCGAGCGCAGGGGAAATTTGCAGAAATTACGCTGGGACCGTTCGAGTTACGGCAGCCTGAAAAGAAGAGACAGTATTATGAAATAGTCTTCCTAAACGCGCAGCTCCAATGTCATTAAGATGAAGTCCATCTCCGAGGAACAAGTCCCTCTTGCCGTAGAAAGTGTTCCAAAAATTCGCAAAATGCACTCCTTCCTATTGGCAAAGAGACTTTAGGTTTTTGTTAATGTAGGTCGCCTTGCTGTAGAAATCGTTACGTTGGATAATTCGAGGAAGTATACCTGTTAAAACAATCTTATTAGTTTTTTCCTTTAGTCGCTCTGGTAAGTCCCTGTACCTTCCGATCTAGAATTTAAAACGTTATTAGTACCGACATGAATAACATACGTAGTGTCCTCGGAGGTACCGTCTGTAAAATGGTCAACACTATTAGTTATATCCTCCACCCTTGCACCAGGGTAGCAGTACCGGCGCCTACGACAAGGGTTTCTCCCACAGAATTCCTCGAGCTGCCCTCGAACAATGGAATCGCCAACGAGTCGTATTTCCGGTTCATCAGCATCTTCGAAACCTAAAACAGAAAACTTATTGTTTATTATTACTGGTAGACAAGTCTTAGGTTTTCTCAATGGGGCTCCATTACGCACTCGAACGAAGGGTTGGGAACTAGGGGAAGAGAGAGGGCTATTAGTACTATTTATATTATTAGTAGAAACTGAGGTAGGAGGGGTCGTAACTGGAGTCTCAAGGGATTCTAATTTTGCCGTCAGGAGCATCACGCTTTCTTCAAGCCTCACTCTGGCCTCCCTCTCACGTTCTAACTCGTTCCTCAGGACTTCCATGCTTGAGCACCACCTGCAAACTAACTGTTCATTATTATTAGCCATTGTAAACGCGTAAGCGGCAAATTTCCTTTCAAAGCGACTGCAAGTACTTGACGGGGGTGCCATGCTTTTAATTAGTTAAAAAACAAAAAACAAAAAACGAGCGTTTGGAAATTAATAAATTACAACGTAGGTCTACCGCGTGCTTATTGTGCCGTCACCTGCCCAAACCCGCAAAAATGTTCTTGAAACGCAGAAACAGGTTCTTGTAACACAAATTTATACTAAATGAATATATAATTAAGTTACCGACGAAAGATCTGTAAAAGAAAAAGTATTAATAAAACTTATCTGTCTATTCGACCGACTTTTTTTCTTTTTTCCCATGGTGGGTGACCACACTCTACTTGATCCCCCAAAGGAAGGGAAAAAGAACCTTATGAAACCTCGTTTTCTGATAGATTTGAAAAGCAAAAAAGGCAAACCAAGGGAATTTCAACGTTATGAAACCTCGCTTAGTAAAAGATTCGGGAAACAAACAAGGCAAGCCATGTGCACTAGCCTTGGTTTAATCAAATAATATAGTGATGAATAAAGTCAATAAATGAAATATATTCGTTAATGAATGATTAGTAACACGAAGTAATTTAGTTAAGAATACACCAAACACTATTTTTTATTTTAAAGACACTTCAACGAAAACCACTTATTCAATTGGTAACACTGAACACTCGATAAAACACATCTGTTCACAATGAAAGGATGTGAATAGCCTTACTGGCTGAGCTCTTCCATATAAAAATTTAAACAATCAATTAAGCAATCAATTGACTTGTAATCTGATGAATTGGCCTCTGAATAGAAAATAAGTAGGCTAGATGTTCCAATAAAATAAAATCAATCAACTGTAGTTGTTCATTTCAATGCACATAGGCGAAGTCAAAGAAGAAAATAAAAAATTGTAACTTTAAATTAGGCCCAATATTAGGCTAGGCTACTCCAAAGGATGAAAGTATGCCTGCATATCCAAAGTGGATTATAGGCTTACAACATAAACACGTCAAACTGAAAAATGAAAAAGTGCAAGAGCCAAGATCCAAAGCCTAGACTATTCATTTGGTTTGGCACGAAGGCTGATTTAAGAGGACTAGGTAATGCACATGACAGAGGGTTGACAAAAGTAAATAGACACCACAATGATTGCCCTAAGAACAAATGGCAAAGCTCATCAATGGAACGTCATAATGTGTGTCAGCTTTACGTGGTGCAAAGGAGGGTAATTGTATACAATATCCTCCTCACCTCAGTTTCTAATCAAAATTATGGTAAATTTATAGTATTACACCCGTCTCCCTTTGGAGGTGAAATTTATGTTTTTCCTATGGTTTTTGATGTGCTTTGAACGAATCTGACCTTCAAAACCGTCGGAAATGACTCGTTTTTGAGATAACCCCCCTCCCCCCAGCCGGCAATCGAAAACGAGTCACTTCTGACGGTTTTGAAGGTCAGATTCGTTTAAAACATCAAAAACCATAGGAAAAACATTTCACCTTCAAAATTGACCTGACCTGACCTGACCTATCCTATCCTAACCTATCCTAACCTAAATCACTTAGTCTTGTAGGCAGCCCAGGAATCACTATAAATCACAGAGCCAGGTCTAATGTACTTCTGAATGAGTGGAATGAGTGTTCCATTCCAGTACGAAAGTAATTCAAATTCAAAATGGATGGAGCACAATGATTGGGCAGACATGTAATGAACACACAAACGAACATAAGAACATATTTTTATAGTGGGCACACTAGGGGCCACTTCGGCCCATCGAGGTGGCTCCACTATGTAAAAACTACCTGTGCATTGGCAATAACCAATTTTTACGAAACCAATTAAGTATAAATTTAAAACTAATTAATTATCAATTTCAAACTAAAGATAGAATCTCTGGATCCAGAGGATCAAAGTCATAATAGGCTACTATCCACAAATATGTTACACACTATATCTATTTATAACTGACATGCAAATATATCAGATCCAAAGAATCCAGTCAATTTCATTATAGTACCCATCAATACCAGTACCATGCCAACCAAAATTAAGTCACGGTCCATATCAATTGTGGACCAAGTCACAATTTATATCCATATACATTACAATATATATACTTAGGGTAATTATGTATTTTTATAACTCAGTCATTTTACATACCAAAATACATTTTTCTAGTAGTATTTGATGTGATTTGTTCAAATATGACCTCCATTTCCGTCGGAAATAAGATCCAACAAAGTTATAGTACTTTGAAGTTTGGCTCATTTTCAAGGGAAATGGAAGTCAAAATCTAAGCAAAACACATCAAATATTACTAGGAAAATGTATTTTGGTATTAATTAACAACCTAACCTTACCTAACCTAACCTAACCATGGCTAAACGAGCCTAACCCTGGCTAAACGAGCTCTCGTCTGTATCCACCACCTAATCCATAATAAGGTAATACTCTAGGCTCGTTTAGCCAGGGTTAGGATCGTTTAGCCAGGGTTAGGCTCGTTTAGCCACGGTTAGGTTAGGTAAGGTTAGGTTAGGTTAGGTTAATTAATACCAAAATACATTTTTCTAGTAATATTTGATGTTTTGCTTAGATTTTGACTTCCATTTCCCTTGAAAATGAGCCAAACTTCAAAGTACTATAACTTTGTTGGATCTCATTTCCGACGGAAATGGAGGTCATATTTGAACAAATCACATCAAATACTACTAGAAAAATGTATTTTGGTGTGTAAAATGACTGAGTGTGATAAAATACATAATAACCATACTTAGGAGGAAAAGTGTAGGTGTGGCTGCAAAGACTGTACAGTAATGTAGAAATGTGTGTGCACCCATTTTGGGTCTCCCATTTAAAGGTGTTTGTTGGGCAAGTGAAGATCATGAGTTTTTCAATACCTCACAGTACTATGGGGGGCACCACTCGGCAGAGGAATCTCTTTAAATAGGGTGTGTAAGGATAGAGAGTATCCCCTAACCCAAGATGCTACCTCCCTATATCCCACAACACCTGTGTTGAGCTGTGGGATCTATCACCCAAATGCACATAATATATATGAAATAAACTAGTACCATTCATGCAATAAAAATGGGCTTAAACACCATCACCAGATGTCCCTTGCAGACATCAAACTATCCAACCTTCTTTTGAAAGAATCAAGCGTATCTGAAGTCACCACTTCTTCTGTCAGACTGTTCCAAAACTTAATTACTCTGTTTGTAAAACTATGTTTTCTTAAATTTGTTCTACATCTTGGCTTAAATAATTTCATACTATGACCTTTAGTCTGATTATTATGATCTTTAATGAAAAGAGACTCAAAATCTATCTTATCCAACCCTTTTATCATTTTATACACCTCTATCATATCACCCTTTTGAAAAAAATGGTATTATTATAGTATTACACCCGTCTAATGTCCAGCAATTATTATATGTTCATTAAGTAGATTTTTTAATTCTAAGACACTTTCCTTCTATAGCATTTTCGTCGCAAATACTTCGTTTTTGAGATACAAATATTTTTTTGGTGTGTATCTAGTGTGTGTTCGTACGTTCGTTTGTGTGTTCGTTACATGTCTGCCCAATCACTGCGCTCCATCCATTTTGAATTTGAATTACTTTCGTACCGGAATAGAACACTCATTCTACTCATTCAGAAGTACATTAGGCCTGGCTCTGTGATTTATAGTGATTCCTAGGCTGCCTATAAGACTAAGTGATTTAGGTTAGGATAGGATAGGTTAGGTCAGGTCAATTTTGAAGGTGAAATTTATGTTTTTCCTATGGTTTTTGATGTTTTAAACGAATCTGACCTTCAAAACCGTCGGAAATGACTCATTTTCGATTGCCAGCTGGGGGGAGGGGGGTTCTCAAAAACGAGTCATTTCCGACAGTTTTGAAGGTCAGATTCATTCAAAGCACATCAAAAACCACAGGAAAAACATAAATTTCACCTCCAAATGGAGACGGGTGTAATACTATAAATTTACCGAAAAAACTTTATAGGGCTATGGGTTGATTGCTTGATACCCTCATCCATTGGAAATTTCCAGCAGATTTCAGTGGAGAGTTAAACGACTATGGAAAAATCACAACATGGTATCATATGTGGTACCTTTATTTCATAATTAAATATAAATTATTAATTAATTGAATTAAATATCTATACAAAATTGGCTCGGGATTGGCGACATAGCCTAATGGGAATGAAATGATTGCCATACATACATAGAAACCGTATGTAGGCGTCGGGTCTGTACAACCACGAGAAACCTTCATTTATATCACGTGAACCAAATTTTCCATTTGCTAACCCATGCAAAATACAAGGGAGAAAGAGTCAACAACCTTTGCAAAATCAGCAATTTATACGAAAATATGAAGATATATTAAAGGAACGGCTCTTAGGGCTGTTTATGTTACAGCAAACGCTTTAAACAGGGAGGACGTGTTTAAGTCTTCCCTCAAGTCCTGAGTGAATTCCTTATAATAAAATTAATACATAAAATAGGATAGGCCTATCCCCAGCAGTGTCTATATTGTGACAGCCCATATTTATTACAAGACGTTAACTCGGCGCGTAACTCCATCATGGCGGCCCTACACCGAAAATGATCGTAATGCCCTACATCGAAACAAACTAAGATCCATCAAAATTAAGGTGAGGCAATTTCATTTTCATTTTAATATTAGGCGTCTAAAATCCTGATGCTAAAATTACCATAAACAATTAAATATAAAGAGGTCCTTTAAAGACCTACATATTCATAACTCTCTAACAAAAAAATATAGGGCTTTTGTCATTCACACTCCACTGAAATCTGCTGGACATTTCCAACGGATGAGGGTAACAGGCAATCAACCCATATAGCTCTATATAGTTTTTCACATGGTGGCCCGTGTGTGGGGAAGGGTTATTTGCTGTGAAAACCCTAACCTTGAATAAAATAACAAAAAGAATTAAAACAAACAAAAAAATAATAAAATTACGCCTTATCAAACATTTTGACATCTGAACAGAATTTATTCCATGTTTGGCTTTTTCATTACATATAAATAATAATAAATTACGAGGCCTACCTCACAAAGTAGACCCTACTCTTTACACTCAAGGCCTATTCTAACTAAAAACACTAAATTTATAATTCAACCTGTGGTGTAGGTTATAAACTTTATTTCAGTAATTTAACTTACTCATAAGACTCATTAACATCACAAAAATTAAGTGCAGAACTGTAACATCACAAAAATTAAGTGCAGAACTATAACATCACAAAAATTAAGTGCAGAACTGTAACATCACAAAATTAAGTGCAGAACTGTAACATAAAAAAATTAAGTGCAGAACTGTAACATCACAAAAATTAAGTGCAGAACTGTAACATCACAAAAATTAAGTGCGGAACTGTAACATCACAAAAATTAAGTGCAGAACTGTAACATCAAAAAAATTAAGTGCAGAACTGTAACCACAAAAAATTAAGTGCAGAACTGTAACCACAAAAATTAAGTGCAGAACTGTAACATCACAAAAATTAAGTGCAGAACTGTAACATCACAAAAATTAAGTGCAGAACTGTAACATCACAAAATTAAGTGCAGAACTGTAACATCACAAAAAATTAAGTGCAGAACTGTAACATCACAAAAATTAAGTGCAGAACTGTAACATCACAAAAATTAAGTGCAGAACTGTAACATCACAAAAATTAAGTGCAGAACTTTAACATCACAAAATTAAAATTATACATACAGTATATAAATATATAAAAAACTGTAATATTTCCTATGGAAAATAAATTAAATTGCAACACCCTTTCATTTTGGAAAGAGTGAGGACTTTATAAAATGCTACACTTTTTATATTAAAAAGTGAGGAAAAACAAAAATGGAATAACAAATAAGACGTAAATTAATAATAGGTTATCTAAGATGGGTTTTGTGGCCTTCCCTTGGCCACAGCCCAAACTATTACAAGGGTTTTGTGGCCTACCTTTGCCACAACCCAAACTATTAAAAGGGTTTTGTGGCCTACCTTGGCCACAACCCAAACTATTACAAGGGTTTTGTGGCCTACCTTGGCCACAACCCAAACTATTACAAGGGTTTTGTGGCCTCCCCTTGGCCACAACCCAAACTATTACAAGGGTTTTGTGGCCTCCCCTTGGCCACAACCCAAACTATTACAAGGGTCTTGTGGCCTACCTTGGCCACAACCCAAACTATTACAAGGATTTTGTGGCCTCCCCTTGGCCACAGCCCAAACTATTACAAGGGTTTTGTGGCCTCCCTTGGCCATAACCCAAACTATTACAAGGGTCTTGTGGCCTACCTTGGCCACAACCCAAACTATTACAAGGGTTTTGTGGCCTCCCCTTGGCCACAGCCCAAACTATTACAAGGGTTTTGTGGCCTCCCCTTGGCCACAGCCCAAACTATTACAAGGGTCCTGTGGCCTCCCCTTGGCCATAGCCCAAACTATTACAAGGGTCCTGTGGCCTCCCCTTGGCCACAGCCCAAACTATTACAAGGGTCTTGTGGCCTCCCATGGCCACAGACCAAACTATTACAAGGGTCTTGTGGCCTCCCATGGCCACAGACCAAACTATTACAAGGGTCTTGTGGCCTCTCCTTGGCCACAGCCCAAACTATTATAACAAGGGTCTTGTGGCCTACTTTGGCCACAGCCCAAACTATTACAAGGGTTTTGTGGCCTCACCTTGGCCACAGCCCAAACTATTACAAGGGTTTTGTGGCCTCCCCTTGGCCACAACCCAAACTATTACAAGGGATTTGTGGCCTCCCCTTGGCCACAACTGAAACTACTACAAGGATTTGTGGCCTCCCCTTGGCCACAGCCCAAACTATTACAAGGGTTTTATGGCCTCCCATGGCCAGAGACCAAACAACATAAAAACAGTACAGGATTCAAAGCCCCAAGCCCTCCAGATCTACCTGTGGAGGAGTAACATTTACTCCACTAAAACTACGGGTATTGACTAGTCTGAAGTGGTAGGAGGTTTGAATACAGTACAAACTCTTTCAACCAAACAACATAACATGGAAGTACAGTACATTTCAATTAACTCACCAATGTAGAAGTCACTTTAATTAAAACATAAATCATTAACAAAACAAAACATGACGAAACTCCAAAACAACATTAGTAAACCAGCATTTAAAAATTGGTGACATAAAATTTACATCCATTTCACATGGTTTAAAACACACAGTTTATCAAAAAATTTGATAACATACAAATTTTTCTCCGGCCCCCCCCAGTATATGGAAAAACCACAACATGGTATCATATGTGGTACCTTTATTTGCTGTTTATGTTACAGCAAACGCTTTAAACAGGGAGGACGTGTTTAAGTCTTCCCTCAAGTCCTGAGTGAATTCCTTATAATAAAATTAATACATAGAATAGGATAGGCCTATCCCCAGCAGTGTCTATATTGTGACAGCCCATATTTATTACAAGACGTTAACTCATCGCGTAACTCCATCGTGGTGGCCCTACACCAAAAATGATCGTAATGCCCTACATCAAAACAAACTAAGATCCATCAAAATTAAGGTGAGGCAATTTCATTTTCATTTTAATATTAGGCATCTAAAATCCTGACGCTAAAATTACCATAAACAATTAAATATAAAGAGGTCCTTTAAAGACCTACATATTCATAACTCTCTAACGAAAAAATATAGGGCTTTTGTCGTTCACTCTCCACTGAAATCTGCTGGACATTTCCAATGGATGAGGGTAACAGGCAATCAACCCATAGCTCTATATAGTTTTTCACAATGACAAAAGCCCTATGTTTTTTTGTTAGAGAGTTATGAATATGTAGGTCTTTAAAGGACCTCTTTATATTTAATTGTTTATGGTAATTTTAGCGTCAGGATTTTAGACGCCTATATTAGAATGAAAATAAATTGCCTCACCTTATTTTTGCTGGGTCTTAGTTTGCTTCGATGTAGGGTGTTACGATCATTTTCGGTGTAGGGCCGCCACGATGGAGTTACGCGACGAATTTGGCTTGATGTAATTAATATAGGCAGTCACAATATAAACACTTTTAGGTGTAGGCCTACCCTTTTTCTTTATATTTATTAAGTTTTATTATAAGGAATTCACTCAGAACTTGAGGGAAGACAAAAGCACATCTTCCCTGTTTAAAGCGTTCGCTGCACATAAACAGCCCCGAGGCTACTCCTTTAACCCTTTCAGTTACTGGGTACCCAATTTGGTAGCTGAAAAATAAACCATATTGGTTCTTATATACCCACACATAAAGGCAAATTTCTTTTTTACCCTATGTCATAATTCATGATCGAAAGGGTTAATATATCTTCATATTTTAGTATAAATTGCTGATTTGGCAAAGGTTGTTGACTCTTTCTCTCTTGTATTTTACATGGGTTAGCAAATGGAAAATTTGTTCACGTGAAATAAATGTTTCTCGTGCTTATGCAGACCCGACGCCTACATACGGTTTCTATGTATGTATGGCAATCATTTCATTCCCATTAGGCTATGTCGACAATCCCGAGCCAATTTTGTATAAATATTTAATTCAATTAATTAATAATTTATATTTAATTATGAAATAAAGGTACCACATATGATACCATGTTGTGAGCGCGTATAGTTTTTCCATATACTGTGTTTTAAACCATGTGAAATGGATTGAAAAGAATGAAATAGGAATTTAGGAAGAGAGAGGTTACTCAAGACCTATTTAAATATGAAAGTTCAAGAGGCCAACTTCTCAAGTTTGGTTAAAGTTATGTCAATCAGTTTGACTCCCTTTAGGCATAGGAAATTTATGGAATTAAAGTAAAGTTATTAAATATTTTAACTTTGCTCAATTTGTGTAAGGTTTATAAGTCACCAGTCTTAATTTTTTCTTGTAAAAGTTTTCTGGCTTTCAAAGCAGTCTTTCTTTGAGGCCTGTCTGGTTTAATCTGAGTTATATCAGGTACATTGAGAGATTCCTCCCCAATAGTATCCTGATCCATCCTTTGGGATAATGGTTCTAATTTAGCCCCACACTCCAAAGGATATAGTAATGTGATATCTCTGGTGGTTTCACCAGTTGCTGTTTTCAGTTTTACAACCCTGGTAACTTCGTCTTCACCAGTTTTGAGTTCCAAGACCTTTCCCATTGACCATTGTTGTCTTGGTGTCTTGTCATGTATCAACACAATGTCTCCAATTTTGACTGAATCATTCCAATTTTGTTTTGTTAATTGTTTATGTCTTTCTCTAAGACTTGTTAAGTATTCTTCTCTCCATTTTGTTATAAATTGAGTTTTGATTTGTATCAAATGTTGGTATTTTGTGTTGAGTTCTTTGTGTCCTATTTCCCAATCTAGATCCTCTGTACTGTTATGTTCAGATTCTGGTAACATGTTTACTGTTTCTCCCTTAATTAGGTGGTTAGGTGTGAGAGGTTCTGGCTCATTAATACCATCTCCCACATAAGTTAATGGTCTGTTGTTGACAACATTTTCAATTTCTGACAGAATAGTCATGAGGGGTCATTCTCTGTCAGATCAACCAGTGCCTAACACCCTCATCTCTCAGATTTTGCTGAAATTTGGTTTATAGGGAGTTTGTGGGCCCTGAATCCATTTCTGAAATTATAAGGTCAATCCGACCAACGGTTCAAGAGATATGACCTCGGGAAATTTGAGGTCACTTGCGAGGTCACTAACATTTGGCGACCCATAACTTGGGTAATAATGGTCACAATTATATAAAAGTATATATATTTAGAATCAGAAAACGACAAGGAATCCAAATATGCAAGTTTTAGAACTCTAGGTTGAAAAATAAAAAAGTTACACTGTAACCAAAATTTGAGGTCACGATTTGACCTCTGGGGTATCAAATGAGAATTTTTTTTTTAAATGTAAAAAATGAAGGCATAGGCATTGGCTATTAGAATCAGCAAAAAAAAGTTTGTTTATGTTAGTATTTTTCATGTAACTAACATATAAGTGAACACCATATTCATAAGTTGTGCGTCAATTCTACCTATTTTTTCACACTTAAGCTCATAATTTGACCTATAGAAATTAAAATTACATTTTTTTATAGATATAAAAACAAAGGCAAAAAATGTAAAATTGTATTTCACTGCTAATCTACACTGGCAATAATAGTTATAATAGTGAAAGGGGAAGACCTACTTAGAGGATTCATGTGCTAGCCTAATACAATTTTTGCATGCTCGATGCTCTCATCAATTTCTTTTTGTGGAAAAATGTATTGAATTCTGCTGCCTCCTCTTAGGGTAGGACAACTCATTACAGTTAATATATGATGTCCTGGCACTGCACATGAATCCTTGTTTGATGGATAATAATATGCACTTGATCCTGATGACCCAGAGGGATGTAGAAAGTTCACAGTGAAATCATCAAACTCTTCACAATATTCCTCCACAATTCCATACCAAACTTGCATGTCATAAATGCAGCCAACATACTCTCCTGGTTTGACACATTTTAGGTTACCAAGCATTGCAGGTTCATTAGTAAAATGACTTTTCCTTATTCTTTTCTTTTCTCCAATGCCACTTGAAATGGGATACACCATCAGTTCTTCCTTGTTTAGGGGAACAAATCTATGATATTTCTGAGTTCCAGGAATAGCCCTACTATCCTTGAATCGTGTTCCAACCGTTCTTCTGCATCTTTCAAATCAGCTGTAGTTACAAAGAAAAAATTTATCTTCTTGCTCAAGTTTTCTTCACAAAACTGAAACATGTGTTCTGGTGTAAGAATTTGCCTCTCTGTAGTTCTCTGCAAACTGGCACGAGCAGTAGCTCTTTTCACTGTTCCTCCAATCCCATCACATGCATTTTTGCCATGGGATGTAGCAAAGAAGTGCCATTCACAAGACAGACCAAAATCCTCTTCATGGTAACAGAGATTTGTGAAGTTGTATCTGTTCTTATATTGGCCAGCACATCCATCTGAGAAATAGTGCACCTTCTTCAATTGTGGGCATCTGAATTTAACATATGTCATAAGCTTCAATATGAATGAGTAAACCATTATAGTGTTGTGTTTTAGTGATGCAGATAAGAAACAGACACTAAAATGGCTAAGTTCCTGGTCTGCAGATGATCTATAATAGATGACAAAAGGGTGAACTGTACACTGTGAATTGTCCCAGTGAAACCCTTGGGCAGCATCCTGGACAATGAAAGAATAATTCTCAGAGAAATCACCTACTATAACTACCTCGCTCTGAGGTGGTAGTGTTTCTTTCAACTGCTTGAAGTACTGTGATTGTTGCTGAGCAACAAAGTGATGACGAACCATGCGGGATATTTTCATGCTTAGGGATGATAAGTATTCATGAAGTGGCTCCACCTTATCAACCATTGTACAACGGTCAACAGTCACCCATTGCTTGTAAGATATTTCATTTGGAGCTGATTTCACACTGTCAAGTAACTCAAGAAAATCCAGGACACCCTCTTCTCTTGGGCAATCATTGCAAAGTTGCATCATGCAAGTCTCTCTTTCTGTACTGCAGACACTGTAATCCATAAGATCCTTGTATGAAAGACCTCTTTCTCCCAATGCAGCCAGCTGCAATTTTGGATTTTGATGGTATGTGCAGACACAGACAGAATGAGTCCCACCACTACCGGCAAGCACACAATATGATGGCCGTAATTTTGCAAATGTGGAAAATCCTATTTTGGGATTCTTTTCATCATTTTTATATAGTTCAAACATCTCTCTTAAATTCCCGAGGACCAATCGTTTTTGCACCTTCAGCACTGATAACTTTCACGCAATCCTTTTGGCCAGGACACATACGACTAACCTCTTCTGACTCATAGAATCTTCTAACTATATCTTTGTGTTCTTCAGATATCACTTTTCCTTTGCTCATTAGTGGAATCTTCGGAAGGATTCCATGTTCTGATTTAAGTGAACGGCTTCTTTTCACCATGTATGTTGTAGTTTGAAAGAAACTAGCTGTTTTTTCAATTGTGTATGGTGAGAGTGTCAATATTTGTAGTTTGTGATGGTGACATTTGCTCTCCAGGAATGACTGTTTCAATTCATTCATTAATTTGTCTAGATGTTTTTCAGATTTAGTTTCAGGTTTTGAAGTATCACTTACCTCCTCGGTAATTTGAACACCATAACTGAGTTCTAGCCTCTCCTTCAGGTGTTTCTGAGCAGATGATAGCTTACCACGAGCCTTGCGCTTTTTCTGGCTTAATGACAGCCCTTCTGAAAAGAACAGAAAAAAAGGTTTCACACACCTGAATATTAGTAATTAAATATTAATTATAGTACCTTAAATGCTATATAATTGGCTATATAGTAGATCAAACAGACCTTGTAGTAAAGTATAAGTTATTATATTAATTTATTACTTACTTTTTTTAACTGGTGTTTGGTCCAGAAATGCTAGAACTGGTTCAACTGAAGTTGAAGGATTTTCCTTTATCAAGCAATCACTGTCATTGTCCAGATCTTGAATTGAAGAGATGTTACTCAAGCCACTGATAGTAGATGATTCATTTGAATCCTGCTCAGACTCGTTGTTTTCAGTGGTACTAAGTATAGTGGGGTTTTTCATTATCAGTGTCCAGCAGTTCACACACAACAATGAGTCTTTTTTCACTCTTCCAGCACATTTTTCAACAAGTACATCAGTCACTTTTCTAAGATTGATTGTTATGCGTTTCTTGTGTTTTTGAATAGGGTGGCAGTATTTCAAGTGCCGAACCATTGTATTTTGATCTGTAAAGATATAGGATTTACAATTAGGTAATATATATTTTTTAGAAAATATAAGCTATACACACTTAATATTTTAGGCCTTGATAGTCTCTGAGGCTCATTAAAACACCATACCCACCAGCCACCCACAGTGCTGGCTGGAACTGTACTAACCTGTAGACAAGGAATTTTGCAACTATCTGTGTTGATTCTGCACTTAGACAAGTAGCAACATGTTTCAACAGGTTTGTTTAGGCTACATGTGAGCTTAGTCTTCCCCTTTCACTATTATAACTATTATTGCCAGTGTAGATTAGCAGTGAAATACAATTTTTATTAAATTCTTGGAGCTTGAGGTCAAATTGATAGCTAAGATATAAAAATTCCTTGAAATGACAAGCAATTTATAAATATGGTGTTCACTTATAAGTTAGTTACATGAAAAGTACCAACATAAACAAACTTTTTATGATTGTTTCTATTAGTCAAGAACTCTGACTTTGTTTTTTATATCTATAAAAAATGTAATTTTAATTTCTATAGGTCAAATTATGAGCTTAAGTGTGAAAAAATAGGTAGAATTGACGCACAACTTATGAATATGGTGTTCACTTATATGTTAGTTACATGAAAAATACTAACATAAACAAACTTTTTTTTGCTGATTCTAATAGCCAATGCCTATGCCTTCATTTTTTACATTTAAAAAAAAATTCTCATTTGATACCCCAGAGGTCAAATCGTGACCTCAAATTTTGGTTACAGTGTAACTTTTTTATTTTTCAACCTAGAGTTCTAAAACTTGCATATTTGGATTCCTTGTCGTTTTCTGATTCTAAATATATATACTTTTATATAATTATGACAATTATTACCCAAGTTATGGCTCGCCAAATGTTAGTAACCTCGCGAGTGACCTCAAATTGCCCGAGGTCATATCTCTTGAACCATTGGTCGGATTGACCTTATAATTTCAGAAATGGATTCAGGGCTCACAAACTCCCTATAAACCAAATTTCAGCAAAATATGAGAGATGAGGGTGTTAATTTCAATTTTTTTTGGTTGATCTGACAGAGAATGACCCTGAGTTCAAAAAGTTGTAGATGTTTGGTCCCAATAGTCTTTTAAGGCAGTTCTTTACAGTCTGTATGTTTCTTTCCCAAATGGAACCATACCATGGTGTATTAACAGGAATGTACTTCCAGGTTATATTGTGTTTGATTAAATGAGTTTGTACTATGAAAATAAAAACCCACTCTAATAGACAGAGTTTATTTCCACGACAGTTTCGACACCCACTGGCATCCTCCTCGGGTGGATACAGAAACACGAATGAACCAAAACAAGAGGGAAAAGCAGTCCAGGGACTGACCGTTAAGAAATTCGCACCTAGGTTAGATCCCATTCTCCCGACACCGGAAGGGCATTTTCATTAAGTACATTCGCGCAAATTTTAAAACTATCTTCCTCTTCTAAACATACAGATTCTATTATATTTTTTACATAATTATTACATTTATTATTAAATTTATTACATTTAATATTGCATAATTATTTATTACAGAAATTATAAATTTATTAATACATTGGTTATTACATCACTAATTCCTGTGACTTTATTAACAAAGTTATGTCCTTAGATTTAAAACGGGGAAGAATGATCAGTTTTGACGTTGAGTCCTTGTTTACGAAAGTTCCCATTGATGATGTACTTAGTTTTTTAGATAGAAAATTGCCAACATGTAACGTAGAACTAGGCATGCCCACATCTGTATTTTTAGAACTGATAAAAAACTGTGTCACCAATAATGCCTTCTCCTTTGGTGAAGAATTTTATTTGCAACGTTTTGGTATGGGAATGGGGTCTCCTTTATCCCCAATACTGAGTACATTATACATGGAATACTATGAGTCAGAATTGTTGCAAACAATATGTCCCAGGAATCTAATTTGGTTTCGTTATGTAGATGATATTTTCTCATTTTGGCCTGACCACTGGAACAACTTTGACACTTTCTTTCAGTCATTAAATAATCTTGTTCCCTCTATTAAATTTAAATATGAATGGGAGAACGACAAACAATTACCTTTTCTAGATGTTTTGGTCATTAACGAAAGCGGAAAGCCCAATTTCACGGTCTATAGAAAACCTACTCATTGTAATTCGTACATTCATTATTTTTCATATCATGATGAAGGGGTTAAAAGCTCAATTATTTCTTCCATGTTTCTAAGAGCACTCAGGATTTGTAGCCCACATTTGCTGGACCCTGAAAATTCAAAGATTTGGAACATTTTTAAGGATTTAAAATATCCCGAGTGGTTTATCAGAAAGGCGTATTTAAAGCCAGAAAATCTTTTTGCCCCTCGGGAACCTTCAGTTAACCAAAAACAATATGTGAGTTTGCCTTACATTGCCGGCTTAGAAAGAGTAAAACCGTTGATGAAAGATTTTAAGTTTGCTTTGGCATTCAAATATTCATCTACCGTGAAAAGTAAATTGGTTAGGAATAACGTGGCAAAAGAGGAACAAGCCTGCGTCTCCAGCATTCCCTGTAAAAGTTGTGATTTAGTATACGTGGGTGAAACTGGAAGAAATATTGAAACCTGTATTAAAGAACACAAATATGCCTTCAGAAATTGTAATACTAATAATGCCATTTTTTATCACGCCAGCCAAAATAATCATGCTATAGATTGGGAATCAAGTAAGGTACTTTATAAATGTAATAATTATGTCAAAAGAAAAATAATAGAATCTGTGTGTATAGAAAAAGTAGATAATTTTAATTTGTGCGAAGGTACTTATAAGTTAGACCCTTTAATGAGATTCTTGGTCAAAAAATCCCTTACGGAGTCATGGGAACGTGTTCAAACCTAAGTGTGAATTTCTTAAATGTCTCTGGATTGGAATGTTTCCTTACTCGCCTTTAGTAAATGTAATAATGGAAGTAATAAATGTGGAAATAAATATAAATGCAACAGATGTAATAATAAAGGTAATATTATAAATTTAATAATTAGGGAAAGGTAATAATAATAATTGTTAAAAAAATGTAAATGTAATAATAAATGCAGTAATTATGTCAAAATATTAGAATCTGTATGTATAGAATACGAAGATAGTTTTAATTTGTGGGAATGTACTTATAAGCGGACCCTGTATAAAATGCCCTTCCAGTGTCGGGAGAATGGTATCTAACCTAGGTGCGAATTTCTCATTGGTTTCTGGATTGCTTCCTAATCGGCTTTTTTCATTCATTTTTCGGTTTATAAGTTCTGTATAATAAACAATAATGTAATAACCAATGTATTAATAAATTTATAATTTCTGCAATAAATAATTATGCAATATTAAATGTAATAAATTTAATAATAAATGTAATAATTATGTAAAAAATATAATAGAATCTGTATGTTTAGAAGAGGAAGATAGTTTTAAAAATTTGCGCGAATGTACTTAATGAAAATGCCCTTTCGGTGTCGGGAGAATGGGATCTAACCTAGGTGCAAATTTCTTAATGGTCGGTCCCTGGACTGCTTTTCCCTCTTGTTTTGGTTCATTCGTGTTTCTGTATCCACCCGAGGAGGATGCCAGTGGGCGTCGAGACTGTCGTGGAAATAAACTCTCTCTATTAGAGTGGGTTTTTATTTTCATATTTTGACCTTCACGTAGAAAAAAGTGAAGTTTTTTTGAGTTTGTACTGTTTCACTGTCACAAATCTGATGAATAATTCTTTCACCAGATTTGAAGTATGTGGCATTGTCTGACCATATAGTTTTGGGTACAGAATTGTGTGCACAAAATCGTCTGAAAGCAGCAATAAAAGCTTCTGCTGTCAGATCTTCTACTATGTCTAGACATATGGCACGTGTGGCAGCACAGGTGAAGAGTACAATGTACACTTTGTATTCCTTTGAATCCATTTTGTCTCCAAAACTCACATTTACCGCTCCAGTGTAGTCAATACCCGTGGTTTCAAATGGCCGAGTAAATGTTACTCGTTCCACGGGTAGGTCTGGAGGGCTTGGGGTCTTAAAGGGTCGTGAATGGATACGTTTACAAGGAATGCATGTGTTTAAAATTTTCTTTGTTTCAGTTCTACCCTTTGGTAGCCAGTAAGTTTTTCTCAGCTCCGTCAGGGTTTGTGGGACCCCCATGTGGTGTATTTTGTTGTGGGTATCCCTGATGATGAGATTTGTGAAGTGATTTCTCCTTGGAAGAAGAATTGGGTGCTTAGAGTTGTAAGTCAAAGTTGACTTGTTAAGCCTTCCTTTACACCTTATCAGACCCTCTGTATCCAGGTACAGATTTAGATCCATGACAAGTGAAGGAATTCCTTTGTTTAATGTGTTACTGGACCTAAGATACTTCAACTCCTTGTCAAATTCTGAAGCTTGTATCTGTTTGAGCCAGTATTTTGTTGCAGTTTCTGTTAAGTTAGAAAAGGCCTTCTGAGGACAGTGTTTGAGAAGGTAGCTATTGACAAACTTGCAGCAATAGACTGTAATTCTCAAGAGTTTGTTGAGGTCTGAATAATGTTTGTAGTCAAATATAGGTTTGTCCTCAGTGATCTTTTCAGTTGTCGTAGAGTTGAGTGTGAGGTTAACTACTTTGGCTGGCCAAAGATCCTCACATGTTAGCCATTCGGGCCCTTCATACCAGATTTTATTTGTTTTCAACAGTTTGTAAGAGAGCCCTCTTGTCAAAAAGTCTGCAGGATTCTCTTTTGTTTTTATGTACCTAAATTTGATACCAAGGTTTGTGTTTGCAGTTTTGATTTCTGTTAGTCTGTTTTTCACAAATATGTTTTTGCAAGAAGTTGTATCTGTGTTGGTCACCCATGTTAGACAAATTTGACTGTCTGTCCATAAGTAAATGTTTGTTATGTCAACTTCTTTATACACTTGTGAAAGAAAGTCTGCTGTTTTAACTCCCAATGAGACAGCTAATAATTCAAGTTGTGGTACAGTTTTCTTTTGGTTTAAGGGTGCCACTTTTGCCTTTGAATAAACCAAGTTACTTTCATTTTCACTTGTTAAATAGGCACAACACCCGTAAGCTTGTGTGCTGGCATCTGTAAAAATGTGTAGTGTTTGAGATTTCAATCTGTAGCCAGCACATCTTGGTACGTAGATGTCTTGAACTTTGTTCAAGTCTGTGGCTAATTTTTTCCAATGAAGTTGGTCTTCCACTGAAAGTGGTTCATCCCAATCAATTTTCTTTTTCCATAAGTCTTGCAAAAGGATTTTGGATCTTATGGTTGCTGGTAAATATAATCCAATGGGGTCAAAAATTTTGGATGATTCTGAAAGCACTTGTCTTTTTGTATTGGCATTTGGATTTAAGTTATAACTCTTTGTGCAAAGAGTGTCATCGTGTTCGGAATTCTGTTTTAAAAACCAAAGCATTCCAAGTGTTTTCGTGTAATTGTTTGGTTCAATGTTCCCATTGTTGTCTTTTGTTATTTGTTCATTTAATTTGGGAGAATTAGAAACCCATTCTCTCAATCCAAAATTTCCTTGCTTCATTATGGGTTGTGACATTTGGTAAATTTCAAGCAATTCCTCTTCAGTTACAGTGGAACCAATGAGGTTATCCACATAAAAGTTTTGTTTTAAAAACTGAACTGTTAAGTCCTCTTGAAATAAGTTTAGGTGGTTTTTAATTGTTAAAGCAAGAATACTTGGAGAGCAATTTGCTCCAAAAATAATTACTTTAAATCTGTAGGTTTTGAAACCTTTGTTAAGGTCATGTGGATCATTCAACCACAAAAACCTGAGATGATTTTTATCATACTCAAGCTTCAAATTTATACAGAGGAATGCTTTTTCTATGTCACTTTGTACTGCATAATTGTCTAAACGGAAGCAAAGGAGAATTTTTACAAGATCTGAGACAAGGTTTGGGCCTTCCATGAGACAATCATTTAAACTAACAGAATTTGTGTCTTTTAAACTACAGTTGTATACTACTCTTAGTTTAGTTGTGGATGAGTCTTCTCTGTAAACTCCCCTGTGTGTTAAATAATGACAACCTCGTTTTTTAAAGGGTTCATCAGTAACTTCTTCAATGAAGCCCCTTTCTATTTGTTCCTTGAATATGTTGTATTGTTCTAAAAGATTGTCATTTTTTAGTTTTCTGTAATTTTTATACAGATGTGCCTTAGCTACTTTCAAATTGTCCATTATTTCTGGACAAGGTGTTTTCCAAGGCAGCTCTACATAGTATTGATTGTCTCTGTGTTGTAATGTATCCTTAAATTGTTCTGTCATCAATTGGTCTTCATGTGTAATAGTACTGTCCTTTATGCCAACTGATTCTAATAGTCACAACTGCTGTAACCCTTCATCCAATGTGGAATCATTTTCATTCAAATGATGTGGGATTATGACAGTGTTTTTGTAGTTCGAGTTTGTCACATAGTCAGAAATTTGTGACTGTGGTGATTTTGTTTTGCGTAAATTTTGTTCATGTTCTGTGTTTTCTGTGTCAGTAGTAAGATGGTATTTAGTTATGTCACCCAAAGGAGCAATACCTGTGGGAGTTTGTATGGCTATTCCATCCAATTTTAATGATGCCTCTATGGACCAGATGAAGATAGTCAGCCCCCATGAGCATATGTATATCATCAACTACATCTGCATTAAGGGTTTTATCAGCTATCGTGTATTTGTTTTGAAGTTGTAGCAAAGCTTGTTTTAACCCAGCTATTTGTATTTTTTCTTGTTCTACTTTGTCCACAACAACAACCTTAAGGGTTTCAAATGTTCCATCAAGAGTTAAAGTTATATTTGCAGTTTTAAAACTGGCTTGTACTGGGTTTTTATTGATAAATGATGAAATAGAGAGATCTTCATTTCCTTGTTGGTTCTGAAGTCCCAATTTTTCTATCAGTTGTTTGGTTACAAATGTTTGTTGTGAGCAGGTATCTAAAAGACACCTAACCTGTACTATTTGTCCCCTTTTGTTTTGGATTTCCAAGGTTGTGGTTGGTAAAAGAATTTTTGAATTGTGGTTAATGCTAGATGAACTGATATGCCCATTCATAGCATTCTGAGTTTGTTTCTGTTTGTTTTGGTTTGATTTGGGTGTTTGTTCATAATGTTTGTCAGTTTTTCCAATGTCTGTGTGTGTATTACACATAGGGGTAACATGGTCAAAACTGTTGCAAAACTTACAATTGTATTTCAAATTTAATTTGCAGTTTTGCTTTTGGTGCCCTGATCCAGTGCATTTTTTGCATAAGTTTAGTTGTTCACAACGTTTTGACCTTGCTGTAAAGTCTTTGTATTTGGGACAATTTGTAGAATAATGTTCACTGCTAAAACAAAATTTGCATGGTGTGGGATTATACTCAAAAGTAGCTACATTAAAGTTTTGCAGAGTAGGAGTCTTTGAGTCTTTTTCTGTCACTTTATTTTCTGCAAATTGAGTTTTGCGGTTGTGTTTTGATGTAACTGGTAAGTGTTGAAATCTTTTGTTAGGTTTTTGGTTTTCTGCATTGTTGGTTTTTTCTTGTGCTGTGTTAAATTTTGGGAGTGTGTAACTTGATTTGTAAAGTGCAAGTACAGTTGGGAAATCTTCTCTTAGCTTATTAAGGCTAGGGTATATGTCAGTTGTCCTCTGATGAAATATCTCTTTGACTTTAGAAGGGAGCTTTTCAAAAACAACAGCTTGAATGATCCAAGCTGTTTCTGCAATGTTTAAATTATTGTTTTTAAGTTGTCCCATGAGACATTCAAACTCACAGTAAAAGTCAAAGAGGTCACCATAGTTGTCTTTTGGGGTTCGCATGTTCATTACTTTAAGAGCCAAATCATGTATAATTTCATCCTTATTCATGTAATTTCTGTTAAGTAATTCTATTGCTACAGAATAAGAAGTACCTATGGCTGGTAGTGATTCCACTAATCTTAAGGCTGGGCCTTTCAGATAGTTCACTAAATAACTAAATTTATCAACATCTGTAATGTAGTTTTTATTACCTATAAGGCTATGAAATTTTTCAATAAAAGATTGAAATTTGGCTCTGTCACCCTCAAAAGTGGGTACTGCAAGTGTAGGCAATTTTGATTTTAGTTCATTGCCCTCAGCCATATTGGGAGGGCTAAATGAAGCATTTCTTATAGCTTCTAAGAAGCTTTCATTTGTGTCTTGTTTTTTGCACTCATCAAGTTGGTTTTGAATTTCAGAAATATAGTTGTTAATTTTTGTAATGTAATTTTCATTGTCAAGTAGGATGGTAGTATACTCATCATCTGTTAGTTCAATTGTGTCATCAATTTCTGTAATTATGTCCTCATCTAGTGTGAGAATTTCTTGTTTGTAACGAGTAATAGAATTTAATGTTGTTTCAAGATCATATCTTGTAGGTTCTTTTTGTTTGTAATCATTGTACAGTTTGGTGATGACACCTTTACGTGCTGATTTTTTCCTTATTAATTTTTTGTAGTTTTGAGATGGTGCCATAGCCCTAAGGTCTGTGGTTTTGTTTTCTTGGTCTGGGTTTTCTGCCCTTTTTTCCAAGTCTTCCATAATTGTTGTTAGTGTTAAAGTTCTGAGTTTAATTTTATGATGTTGAGCGAGTTAAATTATTGTAATAAGTTTTTTATATAACCTGCGCCACAGGTTAAATTAAAAATTTACAATGTTTTTAGTTAGGATAGGCCTTGAGTGTAAAGAGTAAGGCCTACTTTAAGAGATAGGCCTATTATGTAAGGTAAAGTTAGGTGGGCCTACTAAATAGGCCTATTTTGGGCCTACCAAGTAGGCTTATGTTTGGGCCTATTATTTTATAGGACCTCAAATGAGTTAAGCCTGTTAAATTAACAAGGCTTAGTTTTGAGTTTGAAGAGTAGGACCTATTAAATAGGCTTAATGTTGCGGGCCTATTTTTTTAGGACAAAATAAGTTATGCCTGTTAAATGAACAAGCCTTTGTTTTCAGTTAGTGTAAAGGTAAAGGAATCGGTTCCTAGTTGCATAGGCCACCATATGAAAAAACTATAGTGGGGTTAGGCCTAATGAGCTAAGCCTAGCCACTGCGTGTCAGTGTAAATTTTAGAGGGGTTAGTTCCCCATACACAGGGCCACCATTTGAAAAAACTTTATAGGGCTATGGGTTGATTGCCTGATACCCTCATCCGTTGGAAATTTCCAGCAGATTTCAGTGGAGAGTTAAACGACAAAAGCCCTATTTTTTCGTTAGAGAGTTATGAATATGTAGGTCTTTAAAGGACCTCTTTATATTTAATTGTTTATTGGTAATTTTAGCGTCGGGATTTTAGATGCCTATATTAGAATGAAAATAAATTGCCTCACCTTATTTTTGCTGGGTCTTAGTTTGCTTCGATGTAGGGCGTTACGATCATTTTCGGTGTAGGGCCGCCACGATGGAGTTACGCGAATTTACTTGATGTAATTAATATAGGCAGTCACAATATAAACACTTTAAGGTGTAGGCCTACCCTTTTTTTTATATTTATTAAGTTTATTATAAGGAATTCACTCAGAACTTGAGGGAAGACAAAAGCACATCTTCCCTGTTTAAAGCGTTCGCTGCACATAAACAGCCCGAGGCTACTCCTTTAATATATCTTCATATTTTAGTATAAATTGCTGATTTGGCAAAGGTTGTTGACTCTTTCTCTCTTGTATTTTACATGGTTAGCAAATGGAAAATTTGTTCACGTGAAATAAATGTTTCTCGGTTATGCAGACCCGACGCCTACATACGGTTTCTATGTATGTATGGCAATCATTTCATTCCCATTAGGCTATGTCAACAATCCCGAGCCAATTT
This sequence comes from Bathynomus jamesi, assembly GCA_023014485.1. Classification (NCBI taxonomy): domain Eukaryota; kingdom Metazoa; phylum Arthropoda; class Malacostraca; order Isopoda; family Cirolanidae; genus Bathynomus; species Bathynomus jamesi. Next base: position 651,489 of record JAJOZX010001256.1, read on the forward strand.
TGTATAGATATTTAATTCAATTAATTAATAATTTATATTTAATTATGAAATAAAGGTACCACATATGATACCATGTTGTGAGCGCGTATAGTTTTTCCATAACCCCTTAACCTCCTTTTTAATGAGAACATGCTTAGATACGCCAGTCTTTCCTTATATGTCAATTGTCTTAGAGATGGGATCATTCTTTTGCTCGTTTCTGTACTTTTTCCAGTTTTTCAATATCTTGTATCAAATAGGGACTATTAAATTGAATGCAGTATTCGAGGAGGGGTCTCACATATGAAATGTAAAGTTGCTTTATAATATTGGGTGATTTGTATTCAATGTGTGTCTGCATGAGATTGAGTCTAGCATTTGCTTTATTTCTGATTACCATACAGTGATTTGAGGGTTTAAGTTCATTTGTCACAGTGACACCCAAGTCTTTCTCTTTATCATCATTTTTAATCCAAAGTCCATTCATATTGTATTCAAATTCTTGATTTTTTGGCCCAATATGCATAACCTTGCACTTATCAACATTAAATTTCATCTCCCACTTATCTGCCCAGGCTGTTACTCTGTCTAAGTCTTTTTGTATTGTCATTGCTCCTGCTACTGACTTAACATTATGGCCTAATTTTGTATCATCAGCAAATTTTGAGGTTTTACATGATAGGCCCTTCTCTAGATCATTTATATCAGACAACAAAAATGAACACACACACAAACGAACGTACAAACACACACTAGATACACACCAAAAAAATGTTTATATCTCGAAAACGAAGCATTTGCGACGGAAACGCTATAGAAGGAAAGTATCTTAGAATTAAAAAATCTACTTAATGAACATATAATAATTTTTGGATGTTAGACGGGTGTAATACTATAATAAAACCAAAATTATTGCAATGCATAGAAAATAATAAATAAAACCTTTAAGTAAAAAATTTTTCGGTCCATCATATTTATGGAGATAATATTTAATTAACGATATCCATTTGATGTGACGTTTTTCTGATTGGGCTATTTTTTCGCTACTCTGCGACTTAATTAGTTGGTTGGTTTCTGTTCTGGCTATTTTTTATTTTTTTCTAATTGGATTCAGTTTGGGTAATACCTCAGTTTGGTCGTGTTTATGATAAAATTATGATGTGCTGTTCGTGTGGTTTTGACTTTGAGAACTTGATTCACCATGTGCCCTAGATGAAGACTAAATAAGTGCATAACTTAACATGTTATTACATTATCATTTGTATAATTTAGGTCTTAGGGGGGGTATGGGGGCTCCACCCCGGTAAAGATCACGCATCATAAATTGATTGGTATAGGGTTCACTTTGTGATGCGTGATCTTTATGGGGGCTCTGCTCCCATACCTGCGAGACCTAAATTATACAAATGATGGTAATTATTCATTTTTTGACCCACTCTCTTTTTATAATGAGAGCAAACTTTTCTAGTCAATTTTGTGGTGCTCTGCACAAATCTGCCATCTGTTTCCTGTGTAAATGCGTAGTTTTCGAGATATTGTCATCTTGAAAACCGCATTTGCACAGGAAATGGATGGTAGTTTTGTACAAAACACCTCAAAATTAACCAGAAAAGTTTGCACTCATCATTTTCATTTAAACTAATGAATTTAAATGAAAATATCATGACTTAACCTAACCAATCATCTAGATTCTAGGGCATACAGTTGACCTAACCGGTGTCATGTACTGAACTGTCCACAAAACATTAGGACTGATCAATTTGTGATGCGTGATCTTTACGGGGGTGGAGCCCCCGTACCCCGAGACCTAAATTATACAAATGATAATGTAATAACATGTGCCAACCTTGCATGGGTAGTCCGCTAAATTTCGCCTACCCTTAAACTGAAATGACACACGTTTATTTTTAGGATTTTTTTTACAGCACCTAAAGACCTTCTGGTCTTTTCTTAAAATACAAGCACTATTGTATTTAGGGCAGGTTTCGGTTGTCTTAATTATTCCGTGATTGAAAAAAAGGTCTAAACTCTTGTCTTCATCGAGGGCAATATGGCGGATCACGTCTTCAAAATCAAATATGCATAACTGACACGTCATACTTCGTCACAAAAAAAACGAACTGAACAGACGAAAAATTGCTAAAAATGATTTATTTGTAAAACAGGACAAATTGAATTATGCAGAAGTAGCCAGAATCACCAAAAATAAGAAATATTCACCAAATAGTTGATATATATATATATATATTGAAAAAACACCAAAAATAGGAAATATATTTTAATAAAAAAACACATTTTATACAAATTCGCACAAGATAATATATATATTTTCTTATTCAGTTTTGATTGGTTATTCAATATATATTGCTGTTATAGCTGGGTGTGACTGGGTCAAAAAACGAATAATAACCCAAATGATAATTTAATAACATGTTAAGTTATGCACTTTTTTAGTCAATACATTTTTCTAGTATACAGGGTGTTTCACGAGGAAAGGTCAATACTTCAGGAGGTGATAGTATGAGTCATTGTGAGAAAAAAAGTTTGTATGAACATGTGTCTAATTCTGAATGGTTACAGAGATAGAGCTGTTTGAATCTGATGTGCGCGCAGCTCTTCCTCCCCCTTCCCTCCCCTATAACCTTGAACCATGTAAGCATGTAACAAATTTGTCATTTCTGTATCTGATACCATTCAAAATGCCAATGTTTAATCATTAAATGTTAGAAACAGTAATTGGTTTCTCTTTCTTGATTACCATTAACAATGCTTTTGTATAAATTTGTAGATTCAAACAGCTCTATCTCTGTAACCATTCAGAATTAGACACGTTCATATGAACTTTTTTTCTCACAATGACCGATACTATCACCTCCCGAAGTAATGACCTTTCCTCCTGAAACACCATGTATATTTTTCTAGGTAGGTTAGGTTAGGTTAGGTTAGGTTAGGTTAGGTTAGGTTGGTTTCTGAAAATAAAGTAATTACATGCTATAAATAAAGGTTTTACATCAATTGTGAAGTCAATTTCATAAAATTGAGGTGAGGGGGATGTTGTATACAATTACCCAAAGCAGAAAGTAACACAATTCTAAATACATTAATTCAATAAATTTTTTGGTAATTATTCGTTTTAGTGCTCCCTCTCCTTTCTGAACCAAAACACATTTTTCTAGTATTTTTTGGTGTGATTTGGGTAACAGTTCAGAATAGGGGTGCCACCTCAATTTTTGTGTTTTTTCCACCAAAACATGCTAAAACCATTGGTGTCCTGTTGTTTAGGATGAATGTGACCATTGCCATTACAGTAAATTATTGCTTGAAGTAATTTCACCCCCCCAACCCCTCCTACAATCTGGGGGGACCACTGTGGGAACCAGGGGTTTTAGGTGGGAGAACACAGCACAAACAATAATTTACTGTAATAGCAATGGTCAGATTTATCCTAAACAACAGGAAACCAATGGTTTTAGCATGTTTTGGAGAAAAAACACGTGTCATGAAACACATTAAAAACCATGAGAAAGACCTAGGTTTCATGGAAAACCTAACCTAAAAAATATAAAACCCTATACCGATCAATTTGTGATATGTGATCTTTATGGGTTCTCTGTCCCCATACCCCCGAGACCTAAATTATACAAATTGGACACACTACATTTAAAGGGAGAACACCATGCAAGCTCTACTAGCGTCACCACACATCCATCATAGACCGAAGCCATTTTCAAACTGAAGTGAATGAACGATACGATAGTAGGGTTGCCAACTCAAAATTTCCTAGATTCATACCCAAAAATATATTTTTCATAATTTTCTAACTTCGTTTTTTTGACTATGCGACACATGCAATCAACGTATTTTAATGAGAGAAACAACTTTGTCTCTATGATATTTTTTAAAATTTTGTTTAAGTGGCGCCTGTATTCTGAACCATTACCGTGATTTGTTCAAATCTGAACATCATTTCTTTGGGAAATGAGCCATTTTTGAGAAATTTTCAATTTTAAAATTTCTCAAAAATGGCTTATTTCCCAAAGAAACGAAGTTCAGATTTGAACAAAAAACACCAGAAAAATGTGTTTTACCTAACCTAACCTAACTTTTGCAATAATATTGGTCAGCAACTTGTCTATAATTACACTCATGACCACACTCCGTACAAATAACATGAGTAGGTAAAACACCGTGACTGGTAAAGAAAACTTCAGCACTGTCTTCTTTTTTATAAATATCTTGTATTAATTGATAGTAATCCAAATCACAACCTCCACAAACCATATGTGAAAAGCGAACTGGAATGAGTATGCATTATGGGAGATTCAAAATGCATGTCTCTGGTCGGATAAGGTCACATGAAACAAAAACCAGATTTAATTGGCTGATTTGACCTATGTTTCCTAATTTTGCCACGAGATGCCTCCCCATAATACTGGAGAGGACGGAGAGTGGCAAAATTTTAACCGAGGAAAGAGCTAAACACTGGGTCAATGGCCTGTAATGGCTACTTATCGACGTTTAAATTATTTTTTTCTGTAAAAAATAATTATTACATTTCCTTGATTTTTATCAGTTTCCCTAAGGTTTCAAGGTGTCCTGAATACGAATTTATATATTAAATTGTCATAGAATGTCTCCTATCGAAAATGAAGGGAGCATTAAAATAAAATGAATATTAACCAATTTTTATTTATTTATTGGCTTTTATTATCAAATAAAAAACTATGGAAAACCAAAGGTGTCTATTTACTTTTGTCATCCCTCTGTAGCCTTATATTGTACTGTATTGGGTAAAATTCAGATGGCAGAAACGGTTCAGGGTCAGAATTAGTGGTGTACCAATTAATCAACATCGGCAGAATTGGCCATGTTTGAGGCATTGGAATCAGCATTTAGCTGATTCTCTTACCAATTCTTTGAAATTTAAAAATTTTCATTACAAAAAAATCTATATTTGCAGGAAATTGAACATATAAAAAACATTATTTGCAGTGGCATGTACTCCTAAGATGCAAGGTAAGCATTGCTTACCCTATAAAAATTATTCCTTTCCAATTTAACAACAAATATTATTGATGGGACATTCTAGCCTCAGAATGCTTTCCACAGCATATTAGATTGATCTGAATCTTATTTACATGGATTTGGGAAAAAAGGGGAGTAACATAAGTTAAATTAATAATTTTCATCTTATATCTGGCAGTGGCATATCATTTTATTCTGCAAGAGGCGGAATGAGGTTACTGCAAATTGAATGTTGCGTATTTGAGGGACAGATTTTCAAGCGGCAAACGCCTGTCTTGCAAGTTTCAAAAGTCTGGACTCCTATTACAGCAGGTATAAATGCAGAATGCTATATACAATTAAAATAAATAATATGTTAACTCAACAAAGATATTTTAATTTGGAAGGGAATAATTTTTATAGGGTAAGCAATGCTTACCTTGCGTCTTAGGAGTACACGCCACTGATTATTTGTAATAATTTATACTCATTTCAAAGTGTAATTGTATGAAAATATTCTACAGGGTGTCCCATAAGTCCAGCATCATAGGAGAAATTCATATTTTTCTATTTCTACAAACCATAATTTATGCTTGGGATGCCAATTTCCCATCCACCATTCTGTTCAGTGATGAGGCTGTTTTTTATGGAAATGGTGAGGTAAATCAACAGAACACCCGCTACTGGTCTCAAAACAACCCTTACTGGTATACCTCTTCAAAAGAACAAGGTGCATCTCGGGTGATGGTATGGTGTGGCATTTGGAAGGATCGCATCATAGGCACCCTCTTTTTCGATGAACATGTCACTGGAGGCACCTACCTACGTATGCTCAAGGAAGAAGCATTTCCCAGTGTCTTGAATGAAGAAGGAAATTTCCCAACATGGTTTCAGCAAGACGGCGCTCCTGCACATTACAGCACCCAAGTAAGGGAATACCTGTACCAACAATTCCCTGGTCATTGGATAGGACATCGAGGCCCTGTGGAATGGCCAGCTAGAAGCCCGGATTTCATGCCACTAGATTTTTATCTCTGAGGCCACTTGAAAGCGCTGGTATACGCAGAGAAAATTAGGAGTGTTGAACATTTGCGGCAGCGCATTATTGGGGCATGTAACACCATTACTCCTGACATCATTCACCGTGTGCTTGCTGACTGGGTATCACGTCTGAATTTGTGTATTGAAAACAATGGTGGACATATTGAGCATGTTCTGTAAATAAAAGCTTTTGTTTTGCCTTTTTAAATTTTTTTTTCCTATGATGCCGGACTTATGGGACACCCTGTACATTCATGAAAAATACAAAGCGTAATAAGTTACCCACACATTTACGGTACATTTCCTTTAAATATTCTAAACTATTGTAATCTCCTCCTCTGTATTAATAATAATTCTATACCAAGTTGTACTTTATAATTTATATTGAACCATCTTATTATAGTGACTTTATTTTAATAATTTTATAAACTGAAATTGTATATCCTTTTTTTTTATTCAAATTGGTCACTAGGGCCTTGAAATTTTAATGAAAAATTTGGCAGACCTCAGTTTAAAGGACCCCTATCTATTGCATTAATAAGAAAAATAAATGTAACTATATTTATATTGATGATTAGTTAGGTTAAGTGAGTATAATATTTTCATTAGTTTTAACAAAAATATCATATTTATTATATAGGGTTGCCAAGTGTCCTTTATTTCAGCTCATGTGTCCTTGCCTTGTCCTTTGATAAACTCGGAAAGGACGCCATATGTCCTTTAATTCAGTAATTGACTCTCAAAATTTTATTCATCACTAAAAATTTGAGACAGAGATGTTTTCAAACTTAATTAATTCGTTAATCGGGAGAAGTGAGATTCAACATTCAGATGTGATTTCTAGTAAATCAGAGTTGGCAATTCTGCCCCCATTGCCATTGTCATCCTTGCTGGAGAGGAATGAGGAAGGCATCAGCCGCTAACATATTTTTTGTGCTTTGCCAAATTGCCATATTAAACCAGCTTCATGAGTTTTTGACATGATTCTATTTTTTATGAGTTGAAGAATATCTTCAGATGAATACTTAGGTAAGAATACTTAATTATATACTAGGTTTCCCTCTCTTAGAAAGTTAGAAAACATTATTTTACGTGTCATGCTACTGAAAGTTAAGGCTTGTTCGTGTCTAATTTTTTTTCTAATAACCTTATGTATTAAAGCGTTTTTTTATCTATTTTATCTATGAATATAATAAAGAAAAAAAAAATATTGCACAAGTAAATTTTTATCATGATAAGCAATGGAATATACGGTAGCGTGCAAGTGTCCTTTATTCAAGATCTGTTGACTTGGCAACCCTATATAATAATAATCACAACTAAACCTAACCTAATGAAAATGTCAAGTTGGAATTTATTTCTTGACCATGTGAAAGAACAATATGTGCTGCAATTGAAAAAAAAAATTTCATTTTTTTTTTTTTTTTTCTGGTATTATTGCAGTTCCGTACAACCACGGAATCTTAGGAATTCTATCTTTACAATAGGTAGTTTCAACAATTCTAAGACACTTTTCTTCTATGGCATTTTTGTCATAAATTACATATAAACGAGATATTTAACATTTTATATTTGACTGTTTGACATTTGTTTTTATGTATTTTTTAAATTGATGCCTGGTTAGGTCAACTGAATGCCCAATTAGGTTAAATGCCCAGTTAGGTCAACTGAATGCCCAATTAGGTTAATTAAATGCCCAGTTAGGTCAACTGAAATTAAATGTCCAGTTAGGTTAACTGAAATTAAATGTCCAGTTAGGTTAACTGAATGCCCAAGTAGGTTAATTGAATGCCTGGTTAGGTCAACTGTATGCCCTTGATAATTGATTAGGTTAAATCATATTTTCATTACCTTTAACAAAAATATCATGACTCAACCTAACTAATCATCAAGGGCATTCAATTGACCTAACTGGGCATTCAATTGACCTAACTGGGCATTCAGTTGACCTAACCGGGCATTCAGTTGACCTAACCAGGCATTCAGTTGATAACCACGGAATTGGTATCCAGTGATTTTGGCCCTTGGTGTGTTTGGCCCAGTGAGTTTGGCCCATAAATGCAGGACCAAACTCACTGATTCCAGCAAAAGGATTATGAAAATGAGTAAGTTAAACAAAATTGATTGATTATTCCATTTATGGTGCTCTCTACCCAGGAAGGGTAATATGCACCTAGTTGAACAAAATACTATATAAAAATAAAGAATTTTTGTTGGGTTGAACATTGACTTTCTAAGAGGTTTTTAACAAAAATAGTTGTGACATCATCCGATCCTAGAAAATAGTTCCATGATGTCATCTGATTCTATAAAATTCCCAAGGAATTGAAAAGAGGGTAAAGAGAAAGGGCTGAGTTTATTCTGTTATTGGCATTTGTTCTATTCCATTTGATTGATACTGTTACTTATTGAGAGACTCACGTGATTGATTAACAAAAATAGTTCCAGGACTGTTTCTCTAACATCACTGCACCACTCTCCAATTTCTTAAAGCGAGGTACAAATGACTCTAGAAAAAAATGCTTCTATTCCTCACCTATTTTGACACCTTCATATATTAACAAGGAATTCTACATCCAAACAGATGCTCCTAACATGATCATTACCGCTCATGCTTAAATAGAGGGGGGGGGGGGGGTAATATAAATTATTGGTTGTGGTTATGTTTACTAAGCAAGCTTACCTCAAGTCTTCATAGTTTTCCGAAATCAGAATACTTCCGAGACCATAAGGTAAGCATGACCATTATTTATCTTTTGTATTTTTGTCTATTTTTATAACTACGTTGATTGTATGTTATATATTGATATGTTAAAAATATATTATGTTTATGGTAGTCTTGCTTCGTATGTTCAAACTAACTACATTAATATGCAATATTTACGAGACCTAAAACATAGATATGATGTAGATATAATCATTTATGGAATTTAATGTGTATATAAATTATTTTTTTTAGGAATATGGATCAGCTGAATGATGATTGTTTATACTGTGGTCTGACTGTATGCCCCAGACAGCAGGCACTGCTCTCTGATGTGTATTCACAATGGCAACACCAAACTTGCAACACGATATGACACAAGAGGTCTACAGAGAATTGTGCAGACATGAAAACTTTTCCTGGAAGTGCTATAAATGCAGAATACTGTACTGACGCAAGATGAAGACTGCAATGAAGGGAGGCCTGAACATTCTTATGACGAATCTCACATCATAGACAGAACCAATTTCTACACGTGCAAATGAAGAGTCGGTCATTAATTTCAAGTTGGTGTCTACATCCACAAAATGAGGCTGGGACAAACTCTATGATTCGCTTGGTTATTCCTATACTGTGAAGAGGCAAAAGGAAGATGATACATTGTGGCACTGTAGCATAAGAAATAAGAAGATCGTGTGTCTAGCAACAGTGCGGCAATGTGGATAAACCTTTACTAGAGGCAACCACGATCACAACCATGTGCACCAGCCAGGCAGTTGTACTGCAACTAAAATAGTCAAGACCATAAATGATACTACCAGAAGTGAGCTTTTCTGATCAGCTTCATCTACAAGTGAACAAATTCTTAAGAAAGAATTGGCACAGACCCCATGTCCAGCCTTACCTAAGCTTGAATACTTGGCCAGAAATGCAAATTACTCGTGCCAGAAGAATCACCCTCGCAATCCTGAAGACATCAATTTTCTCATACACCACCATTCTGTCTCAGAGGGATTCCTTCAATGTGATTTGTGGGTGGATAACCAGCATCACCTAATCTTTGCAACTTATGAGCAGCTTAGAATACTCAGAAAAAAGAAAACATGGTATATGGATTATGGATGGTACTTTTAAGTTAGTAAAGCAGCCATTTACCCAGCTATTCACAATCCATGGGTTTGTATGCCAAGAAGAGTGCAGCAAACAACTGCCATTAGTCTTCTGTCTGATGTCAAGCAGAAAGAAAAAAGACTACAAGAAAGTGTTAAAGGCTATTAAAGAACTCTTTCCATCAGAACTAAAGCTAGAGTTGTAATGGAATATGAAGCAGCACTTTGGAAATCCATGTATCATGTTTCCTGGATGTTATCATAAAGGGCTGTGCTTTCCACTGGACACAGGCAGTCTGGAGGAAAATCCAAGCACTTGTACTACAGGCAGCCTATATGAATGACAGCAACATGCAAGTTTCTTTGGAAGATCATGTGCCTACAATGCCTGCCTGCATCCCACATTGTTCCAGTGCTTGAAGAACTTGAACTGCATGCAGTGACTGCTGCATCCCACATTGTTCCAGTGCTTGAAGAACTTGAACTGCATGCAGTGACTGCTGCTCTACACAATCTTGTAAAATACACCTGCGAAACATAGATTAACAATAACTTATGGCAAACATAATTTTAATTTTTAAATGTTGAAATTATAAGAGAATTTGAAAACAAGAAAAATTTTGTTTACAACTTGACCTCTGAAATGCAAATGATGTTTTGCCTCAATCCATCCATTCGATCACCAGAGGGAGGTGGCTGGGGAATCAAAATAAGGAACCAGAAAAACAAGAAAATATAACTTACAAATTAATAATGATTTATACATAATGTACCTATCATGAAATATACATATTAGTCTATCAGTATTGTATGGTAAGTTTGGCCCATATACATATGTGCCAAACTCACTGGGCTGAACTCTTGAAGCCAAACTTACTGTAAAGCACGGAATCTTGGGAATTTTGTTTTTACAATAGGTAGTTTGACAATTCTAAGACACTTCTATGGCAATTTTGTCATAAATTATGTATAAGTGAAAGATTTAACATTTTACATTTGACTTTGACATTTGTTTTTACTTATTTTTTTTAATTAATGCCCAGTTAGGTCAACTGTACACCCTTGATGAGTGGTTAGTTTAAGTCATGATATTTTCATTAGTTTTAACAAAACTATCACGACTTGAACTAACCAATCATCAAGGGCGTACAATTAACCTAACCAGACATTCAATCAACCTACCTAGGCACTCAATTAACCTAACTGGGCATTCAGTTGACCTGACCAGGCATTAATTAAAAAAAATAGACAAATGTCAAAGTCAAATGTAAAATGTTAAATATCTCGCTTATACGTAATTTATGACAAAAATGCCATAGAAGAAAAGTGTCTTAGAATTGTTGAAACTAACTAGTGTGAAGACAAAATTCCTAAGATTCCATGGTTTACAAAACTGCAAATTTTAGCTATTTTCTTATTAATGCAATAGATGAGGGCACCTAAAACTGAGGTCCACCAAAAATTTTGTTGCTTATATCGTTGAAGAAAGAAAATACATTCAACATAAGGAAAGACAATTACTTTAAATATTGATATTCAATTTATGAAACTTAAAATAAAATTATTATTTTATTTTACTGAGTAATAAAACTATTTCACATAATTTTAGCTATATGAGTAACAAATTTTGATACTGTATACTATTGTAGAGTGAGCTAAAGAAAAGCATTTGAACAACTTTGAAATGCAATTTTCATATATTTATGATACAAGTTTTCACATTAAATTAGTAAAATTTATGGAGGAAATTGATTTTAAAAAATCTAGGTAAAGAATTAGCATTGGTATCGGCATTGGCAGTTTTTAATGGAATTGCCAACTGGCATTGGCTAAATTTTGGAATTGGTACCAGACTCGGGGTCAATTTATTTTCAATTACAATTCACCAACTATTATTAAAGATCAATTCAATTAACAATTCTTTTATTGACACGCAATACAATTTCCACACAGATATTAAAATGATACAATACATCTACTATAGCATTTTAATATATAATATATAAAATTCTTAAAATATATAAATAAAATATATAGGTATTTAATATATAAAATTCTTTTGTTAGTATAGCATATATAATAGAAGTTATACATTGACCAGGGTTTTCTTTTAAATTGATTTTAATTTTTTAAAAGCTTTGGGTTTTATGAGTGACTGATCACCTTATCAAATATCACTTGAAGTTAGGTATGACCTCTATAGACCCAGATACAAGTTGCTCAAAATGCTTATGCGTAGCCTCACAATTTTCAGATTCTCTATTTATCATGATAAAATGATTAAAAACATTCAATTTAGATGCCATTTTTATTTTTATTTTCTCGAGTGAGTGATTAAATTTTTGCTAAAATGAGGAATAAAACTTTGCAAAATGTCACTGAAAAGAAAGTAACACGCTAGTCAAGATTGCCAAAACTAGCAATTACAATTTCACCAAAACTAAGAATAAATAAAAATTGTAATAAAAAGAGAAAATAAAAATTTATAGTCAGTTTGAAAAGTGATCAATTCAAATCAATTCATCTCAATTAAAGTGATATCAATTCCAATTCAGTAAGTTTTAATTTTAATCAATTCAATTCATAAGTTGGAAAGCTAAACTGAGTTGACCATAGTTGGAGGCTCACTCATTCAGAATTAGGACAAAGTTCTGTAATACAGGAAGGAAATCCTGCAGAATATGTATTCCAGGAAGTAATACACTATCTCCAATGTCAATAAGGTAGTGAAGAAATTATTTTCCTATTTTTAATTGTAAGCATCTATTAAACTAGAATTTATAAATTAAATAATAATAATAATAATAATAAATGTTTTAAACTTAACACTTTCGCGTTCTGTGCAAGTGCCTATTTCTTACCCCCTAATGTTCACTGCTTGCAAGCATGGCCGTAACTACCTATGAGGTCACCGAGGTTCGGACCTCGGTAATTATTTCCTAAAAAAAAAAGAGAGACTGAACCATTCTCCATGTATGAAACGCATATTACCGCTTTTCTTTTGAAAAGAGGGAGTGTCGAGCGTTTTGTGTTTTGTGTTTAGTGTATAGTAGGGTGACACTTATTTTCGAAAGTTTGAATTTTTATCAGGACGGGCGCGTTTCTGGTTCCATTTTGTCAAAAAATATCGTGTGTAAAATAGTTTTGAAATAAAACAATATTTAGAACTGCCTCAATACGGTCAAAGTTTGTATATTTTCTCGAAAAGTAGAAATTTTAGATCATGATGTTCTATGCCTCTAGCAAATAAAATATCACTTCTAGTTTGTTCAAGCTACTAATCTTGACCTAAAACATATAACTGGACTTCATACTTTTAACTCTAGGTCCCCCTCAACTCGAGTATTAGCCCCTCAAGGGGGGGGGGGGGGGGTATCATGGGCGCCCATCTCCCTCTCATTGCAGAGGTCACGGTGGACTTGCGGGCGGTTGGGAAGTCACAGCGGTGCTTCTCGACCACTTGTAAGAGGAACTGCCTTTGGTCTTCACTCTTGGTAAGGGCCAGGTTGAAAGACTGCATCAACGCCACCCGCGCTCCGCGAAGTCATTGACAACTTGAAGGGCCTGGACTCGGCGGGATGCGGCGATGAAGGCTGGGTCCGTCCGCCACTCCTCCGGATCCTTGAGCAGGAAGGCGGTGCTGATGTCCAGAACCTTGAAGAACTCCTTTGATGTAGTCGTTGTGAACTTGGCCAATGTATTGTTGGCGATTGAGGCGGTGGACAGGTCCACATTGATACGCCGCGGGGGATCCTCCGATCCTTCCTCTTCTTCCATCGCTTTAATCATCTCCCGCTTTGTCGCCAAGTCGATACCCTCGTCGAAGATGGCCAGGGTGACGAGGCGCTCGCTCAAGTACCATAGGTGCCTGGCGAAGACTGTCGCCGTCGCCTTGGCCACCGCTGAGTCCGGATAATAGACGAGGGCCTTGAGCAGCGCGAGGTCCGCGGCTGGGGCCGTTGCCGGGAGCGGCGCTTTGTACCAGGCCGTCACGTAGATGGACACGGCGAAGATGGTGAATCGCCGGATTCCAGCCGCTTCGCCTGACGACATCTGAAACTGTTCCCGGAACAGGAACAGTTTGATGGCATAGATGACTTTTGCCATCCAGCGCGCGCGATGGAAGGCGCCGGGACGAGCGAACCGGGCACCCCGCTTGTTCGGACCGCCCAGCACAATTACAGAGAGCTCCAGAAGTTCCCTGTAGTCATCACGTGGATGTTGACCGTCGAGGAGGCGGCTGAATTCGATCAGCAGGTCGTCGCGGGCGTTCTTCAGGTGCTGCGGCATGGTTCCATCCTCGAAGGGCTTCGCTTTGGTTTGATCGATGAAGTCCCACTGGGCGGCGAATCGTTTGAACAGGAGGATGTCAGGACCAGTAGAGGGACCGAGGCACGCCGTGAATGCCTTCTCGCACACCAGTTCGTGGATGTGGTGGCGGCAAGCCAAATGAAGCACTGTCTTCTCGAGTTTCTGCTCAATGATATAGCAAGCTCCTCCTGAGAGTCCTGTGTTTGAGGCGGTGGTGTCAAAAGAGAGGGCACAGATCCGTCCCTTGATGTCCCAATCCTCGAGGGCAGAGAGGACGGCTTCCGCCATGGCGCGGCCGGTGCCGTCGGGGAGGCTGGGCACAGCCAGAAGCTTGTCGACGTTCTCCCCAGACACCAGAACTGGAAGGCGATCTTCAGCAGGGCCTCCGTCAGCCGCTGGTACGATTTTCCCGTCCCAGTGAACGGTCAGCGGCACAGTAGGATGGAAGGCTGCCTTCATTTCCGCTGCTGCCATAGCACGGAACTTTGCTCGGTCGCGGCGGGAGGATTCGCGGTTCAAGACCAGCTCCTCAGGGTCGTGGCCCAAGCTCCTCGCAGCCGCCGACAGCAAAAAAACACCTTCTCGGTCGGTAAGTTTCGTCCGATCCATCGCTGCGGAGAGATCAGGGGTGATCATCTTTTTCGACGCGCGGAATCGCTTGGGTGGTAAAGGGGTCGTAGATGCTTCTGCATTCGACGTGGACGGGCCCGGGAGAGAGAGCTCTTCCTCTTCTTCTCGGCGACGACGCCGTGTCGGTGACCGAGTCGGGCTGCTTGCACCTGAGCTGGAGCTCGATGCCAGTTCGACGAGTTCTTCTCGGCTCTCTCTGTTCGCCCTTTCATCATCTTGCCGGCGGCTCCTTTCCGCTTCCTGTCTCCTCGCACGCTCCTCCTCAGTGTGCAGCGTCATGTCACGTGTGGAGGAGATGCGGCCGCGCCGCACCTCGGCCCTTTGTCCCGTCAGGAACTCCCTGTCCTCTTCGATTGTGATCATCGACATCGCCTGTTCGTGTGCGATGTCGAAGAGGCGGTCAAGGGATGAGAGGAACTCGGCCTCGTTCCTGATTTGGGTCACAGTGCGCCGTTTCGAGTTCTTGTTCAGAGCCCGCCACTTCTCGTACATTCGGAGAACCTTGTCCCTTGCGCGTTGGTCTTTCTGCGTAGGAATACGGGACCGCTCCCAGAATTCCTTGACTGCGGTCACTGTCTCAGCGGCTGCTTCCTTGATCGGCTTCTTGACGTCAAGGTGAAGGTGGAAAAAGTACTGAAGCGCCTGCTTTCCCGTAGGCAGCATGCTTCCTGTGATGCTGTGGTCCACGGTCCCCAGGAGATAGACTGCTGTTTTAGATCTTGTTGCCGAAGCCATCACGTCGTTTCAGAACTCACTGAAAAAGAGAATGAAACACTGTTAGTGTTGGCAAAACTCGTCCCAACCCATTTTCTACTTACAGTAGAATAACATGTTCTTTCGCCTGTATCAATATTTGGATAAACTCGTGTTACACCCTGTATAATACCTCATTTTAGTCTTCTGTACACCAGTGCGGAAGACTAAACCAACGACTCTGACCGTCCGTCTGTCTGTCTGTTATCATTTTTCAACTCAGAAACTACAGCAGCTATCGAAACGAAAACTGACATGATAACAGAACGCCATGAGTACTTTTCGACAAAAAGTATAAACTTTGACCTCGTTGAGGCAGTTCTAATTATTATTTTATTTCAAAAATATTTTACACACAATGTTTTTAGATGGAATGACACCAGAAATGCGCCCGTCCTGATAGAAATTCCCAAAAAATGAAAAACACCCCAAATAAGTGGCACCCTAGTGTATAGCTTGGGTTGTGTTTGTAGATGTCATTTTGGTCTGAATTTTGCTCATCCCGCTGCGCTCAAAAAAAATCTGGACCTCACTAATTTCTAAACCCTAGTTACGGCCCTGCTTGCAAGCAGTAAAAATTATAACTCAATCTTGAAATGACAGAAATTGTGTCAAAACATGACGACTTTAGAAGATCTTTTTTACCAAATGATGCAAAATGTGTCATTGGAACCTTTACACCAAAATTTTTGACACAATTTGCGTCATTGGGATATGAAAGTGTTAAAAGTTATAATGATATAATTTTTATAAAACTTTCAATGAAGTCTAAAACATGGTTTAGGGTTTAGGGGCTCAGGGGCCCAGTAGTAGGTCTATCCCATAATTGTCTGTGAGCTGTAAACTTTATGATCCCTTCCTGGTGGATGAGTAAAAATATTACTCTTGCAAGAATTCATTCCTCAGTTTCTAACTTGATAATTTTTGAAAGACCTTATAATAACTATATTTAAATTTTTTTCAGTGTGTGTACTATACAGGCCTTAAACCTATTCAAATCCAAAATGAATCCTCGTTTTAAAGGAAAAGTTTAAAATAAGTAAAACTCTGAAAACTTCAGAGAATTAAATGTGCAGTACATTTAAGGGTACTTTTGGAGGACCAGTAATTAAACTGAATCAATGGCACAGTCAATTCCTCCGAAGAAGAGAAGACTTAGAACAAAACATTTATCCTATGAATTTATTTCATCAAAGGAAAATGAAAGTGAAAATAAATTGTCCATTCTCAACTTGCCAAATGAAATTATTTTCCAGATCTTTTCCTATTTGAACACTTATACATTGCTGACAAGAATCAAGTTGGTATGTAAGTCCTGGAAGGATTTGGTCAGAGGCTCTTCTCTATGGAAATCTTTTAGGTATCTCTCCTTTGATGAAAATGAAAATATTTCGTATATCATTAAAATTATTGAAAAGTGTCCCAATCTGAGACATTTAATGATAAGTCAAATAGGGAGAAGCTTTGATTATGACAAAGAGCCAATTGATCCATCACTTTTTGTTGCTTTGACAACTCTTCCTCAGTTACGTTCATTTTCCCTCAATAATTTTAAGATTGGCCTTGATTGTGAAGAGTCTTTTCAAGATTTTATAAAAGGTTCAACTTATTTGAGTCATTTGGATCTGGATAAATGCTATATTATCAATAAAATTGCGGAACCAATTTCTGAAGCAAGAAATTTAAAATTTCTTTGCCTTTCTCGTTGTTATTCAATTGATAATCAGACTTTTATTAAAATATTTCAGAATTGCAATCAGTTGGAACACTTAAACCTTTCACAACAAGATACCTTAAATGATAAAGCCTTTACTGCCTTGTTTAATCTCCTTTCAGGTACACTTAAGAGTCTTATGTTGAGAGATATTTCTGTCCACAACCATAATTTCAACCTCATTGAAAAATGTTCAAATTTATCTGTGCTAAATATTGACTGCCATTTTTTGGTAGATAAAACCCTTAATCAGATCAAGCGATTACCTCATCTGAAACACTTGGAACTCTCTTATGGACTACGGTTCACTTCATTTGGTCTGAGGAGGTTTTTTGGTCAAGGTTCTTTTTCCGAGTTAAAATATTTAGACTTGACTTGTTGTGCTGGTCTTGAAGACTCTGCCCTGGAAGTCTTGGCTGATAAGTGTCGAGAACTTAATTGTTTGGATTTGGCAGAGTGTTGGAGGGTTACAGACAAAGGAATTTATCATGTCATATGCAAATGTACTAAGCTTCGCTTGTTGAACTTGGAAGATTTAAAGGAGCTAAAGGGTCGTTTCCTCAGTGAACTTCATGATTATTTAAAATTCCTAAAAGTATTGAACTTGTGTTTTTGTGATGGCATTAATATAGATGAACTAAAAAAGTTTGTTGAATTAAATCCAGATTTTAAGATAAAACAATGTAATGAATATCGTTTCAAACCTGTAATAAATCCAAATTTCCAACCTGTATTATTTATTTCTCAAGGGATGAAACCGTAACTATTTTCTTTTCAGAAATACCAACTGAAAAATACTGATACACATATTTTGAACCAAAAATATTACATTAGGAAGTGAGAAACAATAGTTATGGTACTGAGAGTATAAACAACCAAATTTTTGCATTTGTAATATTAAAATTTGAAAAGAGAGCATCATCCAGTTAGCTATAGCTACTTTTCTGTTAACTCTTTAACTATAAAACCAACTTCTCTCATAATCTAATTCTCTTTTCCTTTTTGTGATTCATTCATAGGCTTAATAGTGGCTGTAGTTCAAGTTTATGGTAGCAAAATTTTTTGGTTTAAAGCAGAGTGAATTTATTAACTTTAATATCATACATCTATATAGTTAATGTATGCAAGTTATTATACCAATTTCATAATGTGTAAAAGCCATAACAGTCACTCCTGTCTCTTTTATTTTATTTATTTATTTATTTCTAGTTCCATTTAGCTGTTTCTGATGAAATTTGGATGAAGATGCCTTTTCAGGATATAGTGGAAATTTAATATATATAATTTGAGAGAAGTATATTTTTGTGTGCATTATAAATTATTAAAGTACAGTAATACTATATATATATATATATATATATATATATATATATATATATATATATATATATATATATATATATTATATATTTTGATGAATTAGTATTGGATTTAAGGTGTAGCTTTCTCTGATTGGTCATCCTTTGGAAGAAATGAAATGGGCCCTGATTTGACAATTAGTAATCTCCAACCCAACATTCTGAATACATCTTAGTAAGAGATGTACAGATGTAGGTGGAGACTTCTGTGAAAGTGACAAACATTTTTAGATATCATTCTGTTACTACTCCATAAGGATATACTGGATATATATATACACACACAATGGTTAAACTTTCATACTGGCTTAATTTTGTCTTTGCTTGGACAGTTAGAATGACGTAAAGAATATACTGAAGTTTCTTGCTCATTGATAAACAAAGCAAAATCATAAATTTCCACTAGTATTTAGATGTTTAAAAGTTACTTAAATTAGGCTTATTAGAACAGAAATAAAGTTCTGAAATACACCACTGTTTACTCTTCTGTGGCATATTACTGAGTTTATTAATATCATTACTGCATATTTATTTGATCTTCATTTGTTTCAATGTGTTCATTTGCATTTGAAGCAGGTCATGTCTGGAAGAAGCTTTAGTTGCTGGACTTCAGAAGAAAGAGTATTTTGGGTTTGGAGCATAGCTTGACAACAAAATACATTTACCATGGCGCAACTTGGCATACCTTAAGGGCTTTGCTAAATAATATGGTATTTATTTGTAGCTCATTAACCCAAAATTAAACTTGTCGTTCATTCATTCCATTTTTATTTCTTTGTTATCTCAACATTGATCTGAGTCATCCACTGGCCAGGGAAGCCTAGTGAGTCTGAGTAGTCTTATCTTTGACTTCAAATTTGACCAATTAGGTTGCTTCTCTGGGTCCTTCTTAGTGGGGTAGGGGTTCAGATCCTACAAAAATGTGACTGAGTGTCTCTCAGAATACAGATCTTATTGATAGTTTATCTTTTAAAGCAAATTTAACCAAACCACCATTAGCAGTATAGAGAAAGAATAAATATTTTGATCTAAAAAAAGATATTACTTTTGTATGTATGTAGAGTAAGTAGTCCATTTGATAAGTCAGGAAACAACTTGCGAGAAATGGATGTAGTTATTTATTTTTATTGGTTTCAAATGTCTCAGTATGTAAAAGATAGTTCTAATTAATTAATTCAAATTTTAAACAAAATTTTTAATCCTACTACAACTACACTTTATGTTATGCAAGTTGAAGGAATTTTCTTTAAAAAAAAAAAAAAAAAAAAAAAAAAAAGGTCTTTCCACAATTATTATTGAACAAGGTGGATGTTTCAGTCATGTTTATTCGTATTAAGTTTCAGAACTTGCGCTAATGATCATTTGGTGACTAATGGGCATTTATATCTCCAAAGTAAAAGTTTTAAATGTAAATTTAATATTTTTTCATGGAATTCAGAGGCCTTTTCTTTTACGTTTCTGACCAATTAAATTTAGAGGGGACATACTGAATTGCACTTGTCCATCCATTCATCACACTTTCATGTCTACTAGGGATGTACCAGATCACAATATAGCCAGATAACTGGATAATGGATATATGGCTTTTTATTTTTGCTGGATACTGGATAATCCAGCCAGATCAAGAAATGGCTGGATACTGGATATTTGGCCGGATCATGTATTCTTAAGGGCATAAGATTTAAATTTAAATAATTAGGATATGTGTTACTAGTAGGCTTAGAACAGAATTTAAATTGGAAAAAACAACAAAAAAAAAAGAAGATAGAATTATATTAAATTTTTAGACTTAAATTGTCTTAATAGAAAATTTAACATTTTCCATATTTTAGGGGGAACTTGCATTCAGTGTGGGAAAGAAAAAAAGGCAAGGTTGATTGGACCTAGTTCTGCTAAATTTTAGAGAAATCAAACTTTTAGTGTGTTTTTTGTTTAAAAGAAAATCATTATAAATGTTAAATTTACCCCTTTATTGCACACAGCTGAATAAAATTGTCTGGCATTAGCCATAATAAAGTACAGTAAACCCTCATCCAACGCGTGTTTGTCCAGCGTGAATTTGCTTATATACGAAAAAATAAATGCGAACAATTATTTGCTGAAAGCAGAAAATTTGACTATACCCAGTCTGCCAAACACTCTAATACACTCCTCCCCCGATTTACGAATGCTCGCTGTACGAATTTTCGAAGTAATGAGCAAAAAAATTGTCTGAAGGCTTGATTTAGGAATGAAAATTTCGAAGTTATGAACAAAATTGTTCATTAAATTCAGAATTTTTCCGTAGTATCAGCAGATGTTTGAAGGTGACTGCAATATATTTGGTATTAGTAAATATTACTAAAAAATAAAATTAAACCATATAAAATGTATTTAACCCTTTTGCTGCGCATGAATGACATTGTCATTCATCAAAAATTGATGATAGGAGCGCATGTATGAATGCATCATTCATAAACTTTATTGCCTACAAACAAGCTCTCATTCTGTATATTCATTTGTCTATCATTCCTATGGTAACTTTATCTTGTATCTAGTGATTGATGGCAACAATTTTGCTACTTGAATGCTGACAGTGTTAATTAATATAAGATTAAAACAGTACCCATCAGGATGTCACATTGTAGTGTTAATGTGGCTTCTCTCTCTCAGAAGGATATGGAAAATCTTTTATTTTGTGAGTGTGATAGTGAGAGTGATTCAATTTGTGATAGTGACAGTGATAATGAAGTTGTAATTGATATTAATTACTGAATTAGATAATCCTGCCTTAGGTGATTTTGGAAATTTGCCTGAAGGGGGGAAAAGTGACTCAGATGCCTCAGGTGATGAAAATGAGCCAGAACCAAAAAGAAAAAGAAAACACAAGGGATTTAGGGGAAAGCATTGGAACTCCACGCAATATAGAACAATTTACAGGAAAAAATTAAATCAATTTCTCTGATAATGCGCATTAGACTGGGTCATTTTTGCTTGAAAATTTTTTTTTGGGGAATTTAATTTACCCTGTATTATGAAAGTTTGTGTACCTACATAGGAAGTATCATGACAAAGTTTCAAGCTTTTATATAAATATTTTGAGGTTCCACAAGTCACTTAAAGTTTTGGTGATTTTTTCCAATATTCTGTATAGTAAACTACAGCTCTTTGCTGACTTGCCATCATAGTTTACAAGGCAAATCACCCAGAATTCACCATGAGGAGGTGGCTGTAGGTCGAATTCCACATTATGCCCAGCCCAACCTCCCTTCCATTAGTTTTTACATGTAGTTTATTGACATTTGTATTCGCATTTTGACTCAAATGTAGGCATGTTTGATCTTGAAGCAAGTCTTGCCTTTATAAAACCATCTATTTTCCTGGCCACAGACAGAAACTGATGCTTTTGTTACAAGTTTGACATGTCTTTCCACAGCTTGTGAATGACATGGGTACTTTTCACTAGAGGGTTAGTTTCATCACCCCTTACGATAAGCTCTAACTGGGTGTTTGTCAAGCTTTTTGTCAGAGTTGGTTCATGTCTTGGGTAGGCTCCAAATCGAATTAAATCTGTGTAGTCTCTTGCCAAGAAATTAATTTTAGGCCGTCTAAATTCTCTAATGCCTGAGGACACTTTCTCTGGCTAAGAGAATGCACCGGAAAGCTAACTCTCTCATCACTTGCTTTTCATCAAATAGCATTGAGACCAATAAAGTTTCTGGGTGAGCAAAATATGCCCCTCTTTCAATAACAGGATCAATGACTGCCTTAAGCTCATCAGATAGGTATCTTGAACTAGATATCATAAACCAGAGGTGCCTTGGTCCCTGGTAATAGTAAGGATTTCACTTTATATTAAACCATGTTGGGGCATAAATGCGAACAATGAATTCGGTCAGTGTTTTCAAGTTGTTTTTTTACGGCTTTTTGGTCGCAACATAAAGTCTAACTATCTTGTTGGCTGTCGTAAGCCATCTGGCATGGTTCAAAGAACCTGGGTTGCGGTTTTCAAGGTTTTGGGAACATTGGCCTTCTATGACTGCATTACAAATTTCCATGAGATACTTTTGATCTTGGCTTAGATCGAAATCCCCCAGAATAGAAGGCATATTACTTGATTTGATTGCTTCAAACTTGACAACTGGCATCTTTTCGCATGCAGTAAGACTTTTGCCAACATTTCCAGCAAGGGCTTTTGGTCCTTTGGTTTTACCATCCAAATAATTAAACAAATGGCAGAGAGGTAGCTCATTGGTATGCAGCAAACACACAAACCAATGAAAAGGAGTAGTGTAGTGTACCTCTAGTTGCCTAACTCCATTATGTATGCCAGTGTTTACATTGGTTCCATCACATCCGATGACCTTCAGATTGTCTACCTTAATATTGTTACTGTTAAGAAACTTTATCACTCCCTTAAAAATATTAGTTGAATTTCCAGTCACAGGAGTGAAGTGCCCAAGATATTTTGATTCTGGTTCAGCTATAAGCATGGTGTGTTCCTCAGTAATTGTTGTACTGTAGTACCTCCCATCTTTACAGAGATTTGCTTTAGTTAAGTCCTTTTTTCCATCAAAATACAATGTTTCTATACTTTCTTCACTTGATTTACTAAACTCCTCTCTGATCTTCTTTCTTTGCCATCTCGCCTTATTCTTATCCACAACATTGTGATAATCTTCAGAGGTAACGAGACCAAAATCTTCCAGAACAGCAGAGGCAACACCTGCACCAGCTCTGTCTGATATTCCGAATCAGTCACAAGTTTTTGCTAATGAAGGCAATTTGTGAGTGAGCTTATGTGCTTCACCTGATTTCTTTATACCTTCCTCAATATGATCATCATCATCATGCTCTCTATCTGTATCTGTTGATGTGTCAGAATCAGGAATTGTATGAAAGTTATCCCAGTCCATTGGCTCTTCCCTGGAAGTAGATGGGTTATTGATATCTCCATCTTCAACGTTTTTAGAAAATTGTGCTTTTTCTTGTTCTTTATGCTCAGATCTTATTTGCAGTTTCTTCGTTGTCTGTAAATCAATACTGCCTATTGCCATTTTTTGTGCACCTCTTTGGTCAATTAGGAAAGAACGTTCAATGGCAGGAACTTTTAGCTCTTTTTCACAACTGCAAGAAAACAGATCATGGCATTTGCAGGTAGCAATATCAAAAAGCCTTTGATTTTTGGATTTGAACGCAGTCAGTTTAGATTCAAAATTTTTCCTTTTTCTACCAGTCTTCATCATATTTTTAGATTTTTCATGACAATCCTTTACTCTGGCTAATATTTGCTGTTCTGATATTGTTGAAATTGATGCACTTTTCCAGATCTCTTTACTTTTGATGCAACTATTCTGCCACATCATTAGCATTTGGCTCTTTTTTCCCCTCACTAGCTATAAGTAAGAGATATCTTGTTTGTAAATATTCTTTTAAAACATCTTCATATAGGGGAAGTTGATTTCCACTGAGCTCAGCTTTCCCAAAAAGGGAAACAGCTGAACTCATGATTTTTTTCAACAGTTGCTTTCACTTTTACAGCCTCAGCCATTTCGGATAATTTGGGAAAGTCATTCTGTTAGTGTAACAACACGTATTTAACTATTCAAATAATCAGTTCTGAAAAGAAAAATTGTATATATAAATTATATATATTCTGGATGAAACACAGTCAAGAAAAAACTTAATAGCAACAAGAATACAAAAAATACAAGAAAATCTTAATAAAAAAATCATAATTGCCAAATAATTAATAAAGTTTTAAAAGTTTTAAAGTTTTACGTTTTACTTGCAATCTTCAGAGGACTTGCGGAACATCTAAAACTTGATCAATTTAGTTTTTTTAATCATTGTTGAGCATTTATAGTGCATCTACAAATTTCTTGGACACAGGCATGTGGAAATTCACAAATTTAATTTTTTGACCCAGCCTAATGCGCATTCAGTGTATGATGTGTTTTGTGAAGTTTTTCCTGGTAAAATTTTTAAACTATTGGTTACAGAAACTAACAGATATGCCAAGCTATATTTGACTTCCCCAACTACCATTGAGGAAATGAAAAAATTCATAGGTTTATATTTGTTCATTTTTTTTTTTTTTAAGTTCAGGAAGAACCGATTCGCCTCTATTTAAAAGGGCATATCTCAGCGGAAAAACAAAGAAAAAGGGAGAGGAAAGACAGAGGAAAAAAAAAGGGTGGAGGGGACAGTCGAAGTGGAAAAAGACCAAGGATGACAAGGACTGCAGGGTCGAGCCCCATCATCCTTGGGTGCTAGGGCCGGGAGGGTGCACGTGAAACCTCCAGGAACAAGCACGTACAAACGAGCTTAGAACCCCCTTGCGGGGGTTATATTTGTTCATAAGCCTAAGATAAATATGTATTGGGCAAAGGATGAATTCATTGCGAATACTAGATGCACTTGGACTATACAACTTTGTAAAGAAGAAAAAAGTCACTTTTCTTGAATTCTGTTTGACAATAGTAAAAGAACTGACAGCCACTTCAAAGCCAGTCCTGGATAAGGTGACTGTTCCAAGGCTAGTTGGGAAGCATTTCATAGAAAAAATAACATCTGAAAAGAGTCACAATCCCACAAAAAGATGTCATGTATGCTACCTTCATGGAATAGTGTCAGAAAGTCACTATCAATGCAAAACCTGCTCTGACAAACCTGAATTATGCATAGTGTGTTTTGAAATCTGTCATACTAAACTAAACATCTAAACTACTGCTTTATTTTTATATTCTAGGATTATCTTACCTTAAAGTTAAGTCATTTTAATTTTCTAATTAAAATTATATACATTAATTAAAATTATAATTAAATTAAATTAATTAAAATTAAATTAAAATAATTCAAATTATATATGTAGCTATATAAAATAAAGACAAAACTGTGCTTGTAGAGCCAAAAATTGCTGCATGTTCATCCTGAGCATAACCCATGTACTCCTAGCGAAAGGGTTAAGACCTTCATTACTGAACTATATTCACTCCAGTAAAGACAAAATATTTTGTCTTTACTGTTGTGAATAGTCTCTGTCATTAATGGTTGGAAGAATCATTACAGTACAGGAATACCTCGGATAAGACGGTTTCAAACAGGACGGATTTCGCAATAGGACGGATTGAATATTATAATATAAAATTAATTATTTAATGTAATATTTAAGATATTTATAAAAGGAATGTCAGTGCGACGATATATTAAGTTTCAAACAACCCGCGCGCGGTCTATACTACAAGTTTTTGGAAAAATTATAACATCAGAAATGTTATAGAAAACATCAATCAAGCGTGGCTTGAAGTCACTGCGAGTAATATGCGAGCAGTGTGGAAAAATATTCTACCACATTGTGCAACTGATTTTTGTGGTTTTGAAAATCACATTGCAGGAGTTGCAACTGACATTGTTAGCATTGGGAAGGATCTTGGATTCGAAAATGTTGATGCACCAAATGTTATCGAGTGCATTGAATTGCATTCGAAAGAGGATCTTGGATTCAAAAATGTTGATGCACCAAATGTTATCGAGTGCATTGAATCGCATTCGAAAGATCTAGACAATGAAACTCTAATCAATCTAGAACAACAAGTTTATGAAGAAGAAGAAGCGAAAGAGGAAGATGCAGAAGCAGAAGACGTTCCTACAAAAGAATTTTCAACTGGTGATCTTGCATTCTTATTGTTTTATTTCACATTTAAACATGTTAAATCATTATAATTATCGAAAATAATCATACAAAAAATGTAATTTAAAATGTCTTGGAACGACCTACAGTATTTCCCATTAAAACATGCCTCGAACAGGGCAGTTTCAAACAGTGCGGCATGTCGGCGGAATGAATTAACCGTCTTATCCAAGGTATTCCTGTACACTTGTTATTCTACAGTATACTTAATCCTAAGGAGAAAATGCACAGAATTGTTATTCATCATTATCATCATTTTCAGTCATACCTACTTCCGTGAACTTCACTACCACCATACCCCACATCCCATTTTCTCTGTAACATCCCATTTTACTTAACTGCATTTATTATTCATATATTTATTATTGTGAGGCATTCCATGTTAGGTCATCTCACTGATTTTAATGATTTTTGGTGTGGTAGTTGGGTATGGTGAGTAATGAAGCATGACCAAATTTTAGCCACTTGAGTCAAATAGTTTGGGAGTAATGACCCCCCAAATTTGGGGTCAGCAGCGTAACCTCATGATTTTGAAGGGTCATAACTCAGGATCTAATGGATGGATTTTAATGATTTTGGTGTCAAAATGCTCAGAAAAGACAGCAGAATAACTTTAATTTTATGCACAGAGTGCATACATTCCATTAAAAAAAGTTGCATTTATATTTCACCTTTGACCTTGACCTCAGGTCAGAGTTCAAAATTCAAGGTCATGAAAATTGGCATAAGACCTTTAGATGAAGCATATTCAAGCAAAAAATTGGAGTGGGATCTCCATGGGTTTGCTTTCCACAAGCATTTGAAATTGTGCATAATGAAAATTTTGAGCATTTTATTTAAGATAACTTCAAAAATAGTTCATAATATGTATGTATATAAATATATGTATACATGTATAAATATAGTTACATTCATGGTTTGATAAATAAACTATGTATTAAGATTTTTGCAAATATTAAGGTATTTGCTGCTCTAAAAGAACAATAATTTTCATCACAGTACCTATATAATTTGTATATTTAATCATGTTAAATTTATGTGTGTTCAGGTCTTGACTATATGCTGATAAAATGTCATCAAAATATTATTGTGATCCATTCAATTCCCACAATAAATTAAAATCTTCTGATCTTCGGCCTGCTTCACAATCACTGATCGAAAAATTTCCAAATCATTTGAAGCCAGGCCAAAAGTTATGTTCATCATGCAGAAAAAAATTTTCCTTACCTATTTTACAAGTTCAAAATATAGCAGAACCAGAAATATTATCATCAAGCTCGTCTGATACTACTATGGAAAGTGTCATCAGATGATGTTTTTGTTGACAAGGAGGCTGAATTGTCAGCAATGAATGAGACAATCGCGATGATTGGGGAAAGTCTGATTGTCAAGCCCAAGATTCAAAGAAATGAAGCATACCTCCCAACAAAAATGGCCAAAATACAAAGTTCAGTAAGAAGACACTTAGGTATGGTAGGTGAAATTCCTCAAGAGCCAGGTCCATCAAATGTAGACAAACTGTCCGAGCCAGAAGTAGTTGTCCAAACATTGAAAGATAAATATCAAAACTCGGATAAACATGACCAAATTATGATTCTAACTGTTTTTGCATCATCAATGAGTGTAAGAAAACTAATTCAAGAATTTAACTGTTCACAAAGAATGGCTGTTCAGGCTCAGCAGCTTGCAAAAGAAAAGGGAGTATTGTCGTGACTGAATCCAAAGATGGGGAAGGAATTGCCACTGGAAGTAACTAACACTGTTAGAGTTTTTTAGAAATGATGAAATAAGTAGACAAATGGCAGGCAAGAAAGACTGTAACAATAAAAGAAAATGGTGAATGAAAAAAAATATCAAAAGTGGTTAGTTTTATGTAATCTAAAAGAAGCATATCAACAATTTAAGTTTGTTTCCAGCTCTCTCTATAGGATTTTCGAAATTTGTGATGCTACGCCCCAAAGAATGTGTTTTGATGGGAGCAAGTGGGACGCATAGTGTGTGCGTCTGCATAATTCATCAGAATGTTAAGTTAATGATGACAGGTTCTAGAATGGCAGAAATTACCAGTGAGGAAGAAACTCTGTTGAGTAGTTACCACTGCGCTTTAACCAAAATTATTTGTGACAAAAGTCAACCTTCTTGTTATTTAGGAGAGTGTGATCAATGCCCTCGACCTGATTCGCTAAAGGAAACTCTTCTTACATGTTACAAAGAAAAAGATATTGATGAAGTCCAGTACAAACAGTGGACAACAACAGATTGATCTCAGCTGGACTGTGTTATTCAAAATTTAGAAGATTTCCTAGATACCTTTATTTCTTGACTAAGGCATCATGATTTCATTGCCAAACAACAAGCCAAGTATTTAGAAAAAAGAAAAAATGAACTGGATGAAGGTGATTTTTTGGTGATTGGGGACTTTTCTGAAAACTATTCCTTTATAGTCCAAGATTATGCTCAAGGATTTCACTGGAATAATTGCCAAGCGACTCTTCATCCATGGGTTTATTATTACAAAGAGCAAGAAAAAGTAAATCACAGCTCTCTAACTATTATCTCAGAGTGTAATACACATGATACTGTTGCAGTGCATCTATTCATAAAAGTTTTAATAAATCATCTTAAGTCAAATTTTCAGCTACTAAACAGAATTATCTATTTTACCAACGGATGCGTAGGTCAATACAAAAATTGCAAAAACTTTTTAAATTTATGCCACCACCATGAAGAAT
The DNA here is from genome assembly GCA_023014485.1 of Bathynomus jamesi. Lineage (NCBI taxonomy): Eukaryota > Metazoa > Arthropoda > Malacostraca > Isopoda > Cirolanidae > Bathynomus > Bathynomus jamesi. The sequence goes on from JAJOZX010001256.1 coordinate 680,496, forward strand.
TTGGAGTTAATGCTGAGTGGCATTTTTTTTGCTACCAGCCATGGCAAGGGACCATCAGATGGTGTCGGAGGAAGCATCAAAAGAAAGTCTTTGTAGGCCATATGAAAATCAAATTCTGTCCCCAAAAGATCTTTTTGATTTCTGTTCCTTAAAATTGACTCAAATGTCTTTTAGCTTTGCAACAAAAGAACAATACTCAAATGAGAGAGAATTTTTAGATCCAATTTTATCAAAAGCGAGAACCATACCAGGAACTAAAAAATTACATTCATTCATACCACTGACAAAAATTGTTTAGAAGTACAAATGTACAGCGCCTCAGTTGAAAGTTGAAAGGAATTCGCTTCCCCCTAACAAGCCACTCAATTAATTGAAAATGTCACAGGATATGTAACAGTGGAGTATGATAACCACTGGTAGATTGGGTGTGTGATGGAAACATATCCTGGTGAGGGTGAAGTGAAAGCAAACTTCCTTCACCCTTGTGGCCCAAACAAGTCATTTACTTATCCTGAAAATCCTGATATACTTACAGTAGATTTGTCCGACATCCTCACAATCATAAACCCAACGACAGCTACTGGAAGAACATATACAATCACAAAAAAGGAAACCAATGAAGCCAATATGATCCTGAAAAAGCATCATCTTAAAAAGTAATCAAGAAACTGGATACAAACTTATTGTCAAAAACATATAATCAAAAACTTACAACTGCATGGAAAATGTGAGTATTGCTACTTAAATTGCTTATTGACATGTATGCCTATATACTGTAACTAACTATATATATTTTAATAATTACACTTATGAATACAGTTCTAAGTATTAGTCTATCTTAAACTGTACAGCTTCCTAATATTAAATTATTATTAAATAGTGGAAATCCTTCTAACCCTCTAGTCATTAGAGCCTGTGACTGTGAATAAATGGTCCTGGGTTAGAATCTTAGTAGCTTAGAGGTTAGAAAATTTATTTTCTCCATAAGCGCGTGCCTGATGCCTATGCTTGTTTCTGCCATACAGTAGAATATATAAGATCTCTAAACTAATACGGAATGAAAAAAAAACCTGTTTTGGCACCCTGCATAGTATCTAGGCCTAGGTCCTTCGGAAGTTGGAATGAGGTACACACCTAGGCCTTGGGAGGTAACTAAGGGGTTTAACTACCTACCTTGCTAATTAATTTTTTAAACAACTTATCATGATAATTTTACTTAAATTTTTAATAGGTATAAAATTTATATTTTTCAGGTTCAGCATGGAGTGTTAATTCATCAGAAATACCTGTACAAGTTAGTCATTGTTCACTGTTCAAACTTCAAACACCTAAATTTCAAGTTATTTTTAACTGCAAAAATTATATAGGATTTGTGATAAAAATTATTGATACTTTTAGAAAACCAAATAATTTGTTTGTAAAAATCTTGATGCTTACTTATAGGTATACTGTATATCAAATCATGTATATAGCTATCAGTGGTGTGTCATGAAAAAAATGCTAGGGTAAGCAAATGACACTGTTAAGATTTTTGATAAAGCTGAAGTATGAATATTAATAAATATTTTTTTTTATTGATCCATTTAAGTCTACGAAACTGTGAAACACAACAAAAAGGTTAGATAATTATTATTTACGTAAGCAATGCTTACCTTGCATCTTAGGAATACACGCCACTGGTAGCTATATTATAATATGTATGTATATGAAGTATTTGTGAAGTTATCTTAAATAAAATGCTCAAAATTTTCAACATGCACAATTTCAAATGCTTGTGGAAAGCAAACCCATAGAGATCCCACTCCAATTTTTTGCTTGAATGTGCTTCATCTAAAGGTCTTTACTTATGCCAATTTTCATGACTTTGAATTTTGAACTCTGACCTGAGATCAAGGTCAAAGGTGAAATATAAATGCAACTTTTTTTTAATGGAATGTACGTACTCTGTGCATAAAATTAAAGTTATTCTGCTGTCTTTTCTGAGCATTTTGACACCAAAATCATTAAAACATCCATTAGATCTTGAGTTATGACCTTTCAAAATCATGAGGTTATGTTGCTGACCCCAAATTTGGGGGGTCATTACTCCCAAACTATTTGACCCAAGTAGCTAAAATTTGGTCACGCTTCATTACTCACCATACCCAACTACCACACCAAAAATCATTAAAATCAGTGAGATGAGTGGCAGAAATCACCAAAAAGTGTGTACACTTGACATGGAATGCCTCTTGCAGAGATCTAAAAACATTGTTTACAGCAAACACTGTGGACAAAAACATATCTTTGTAGCATTTTAAGACATTCTGGGAAAGTGGTTTTTGTTCATAGGAATTTATCTCAACTTTTATAATGGGAGTCAATGGGAGAGTAGGGTTTGATTTATGAATTTTTGATTTACGAACAGGTTTTCAGGAACATAACTCGTTCGTAAATTGGGGGAGGACTGTACAGTATTACTGTACACATGCCAGTGTGCGCTCTAGTGTTTTCTCCTACACTGTCCAATACTCCCACATCTCCCTCCGTCTCACGTCACCCCTCACATCACCCTTTGTCTTAGTCATGCTAACACGTTAAGTTCAGTAAAGTTGTGTTAGATTGTTTTTGTCATATTTTGTTATTGTTTTGCTATTACCCTTAGACAGCAGTATGGCACCGAAACATAAAGCATCTGCAAGTGATAGTGAAGAGAAGAAAAGTCATAAGGTTGTGACATTAGCTGAAAAAATAAAGATTCTAGATAAGTTGTGTGGTGGTATGAGCATAACATCACTTGGCTGTATCACATGAATGAATGTACCATACGCACCATCCAAAAGAGTGAAGAAAAGATACATGCTATTTTCATTTAATATATTTTTATTTATCATATGTAAATATCATTATGTTTATGATTTTATTATGTTTTTATTTCATATACAATATAGGTAGGGAAATTCATTTATGTGTGAATAAAAAATCCACATATCTAAGTATTAATGGAGACTTTATGTGGCTACATTCACATATGCCCATTTATCCCATAAGATATTAAGTTTGTCTAACATGGATTTACCTAACACCATTCTTGAGGAACCTAACCCCCGCATTGGATGAGGGTTTACTTTATCTGGCCAGATCATACTTGATATCCAGTATCCGGCCAAATACTGAAGAAGTGGCTGGATACCAGATTGTGATCCGGTATCCAGTGCATCCCTAGTCTGTACCATAACTTTTGAACTGCTAAGCATAAGTTGATGAAACTGTGTGAAGTGCCCTGAGCAAGAATCAGGTTAATGCATCAAAGGTCAAGCATTTTCATGTCCAGACCCTGACCATAACTTTTGAGTTGTCTAACATAAACTAATGAAATTTCATACATGCATGGATCATCACAAGATGATGTGTCATAAGCAAGACTCAGCGTCCCTGTATGAAAGGTCAAATGGAAGTCCATGCCATAATTTTTTAAATGGTCTATATATAAATTGATGGAACTTCACATATACATGGATGCTCAAAAGATATGTCTGGAGCAAGACTCAGGTCCTTCTGTCAAAGGTCAAGGTCAAATTGGAGGTTTATGCCATAACTATTGAACCACTCAACATAAATTTATGAAACCATATATATATATGGATCATCATAACACAATGTATCATAAGCAAGAATCAGATCCCAGCATCAAAAGTCAAGGTCATAGAGGTCAAAAGTAAGAGTATTTTTGTGTCTGTGCCATAACTTTTGAGCTGCTCAACATAAATTTATGGAACTTCATTACATAGGTATCATCATAAAATGATGTCACAAACAACAGTCAGGTCATTGCATTTAAGTCAAGGTCACTAATAGGGATCAAATATAGGTCCACGCCATAACTTTTGAACCACTCAACATAAATTGATGAAATTTCCTACACACATTTATCATCAAAAGACAATGTCATGAACAAGAATCAGGTTCTTGTATGAAAGACCAAGGTCATGAATATAGGAGAGGGTGTGGATGTCATTCCAATATAGTTCTCGTAATTTAATGCGAAGATTCCGAGAGTTTAATGTATTATGCTTTATAATTTTTTTTTGATCTTCACTGAACTTTTTATTTTATTTTTAAAGTTCACTTCCATACCATAATTTCATGCTGTGATAAGTTATTGAATCATGTTGTGACAGTTATTGAATTTGTGCAGTGGAGAAAAATATCCAATTTGTAAAGTATGCTTGTAGATATGCCTTCAATTTTTTTTGTTGAAACTTAGTTTATAGTGGGGACCTACCATGCATTCTGCCATACTTCATTGTGTATATATATTCTAACCAAATAGTATTGGATTCAAGGTACAAAATTTCCTCCTTATTGGTCAGCCTTGAAAGAAATGAAGCCACATTCTCTGAATATAAACATTTTCATATGCTATTCTATTACTATTCCATGAAGATATACTGTATGTACAATGCATACATCTTTCTTGGAAAGTGCAGGAAAGGATGTACTATATTGCATGCCTATAGTAAAGTGCACTAACACTTAAGTTAGAGCACAGTCTGGCAGTGAATAAATGGTAAGCAATTTTCTTATGCATTAATAACTTCCTTTCTGTTTTTTTTAAGACAGTACCATATGTGCTATTCTCCATAATAAAAATGGTACAAAATATTGTCGTTGTAGATTTTTTTATATTATTATTTTTAAGTATTAATAAAATTTTTTTACTTAAAGCTTATATTTCTGTAAATAGAAAATGGATTTCCTAAGAATTATGGGAGGTAACTGTATTTGTTATTCATTTAAAAATGGCAAAATTTACTAGGGAATAGACATCTCTGCTTCATATTAATTATAACCCATTGCCTGTGACTATTAACTTTATTTAAAAAGAGTTTTATAAGCCAATGAAAGCCAATAGGGGCCTATGATACAAATATAGACATATATTATAAGCACATAATATGCACACAGTATAAAGTTGTAGGCAGTGACGAATACAACTAATGGCTGTAAAATTTTAGTCCTACTGGTATTGTGTGTGACAGCTGTCACCTAGACTATAGTGTGTTAAGTGATAGTCTGCAACATTTTTTTAAAGATTATAGTACAGGGTGGTCCAAAAGTCCCTATCTATTTTGCTGAAATAATAGTACTGGTATTTTAGGATAAAAATGCAGTAACATAATTAGATGTATATTTATTTATCAAGCTTAGGTTTAAGATTCAACATGAGCACCATCAGTGTCTCTGCAAATCTGAAATCTATCCACTGCCTTGAGGAACACATTCTCAAGCATCTCTGAGGTTATTGTAGTGACTGCTGCAACAATGCAGGTTGGTAACTCTTGTTTTGTAAACCTCATACTTTATAAAGCCCCATGCAAAGAAGTCTAATGGTGCTAAATCCAGAGAATGTGCTTCCTATATTGCTGGATTAGACATGGTGGAAACAGGCCCTGGGCAGCATGATCTCCAGATTTAACACCATTAGACTTCTTTGCATGGGGTTTTATAAAGTCTGAGGTTTACAAAACAAGAGTTACTGACCTGTAGGATCTGTGAACCCATATCATTGTGGCAGTCGCTAAAATAACCTCAGAGATGCTTGAGAATGTGTTCTGCAATGCAGTGGACAGATTTCAGATTTGCAGAGACACTGATGGTACTCATGTTGAATCTTAAACCTAAGCTTGATAAATAAATATGCATCTAATTATGTTACTACATTTTTATCCTAAAATACTATCATTTCAGCAAAATAGGGACTTTTGGACCACCCTGTATTTAAAGTGACATATTAACTAGTGAGAACTACATGAAAGTTTTAAGACTGTCATAGCCTTAAGTGAAGTTTATGCGTAATTGGAAGAGTATAAAAGAAATTTTGGGGCAATCAACTGAATTAGTGGCACAGTTGTAAACTCTTTCAACAAGAAATGAAACACTGCAGTTTTAATGTACTTTGTATGTTTGATGATGTTTATCAAACTTTTCAACTAAACATAACTATATAAAATAAAAGATTAGCTATTTACTAGCCTGTAACATCATATAGCTCCCATCAGTATGAGTAGTATAGTGGCAGATAGCACACACACACACACACACACACACACACATATAGTGAATCCTTATCAGATAGTATTTGATATCTTATCGATCATCAGGTGTGATAAAGCATTCAGATAATTTTATCACATTTAATCTATACTGTATTTTATTTTTCAGAATTATGGAAAGGTGTATGAGGGGAGAAAGAAGGGAAGAGGGGTCCAAAAAGGCCAAAGAGGGTAAAGAAAATCAAGTTGTTCGCAGAAGGCTGCTTGTCATAGGTTTTGTTTCTAGAAAAGTGTTTAAGCAAAGCTAAGAAAAGGTATTATATTATAATAGTGTAGTTCACAAGGAGTCTGATCCTAAAAATAGCCTTAGCCTCCTTTACCATGTAAATTGTAAACACCTTTCAAACTTACCTAAAAACAATTTGAATTAACATAATTTTTAAGTATAAAAATACAATTAAATCTTGTCTAATAAAAAACAGCCCAGATATTGCAGTTGGTTGTATCTTTTCTATCAGATATAAATGATGTGATTCAGTTTAGCATATACTGTATATAGAAATGGAAAAAACTGTAGATGTCAGAGTAAAACAGCATAAATATGCATGTAGAACCATGAATAATTTTTAATGTATTGTTTAACCATATGGATAGATTTAGTTATAGCATTAATTAGAAAAGTTCTGAAATTCTAGTAAAAAATAGATGCAACCAAAAGGAAAAAAAATTTTTAATGTGCATTCATGTAGTTTGTAAATAATTTCAATAATAATTTGGGAACTTATAAAATAGACCATATTTTGTTAAAATACCTTTTTCCCCACAATCGGTGCTTTTTAGTACTAAATTTTGATAATCTCTCCTAACTGTTTTGTTTACACTGTATAGACACATATACACTGCTTTGCTTATCTACACTGCAAAATATTTGAAAGGTCTTGGAACAACTGCTTTTCATTTTTTTTGTGGGTGTGCATCTTATATATATACTATATAACTTCCTTGGGAAGCCAATGAGGCTATGATAATTAGCCTTCTGAGAGTGACTTGGTCTTCTTTTACCCTCATTGACCTTTTTAGATCCCTCTTCCTTTTTTCTCCCCTCATATATACCTTTCCATAACAGTGAGAAATAAAATGAGGATTTAAATCTGATAAAATTACCTGAAATCTCTAAATATGCATTATTACACCTGATGAGAGAGAGGACATTGAGTACCATTTGATAATGAGTACACGTGTGTGTGCGCGCGCGCGTGTGCGTGTATGCTTGCACACCATGTTTTTTTATGTGGGAAGGAGGGGCCAAGGAAACCCCCCTCCCATATAGAAAGAGAAGAAGATAACCAAAAACCAAAAAAAATGGTCACTCTTAATCAATTATTTTAAATTTTGAAAAGATTATGTAGTGTGTAAGATGCGTGTATGTGTAGTGAGGAATAGAGGGAGAAGTGTGTGTTTGAGAGAATGCTGGGTTGCTCACGAGGCAGATGAAACATGGTAAAAGATCGGTTAAGGAGGAGAGTGACGGGAGAAATGGGAGTTTCAGCACTCCCTCTCTCCAGTACTACTTCCCTGGTCAATTGGTGTCTACAGTCATCTCCTTCAGGTGTGCCATTATACTACTACTAGTGTGGAAGTTTCTTATTGTATTTATATAAATTTAAGTATACTGGTACTGTACATTGACATTAAAATCAGTAAACGTTTTTTTAAATAATAATAATAAAATTGTAATAATATTCTATATACGTGACCTTCCTAAGAAGAAGTAACTGAGTGACAAAAGTAAAAAATGACAAAAATTCAAAAGTTATGGCACTTTCAAATTTGGTACAACCCATAACTGCATTTTCTGGCATTTTTTACTTTTGTTGCTTAGCCACTTCCTAGGAGAACTTTATTTTAAATAGGACCCTATGAAATTGAACATATTTCTCAAAACAATTCTTTTTGACTCAGTTTTAAATGCAGATACATTTAAGCATTTATTTATATTGGTTAATTAATAATAAATTGTTAAAATGGAATGGAAATCAGTGTAAAAGTAAATTTATGCATCAATTTATATATTTTTTTATTGTTACTTTAGTTCCCTGTAAAATTCTTTATTGCATATAATTCAAAGAAAAGCCTAACAGTTTTAATATATATATAAAATATGTAATAGTAATAATATATATATTAGCCACCATATCGAATAAAATATGGATTTTCTTTGAATGGTATTAATGCATTCTTAAATTTAGTGAAATGTTTTTTTAAGGAGGTGTGTATTGACCCAAGATTGGCCCAAGATTCAAATATTATACATGAAAAGCAACCAAATATAGTGCAGACCCCAATTGATCAGTGGCCAGCTCTGTATTTTAAAAGATTCAAGCAGTTCCCTTAATTATTACTATATATAAAACAGTCTTAATTTATTATTATCATCATCATCATCATCATCATTATTATTATTATCATATTTTTTAAAAGGTTTATTTATTTATTTGTGTAATAAAATCCACTCTATTATGAAAATTGCTATTCTGTGAATATATTATATAATTTTATTAAAAAATTAAGTTTTATTACGTGACAAGCATGTTGGGTAAATTTTATTTTAAATCTATAGCTATAAATTGCTTATACACTTTTCTATTAATGAACTTGTTTATACAAAATGTTTTCAGAGTTGAAGTAAATTTGATTTCGGGATCTTCTGGCGTAATATTTGTTTTATTTCCTGCATCTAGCATGTTGTTTATCAAAACTTGAACTTTAATTCAAGATTATGAACCACTTAGCAAAATCTACCAATTTTTAGTTGGTCCACGATCGCATCGCGATATATAAATAATTTCATACAAAAGATTTTGAAAATAAAAAAAAATAAATGTGAGTTGAGCTTCACAGATTTGGTCTCGCTGGGTTTGACTGTGAAGCTAAGATTTTTGATAGCTATGGTATTTTCGTAAGCACTGTAAAAACGCTTTTCCTCAATTTTACAAAAGTATGAAATATTGTTCAACCATGGTCTTACTAGATACGGGTAGACTTTGCCAATTGGAGTGGTTTAGTAGCTATAAAACCTTCCTATATCTAGTCAGACCAACGTTGTAAAATAAATAAATTTTTACAGAAATGTGGAATCGAGAAGTATTTTAAATACTTGGGGTCAACAGTGGATGCAGAGAGAGAGAGAAACTGTAGAATACAGTCGGGGTGGAAGAACTGGAGAGACGTATCAGGGGTGCTCTGTGATAAGAGGGTCCCAGTGAAACTGAAGGGAAAGGTATTCAAAACAGTGGTGAGGCCGGCAATGTTGTATGGAATGGAGACTGTGCCAATGAAGAAGAGCAATGAAAGAAAAATCGATGTGGCCGAAATGAAGATGTTGAGATGGATGTGTGGAGTGACGAGGAGGGATAGGGTCAGAAATGAGCATATAAGAGGAACAGTGAAGGTGGCGGAAGCATCTAAGAAGGTGCAGGAGGCCAGGCTGAGGTGGTATGGACACGTCAGGAGAAGAGAGGAGGAGTATGTGGGGCGCAGAGTGCTGGAGATGGAGTTGCCGGGACGGAGAAGAAGAGGAAGACCGAAGACGAGATGGAGGGACTGTGTGGTGGCGGACATCAGGGAGAAGGACGTGGTATACGACAGAGGCGAGTGGAGAAGACGAACCAAAAACAGCGACCCCATGTAAAGATGGGATAATAAGCTGCGGAAGAAGAAGAAGAGCCAGCCAGTCAATAAGTTAATCCTGATTAATGTGTAAACGACTGCACTCGTCCTTAGACGGGGCACGATTCAGTAGTAACAAACGACCGTGATATGGGCTTAAATACCCGTTTTTAACTTTTCTGTTGAAAATCGTTTGTGTAAAATTATTTGTATATTATAATGCGAACGTGGACCAACTAGATATAGGTAAGCTTGGTAATGGTGCGGCTTAGGGGTAATTACGTTGTCAATCTTCAGAAGTTTAAGTTCAGCTACGTACCAACTAGCAGGGTGTACAAAATATTAAATTTTGTGTATTTTTCAAGTTTTAAAGGGACTTTGATTTTGAAATAGACTCAGCCTATGTTCCAGCCGGGTCGGGTCCCACAGATTAGCGTCTGTACTCGCTCCAGGTTCTCGTTCTTGCCAGTGTGGTGAGTTCTTGCCAGGTATTTCCAGGGTCATCATTCTTGAATTCCCCAAGCCACGTTTCCTCGGGCATCCTCTCGGCCGTGTTCCATGTTCCCCTGGTGTACAAGGCTCGCCTCGGCAGTCTTGTCTCTAACATTCGTTCGACATGGCCGAACTATCGCCACTGTATGTCCTTCACTTTTACTTCATCTGGCGTTATCCTTCCCACACGGTTCCTCACTTCCTCGTTTGTCATTCTATCGATCCATGTTACTCCACACATTCGTCTGAGACAGGCCGATTCAAACGCCATTAGTTTTTTGCTTTCCTTCACCATGACTCAACTCTCCGCCCCGTAGAGAACGGTTGGTAACACTATAGTCTCATATATTCTCATTTTGTTTCATACTAATTTTCTTATTTTTCCAGATTTTGCACAGTTTATTCATCACCACATACCCATGTTTTATACGTTCAAGCAATGCTCTATATGTGTCGTTTTTGTTTGTAAAATGAGCACCTAGATATTTAAATACGTCTGCCTGGTTGGTTTGTCCTGAGTCTATTCGTAATGTAAAAGGTCTTCCACCTTTCCTATCTTCATGAATTTCGTTTCGCTAACATTTATTCTCATTTTATACTTCGTGTGCACGTTTCTTCAACCTTTCTCATCATGGTTACTGCTGCTGCTGCTTTGGATCTCGCAAGTAGAATTATGTCATCTGCGTACTTTAGTTCTGTCACTGTTTCTCCTCCGATCTTTATAATGCTTTCATAACCTCTCATCGCCTCCCTCATCACAGCATCCAGAAATAAGTTAAAGAAGTGCGGTGATAGGGGGCACCCCTGGATTACACCTTTCCCAGTAACAAATGCCTCTGGATGTTACCTTTTCGTACATTGGTTGACGTTCCAGTGTATAATCTTTCAATTAGGTCTACAATCTTCTTTGCGAAGCCACCGTGCTTTAAAACTTGCACCATACGAGATTGAGTCAAATGTTTGCTTGGAGTCAATAAACACACACGAGGTCTTTTTCCATATTCCCATCTCTTCTCTGCTATTTGTTTCAGGGTGAAGATCTGGTCTATTGTTCCTCTTCTCTGTCTGAAGCCCGTTTGCTCCTCTGAAAGTATTGCCTCTTCTTTATTTAACTAGCATCTGGCTTCGAATAAATTTAGCTAGTACTTTGTAGGCATGAGACAATAAGGTTATTGGTCTGTGGTTTTCACATATTGTGACGTCCCCTTTTTTATGGATTGGGACTATTTGTCCTTGTTGCCAGTCTTTCGGGATCTGTCTCCCCACCAGTACTAGTTGCGTTAGAGTTGTCAGCTAAGTGGTTACTGGTTCCCCTCCATCTTTCAGCAATTCACCGGGTAGATTGTCGATCCTGGGTGACTTGCTCGAAGGCAAGGATGATGTGATGAGCAATCTCGCCCCTCAGGATCCTCGGCGTCTCCTCCGTCTTCTCGCCTCTCTCCAGCTCCGGAAACTCGGCGAAGTTTATCTGTTCCTGTTCTCTGAATACTTCTTCGAAGTATTTCTTCCAAATACTTTTAACTTCATATTTTATCATCGCTGTTTTCTCTCCGTTTTCGTTTCGAATTACGTTAGATGTTGGGTTCCATTTCCGAGTTATTTCCTCAACTGTTTTGTAAAGGTCTTTCAAATTACCTGTACTAAAGCTGTTTTCACATTTTCCCTCTATCCATCTTTTCTTTGCCACTCGACACACGTGATCATCTACTCTGCTTAACCGTCTATATCTGTTTTTGTTTTCTTCTGTTGGGTGGGTGTTCAGCTATGTACCAACTAGCAGAGTGTACGAAATAGTGAATTTTGGTTTTCAAATATATGGTAGCTAAAGCCTTACCTTACGTTTCTGAAAATATAATTTTAATTAATCTATAGCTACTAGCAAAAGTGATTTAGTTTGATTTCGGGTGTTGGGGCCTTTGGCCTCAGTGGCACCCCGCCAATTACTGGGGGAGTCAATACATCGCTGATCGATGGGTTCTGGCCAGGTTCTTCCACTTCTTAGTTTCCATCAGTAAGGATCTCCAAGTCATCACCGGTCTACCCTTCTTCCTCCTTCCTCGCGGATTCCATTCCAAACCCGTCTTAGCTACTTCTCCCTCTTCTCTCCTCAAAGCATGTCCAACCCATCTCCACTACCTTAGAACTCCTAATTTGCTCTTCTATCCTTTTCTGATTTGAGATCTGCCATAGTCTTTCATTTGAAATTCTATCCGGCCATCTAATTTCCATAATCCTTCTCAGGCATCGATTCACAAACACGCACCTTTTTTTGTCAGGTCTTTTGTTACTTTCCATGATTCACTAGCATACAGGGCGACTGATTTAACATTACTGTTAAATACAGTTTTCTTATTTTAACTCTCCTCGACAACTGGTTTGATCTCCATTCTGGGTTTAGCAGCGCAAAAGCACCTGCAGCCTTAGTCAACCTCCTCCTAACATCCTCCTCCACTCCTCTATCCTTTGCCACTACACTACCCAAGTAGACAAACTCCTCAACCTCCCCAACTCTGAAGGCCCCATCTCTGCCATTTAATCTCATTGTCTTAGTTTTTCCTTTATTCTAATCCTAACTTTCTTCCCTCTCTTCCCAGATCCTCCAGCTTCGCTACCATATCCTCACGCCTCTGTGACAAAAGGCACAAATCGTAGGCATAGTCCAAGTCCTCCAAAACATTCAGCAATCCCCAACCAGTACCCCTCCTACCTCCCTCAACCACTTTCCTCATTACAGTATCCCGCATTAACAAAAATATCACTGGTGACAACAGACAACTCTGTCTCACTCCTGTTGTCACCTCAAAAGGCCCTGTAAACTTCCGGTTATGTTCCACTCTGTAAGAAAATCCTCTGTATGATTCTTTAATGATATTAATAGTTTTCTATCACTGTCCACATACAGCCTCTTATCCACACTATCAAAAGCTTTCTCAAAGTCTACAAACACCAAATACAGGCTGGACTGCCATTCCAAACTTTGCTCCACAATAATTCTCAATGTATCGATCTGATCGGCACAGGATCGGGTCTCTCTAAATCCTGCCTGTTCCCTTCTTAGCCCAACATCCACCTCCCTCATTCTTTCCAAAATAATATGGGTCAGCACCTTATTCGGTACAGACAACAGTGTGATTCCCTCCAGTTGTCACATCGCGAGAGATCTCCTTTCTTTCGTATTTTCACCAGCAAACCGTCTCTCCATTCCTTAGGAAACTTATCGGTGTCCCATGTTATACTGAAGAGTCCATGTAATTCGTCTGTCATCATCCCTGGGTCCACCTTCAACAGTTCTGCCTCTACACCATCCATCCCTGGCGTCTTTGCTCTTTTTAACTTTTTGATAGCCCTCCGGATTTCAGCCTTACTTGGTGGTCTAACATCTATGGTCAACTCCTGGTTCCTTCTCACCCTTCTTAAATTAACTCCTCTGGTCTATTTCTATTCAAAACTTCTCTAAAATGCTCTTTCCACCTTTCCAATTGTTGCATCCTTTGATTTTACTTATCTCTATAATTTCTCCATGTCAGTGTTTTCGTTATCTTATATAATTCCCTCATATCTCCTCTCCGTGCTGCCGTCTCTGCCTGTTGTGCCAGCTCGGTTCACAAATTGTCCCATCGTTCCTGGCCTTTCTTTTGACCTCTCGATTCAGTTGTTGCCAATTGTCCCCCAACTCCATCCTGTTTGTCACGTCCTCACATCTGTTCATTCTTTCTTTTTGCTTTCCTTCTTCTATCGCAGTGGTTCTTAACCGGGGGGGGCGCGCCCCCCTAGAAACAGGAATTTCTCTAATTGTATTTGTTATTCTCTTAACGAGAGCATGGGCTAATATTGAGAAGTTATTGATAATGTTATTTTGATTGAAGGGGGGCGTGGAGGGAAGGACCAATTCCTAGAGGGGGCATGGTAGTAAAAAGGTTAAGAACCACTGTTCTATCGCATTCCATGTGTCCTCAGTCATCCACTCTCTTTTCTCCTTTCTGAAACCGGTTGTCTCCTCTGCAAATTTCCGTAAGGTGTCTTTAAATCTCACCCACTTTCTTTCCACTCTTTTTACTCTATCCCCTTCATTTTCTCCATGTGTCAAGACCTCCTCATCTTCATCCTGGGGAATAGCAAATCTATTTCTCACAGCCAATTTGTATTCCTTTTTGACCTCCCTTCTTGCGAGCCTATTTACATCAAACCGTCTCTTTCCTCTCTCGGCTCTTTCCTTGGCTTTTGCCAGTCTCAATTTCACCTCAGCTATCGCCAGATGATCATCGCTTGCTACATCTGCTCCTCTTCTATTTCGCACATCCATCAACGATCCTCTCCACTTCTTCCTAATGGCTATATATGATCAATCTGGTTTTCCGTCCTGCCATCAGACAACATCCAGGTAATTTTATGACACTCTTTATGTGGGAACAGGGTCAGGGTACCATCAATCACAAGCTCCTGTTCTCCACAGAAATCTGTGAATAATTCACCATTTCTATTCATTACTCCTAAACCATGGAAATGCTTCACCACCTACACCCTTCGGTTTAGTTCTTTCTCCTCACATTCTGTAATTGGATCTGGGTAGGGGGCACCTTCCCCTCCTGTTGGAGGGAAGCAGTGATGCTCCCCTTTCCTAAACCCGGTAAGGACCCGACATCTCTCAATTACCGCCCAATAACCCTCACTAACTGCTTCTCAAAACTTTTAGAGAAGATGGTTTCTCAGCGACTGATGTGGCACCGAGAACGCCATAATTTACTTTCCCCTACACAGACCGGTTTTCACAGAGGCCGTAGCACCATTGACATCTTAGTTCAGTTGGAAACCGGTCCGTGTGTCATTTGGAGAGCGACGTCAATCTTTACACAGTCTTTTTTGACTTTGAGAAAGCGTATGACACCACCTTGCGTTGGTGGATCTGCCGAAAACTTTACCTTTTGGGCTTCCGAGGTTTTCTCCTTTATCTCCAACTTTCTGACTTCCCGTTCCTTTCAAGTTCAGGTGGGTACCTCCCTCTCTTCTGTGCATTCGCAGGAGGAGGAAGTTTCCCAGGGCAGCGTCCTGAGCGTCGTTTGCTTCGCTTTGGCGATCGACGATGTGGTGACGGCTCTGCCCCGGGGATTACGGCCACCCTTTATGTAGACGACCTAGCCATATATTGCTCCAGCTCCCGATCTGCCTTCCTTGAACGTATCCTCCAGCGGGCCCTGGATTCGGTTTCCAAATGGGTCACGGACCACATGTTCTGATTCCTTCGAAAATGATGGCAATGCACTTTTGCCGACGCCGACGCTGCACTGCCGTTCCTTCTCTCTCTTTATGGATCACCAGTCCTCGTGCCCGAAACTAGATTTCTGGTCTCCTTGATTCCCGCCTCTCCTGGATCCCCCTCTTGAAGTCTCTGAAGGCTTCGTGCCTTCAGACTTGTACCCTTCTCAAGTTCCTCTCTCATACTGACTTGGGTGCTAACCGCCATACTCTGGCGGCTCTACCACTCCCTGGTCCAAAGTTGGATTATGGCTATCAGCCCTATTCCTCCGCTCCTCCCTCCACTTTGCGCATGCTGGACCCGATTCGCTCCTTAGGTGTGCGCATCAGCACTGGCGCATTCCGATCTTCTCCAATCGTTAGCCTGTATGCAGAGAGTGGCCATCTCCCATTGGATGCCCATCGTACCTTGGATGGTCTCAAATACCTTTTTCGTGTTCGGCAGTTCCTCCCATCCCGGTCTTTCAATTCCTCTTCGGCCCTTCCACTGTGGCATGCTTTGACCGTCATCTCCACTTGATCCGACCGTTTGGTCTCCGAATGACCCCCGTCCTGTCTTCTCTCCCCCTTCCGACTACCCCCCATGGACCATTTCTCCTCTCCGTATCTGCTCCCTCCTTTCTACTGTACCAAAGTCCCAGTTCCATCCATCCGCCCTTCGGCAACTATTCCTATCCCATTCCTCGTCTCATCCCAGCGTTCACTGACGGCTCGCTCTCCACTTGGAGTGGGCTGCGCGGCCGTCTTCCCATCGGAAATTAAGTCATTATCCCTCCCCCAGCGGCTTCCATCTTTACAGCGAAACTGTCGGCTTTTCTTTTGGCCCTTCGGTTCCTTTCTCAGCTCCCCTCTACGTCGTTTATTATTTATTCTGACTCCCGTAGCGCTCTTGAGGCCCTATCCTCTCTTGTCTCTCCGCACCCACTGGCGTGACAGATCCAGGACTGGTTGGGCCTTCTTTTATCACGCCGTAAGATAGTCACCTGTTGGGTACCTTCCCACGTTGGTGTTCCGGCCAATGAACGCGCGGACGCCGCGGCGAGGAGATGTCCTCTCTGCCTTTCGACCCTAACACCCTCTCCCGCGTCGGACTTTACGAGGGTTTTCCGGGAAGCACTCCTTCGGCAGTGGGAGGATGTGTCCGGGAATTCCTTGAGGGTGTTGAAGCTCACGATAAGACGGTGGCCTTCCTCTTGTTAGCGTGACCGACGGTTAGAAACCGCTCTGATGCGCCTACGCATCGGTCATGCCTCACGCATGGGCATCTTATGACGGGAGGTTGCCCCCTCCTGCCCATGCGGCATTCCTCTCTGTTTCGCATTGCTTTTGGTTTGCCCTGCCTTAGCCGTTGCTCGCTCCCAGTTCCTCCCTTTTTGCCCTGCAGGCTCCACCCTTACTCTTACTATATTGTTGGGTGACTCTACACCATTACCAAAGGACACGCTTTTCTCTTTTCTCCGTCAAACTGGCTTTCTACTCTATTAGTATGACTTGGGTGTAATTTCTTCCTCCTTTTGCTGATCATCGTGTCTTTACTTTTCTCTCTCACGACTTTTCCTTAACTGTTACTCCTTCAAATTCCCCCTTACCCCATCTCTTTGTGCTCTGTTTTTACTTTAGTTTCGGCGCGATATGACCTTAGTATTTGAAGCGCCGGTGAAGCACTGCTATTCATTCATTCATTCATTCATTCCTATACCATGCTTGCCCATTACATTCTCCCTGTCTTTGTTGTCTCTCCCCACCTTTGTGTTGAGGTCTCCCATCAGGATAATAATGTCTTTTCTCTTAACTCCCCCCAAAAACTGTAGTGAGCTGTTCATAGAACCCTTCCTTCTGCTTATCCTCCGCTTGTTCTGTAGGGGCATAACACGTCGTGGCCAGTGTCGTAACACCGCTTCCTGGAGATCAGCGAAGTTAAGCGACATTGGGTCTGGGTAGTAGTTGGATGGGAGACCGTCCTCCGCGCCCAGATTATGTAGCGACCCGTGGTTCGATCCCACGTAAAGCGGTGTCTCCTCCGTCATATGCCCTTAGATGTTGTGAAGGTTAAACAACCCCAACAAAAAAAAATATATACAGGGTGGGCCGAAAGTCTGGATCCATAGGAAAATATTTATTTTAATACATAAATTACAACAAATGGTAAATACTTAAAATGAATATCAACTTTAACTCGTAAATGCGTATCCGTGATACTGTACAGTGGTTCGTACTCCAGTATAAACAACAAATGCTCAAATTGGCGACCTCTGACATCGAGACACTTAGGGATGGAATTTATGATTTTTAATAATTCTTCGAATTGACGTTCTCGAGATGCGTGTTTCATTTGATAATCTTCTTGTTGACTTTACTGGACTATTCGTTAGTTTCACATATCATTGCAGAGGTATTTTCATCAGTTGCAATTTTTGGACGACCAGAACGCCGTCGATCATGTACACTTCCTGTTTCTTTGAAACGTTTAAACAACTTGCCAACAGTCGCATGTGTTACTGGATGCTTATCAGGATGATTTCTATTGAATTCGGTAGCAACTCTGTGTGTAGCGCCCTGTCTTGCGTACATGAGCACAAGTTCTACCCGGTCTTCTGTTGTTAGATTCGAAGCCATTTCTGGACTGAAATAAAAAAGTATTTGAGTATTTATACTGGAGTACGAACTACTGTACAGTATCACGGATACGCATTTACGAGTTAAAGTTGATATTCATTTTAAGTATTTACCATTTGTTGTAATTTATGTATTAAAATAAATATTTTCCTATGGATCCAGACTTTCGGCCCACCCTGTATATATATAAATATATTGTTTTTTCGGTTCTTAGGTAATCTAGTTTTTGGTCAGAGGGTTAATATTTCCTACACTAAATACTGTTTCAGGTTATGCGATTGAACTTCGGGGCACAAAATTCAGCAGCGTCATGGTAACAAAATGTAAAATAGACTAATATTAATCACGTTTCAGCGGTTCTAATCGGTTCTACCGAAAAAGAACCAAAATGGCTAAAAAATGGGCTTTAATCGCTGAAAACTAAAAAAGCACTGCTCAAGAGCCGAACCCGTCTCCTTCGGACGCTCAGTTCGGCACCAACCTGACTGGGGACTTCATAACAAATTGCTTTTATTTATTTTTGTAGTTGGTATTGCCCAACAGAAGTCATGCGAGTGTTCACGACCGAAGACAACCTCGTCACTGGCCTCACCGTTGACGAATCGTTGGGCGGGAGTGATCACAGTCTTATTAGGTTCCGTGTGTGCGTCCCTCGGGTGAAGCGTAGTAACTCGAGAGACAGTAAGCTCGATCTCCGGCGGGCGAACTTTGTTAGCCTCAGGGATAGCGTAGGAGATATGGGGTTAGAGGTCGGCGGCGATGTTGATGGAGTGTGGAGTGCATTCCGGGACGAGTTTATGGTGCTGCAGTCTGCTGCCATACCCTCAAAACCGGTCACCCCTGCTTCAACGCAGCCTAAGTGGTTCAATCGTGACATTGCTTCGGCTATCCGAAATAGGAAAGTAGCGTGTAGGAGGGCAAAGGCCAATCGTTCCCATGAGAACACTTTAGCGTATGTCCGCCTGTGTAGGGAAGTGAAGGCGAAGGTTAGGCTAGCGAAACGTAACGAAGAACTACGGGTGGCAAGCCTCTGCAAGGGGAACCCTAAGGAGTTCTTCAGTTATGTTAATAGTAGAAAGCCCATTAGAAGCATGATAGGTCCGTTAAAGGACGGAAGCGGCGTTCTGCGGACATTGCCAATGTGCTTAATGAGTACTTTGCGGGAGTGTTCACCAGGGAGGACACCCGCATCATCCGTGAGGCATGAAGGTGCTGGCCTGGATAATGTTCGATGTACCGCGACAGTCGTTGCCGATAGAATAGACAAACTGAGCGCGTTTAAGGCTCCTGGGCCAGACCAGTTTCTCCCCAGTGTTGCGGAGGTGCGCGACCAGGTGGCTCCCCACCTGGCTACAGTCTTCAACAAATCGTTGGAGACGGGCCAGGTGCCTGGTGACTGGAGGGAAGCCAACGTGACCCCTATCTTTAAGAAAGGGGATCACGAAAGTCCAGGGAACTATCGTCCCATTAGTCTCACTTCAGTTGTAGGTAAATTATTAGAGGGGATAATAGCGGATAGGATCGTTGACCATATGGATTCCCACAAGCTGCTTGGGGACTCCCAACATGGGTTTAGACGGCATAGGTCGTGTCTCACCAACTTGCTCGAGTTTTTCCACGTCATGTTGGGTGAGTACGATAAGAGTAGGGCGATTGATATACTTTATCTCGACTTTCAGAAAGCCTTTGATAAGGTACCTCACCGCCGGCTAATGGCGAAAGTGCGCGCGCTGGGTATCGGTGGGGAAATAGGTAGGTGGCTTGAAAACTGGCTGAAGAATAGGCGGCAGAGGGTTGTAATTAAAGGGCTAGTTCGGGTTGGGCCTCGGTCACTAGTGGGGTTCCTCAGGGTTCCGTTTTGTGGCCGCTGTTGTTTATCATTTACATAAATGATATCGACGGTGGCATCGTCAGTCGGATCGCCAAATTCGCTGATGACACCAAGCTTGGGGCCAATGTTGGGACGCCCGAAGCGATCGAGGAACTGCGTGCGGACCTAGGTAGGATAGGAGAGTGGTCCGAAAAATGGCAAATGCCGTTTAACTTGGGTAAATGCAAAGTGATGCACATTGGCTACGCCAATCCCAAGTCGGACTACTCGATGTTGGGTAGTAATATCGAGGTGACTGATTTAGAAAAGGACTTGGGTGTGCTAATTAGCAGCGACCTTAAGTTTACGAAACAGTGCGTAGAGGTGGAAAAGAAAGCCCAGAAACTATTGGGTTATATCAGGAGGCAATTTCAGTTTCGGAACAAGGAGATTGTGCTCTCACTGTACAATTCCCTTGTTCGGCCGCACCTGGAGTATGCTGTGCAGTTCTGGTCGCCCACCCTCAGGAAAGATATTGAGAGGCTGGAGCGAGTACAGGCGAGGGCCACAAAGTTAATCCCTTCCATTAGGCATATGGGCTACAATCGACGGTTACGCGCCCTGAACTTGTTTTCGCTTGAAGCTCGGAGGCTGCGCGGTCAACTGATCGAAGTTTTCAAGCTCTTACGCGGGTTCAACGATGTCGATTTTGAAGTATGTTTAGTTTAAATGATAACCCAACTCGCAACAATGGTTGGAAGTTGGATTTGAAACGGTTTAGGACTAGTGTGTGTGGGAATTACTTTACGTATAAGATCTGTGACACATGGAACGGGTTACCTTCGGAAGTTGTGAACAGTTCCTCTGTGGATCAGTTCAAGAAAAGGGTAGACCAAATCTCGCACAGTATTTGAGTGTGTAAAGACATTTAGGACCTCAGTCTGCGGAAATTTCTTTTCCTATAAAATAGTTAATATCTGGAACCAACTTCCCTCAGAGGTTGTTTCCAGTGAAAGTGTAAATCTGTTTAAAAATAGGCTAGACAAAGTACTTGTGAAAAAACTATATAGGGCTATGGGTTGATTGCCTGTCCCCTCATCCGTTGGAAATTTCCAGCAGACTTCAGTGGAGGGTTACCGACAAAAGCCCTATGCTTTTTCGTTAGAGAGTTATGAATATGTAGGTCTTTAAAGGACCTCTTTAATTTATTTTGATTACGGTAATTCTAGCGTCGGGATTTGCGCGACCTACAGTATATTAGAATGAAAATAATTTGCCTCACCTTATTTTTGGGTCTTTGTTTCGATGGAGGGCGTTACGATCATCATCGGTGTACGCCGCCACGATCGAGTTTCGCGACGAATTAACTTTATGTAATTAATATAATATAAACACTTTTAGGTATAGGCCTATCCTGTGGTTTATTATAAGGAATTCACTCAGAACTTTAGGGGGGACAATTTCACATCCTCCCTGTTTAAAGCTTCGCTGTAACATAAACAGCCCTGAGAGCCGTTCCTTGGTTCGCTTGTATTATTTGCCGAACTAGCAAAATTTTGTTTGGTCTACCCTCTGTGGTAGACTAAACAATAAATTGGGTTTTCTTGTTGCTATGTGAGGCTGATTCATACATACAGGTTCTTTGTACGTATGGCAATTCAATTATTTCATTTCCAATAGGCTATGTCGCCAATCCCGTGGCAACTTTGTATAGATATTTAATTCAATTAATTAATAATTTATATTTAATTATGAAATAAAGGTATCACATACAATACCATGTTGTAAGCGCGTATAGTTTTTCCATAGTACTAAACACACTCATAGTTTAAGATTAAAACCTCAGAAAACTCTGCAGGAGTTCGCTTGCTCGGTGTCTCTGTGAGCAAGCTAAATATAGAGCTATTTATATATTCTCCACTTTCCTGTAAAATTTCCTTGGCTACTTTTCCAGGGTCAAGGTATTTTCTTCAACCTTTTTCCGTACCTGCCTCTGGCAGGGAGGGTGGGGAGAGAGCCTTCTACTTTTCTATCCAGTTTTCTACTACTGCTAGGATAGTTGAAAGAAAAATAAACTTTTAATAACAGGAACAGTTCCTCGGTGGATCAGTTCAAGAAAAGGTTAGACCAAATCTTGCACACTATTTGAGTGTGTAGAAAATTTTCCCTGGCACCCGTTGCCATTGGTACCTCCTCGGTATGGGCCGCAAGGCCTTTTGAGGTACTTCTTTTCCTTGTAACTCTCTCTCTCTCTCTCTCTCTCTCTCTCTCTCTCTCTCCTTTGTTTCCCAATAATTACTTTTCATCGTTATTTATACTGTTTGATTTGTTGTCCACTAAGTCCACCAAATGGGATTCGATCGGTTGTGGCGTTTTGTAGAGAAATTTTAAAGTTTGCGCAAAAACGTCGGCACCAATTTTCATTACGATAAAAGAATAGTTTTATGTGATTCACGAAACTCATGCAAGAAGAGTCCATACTAAGTGGTTTTAGATATGATTTTCGATAAATAATAATGATCCATTAAAATTTTTTTACCACCAACAACAAAATCAGGAATAATAATAATAATGACTGGGTTTGTTTAACCTCCTTCGCAACATCTAAGGTCATATGACGGAGGGGACCAGGAAAACCAAAGAACCTTTAACAGAAGTAAACAAAACTTTCACTTATTTATGTAATAAACTTAATGATCACTTAATTTGCTGCAAAAATAATAAATACGTAAATGAAATAAGTGAAACTTTATTCCAAATAGGTATCATATACACTTAGTGATAAGGAATTTTTCTCTTAGACCTCAAAATCTGAAAATCCTACTGATTAATACAACTTTTATTTCGCTTAAACAAATGTCAAATGAATAACTCTAAAGAGGCCACCTCACAAACTGATTTTAATCACTCTTGTCATGGGTCCTCTACGATAAAGGTTTCTTCATATTTGTATTACATTTGGCAAAATGTCATGTAAACCCCATAAAGAAACCTCTCTCTCATATATATATATATATATATATATATATATATATATATATATATATATAACTGCAATGACCACGCAGTATATTAATGTATAGAAACGACGTAAGTATAGAGGAGCGTTCTGCACACGAGGAAGAGAAATAACGAACAAATGAAAAATGAGGTGACCGCCCGGGAATCGAACCCAGGATCTTCCGATTGCCGGTCAGATAGTGTAGTGGATAGCATATCTGACCGGCAATCGGAAGATCCTGGGTTCGATTCCCGGGCGGTCACCTCATTTTTCATTTGTTCGTTATTTCTCTTCCTCGTGTGCAGAACGCTCCTCTATACTTACGTCGTTTCTATATATATATATATATATATAAAATCAATAGGAATATAAAGACAAGAGATACGACTCTCAACATTTATCGGCCAAATGTTTCGGTCCACTCAGGGGCCATCTTCAGTGACTACATGAAAGCATCTAAAGACAATCAGAAGTATAACTAAAGTAAATACAAATGTCGGAAAATTCACTATACAAAATATAACCTAATACAATAAGCAAATAGTTAAAAATAGCTTAAAAAAAATTATCTGAAATAGTAAGAGAATAAAACAATAAAAGTAAAACCCATTAAAAATAAAACAAAACAATTTTTTTTTTTTTTTTAATTTAAAAAAAATTAAAAAAAGGGACAAACCTGAACAGTAAGAGTTGCAAATAACAACTGAAGAGGAAAGGAGAAAGAACCTAAGTTACTGCGTTGTACTGAAAAGGTGTTAGTTGGTTGATTAGGAAGCAAGTAATTTTATCGAGGAAAGGCTATCGTTTAGTTCTGGATTTAACTTCTTGATAAAAAGTGATTCTAAAATTTTGAGATCAAAAGAATTAAAAGCAGACGACAGAATCGAAAAAGAGTCTTGAGGGCACGGGTGGTCATGGGTCTCTGAATGATGCCGGATAGCAGAGGATTCAGGAGTGGAAAGAGGGCGAGAAGTTCGGTAAGAAAAACCCAAATGCTTCGAAATCCTAAGTTTTAACTGCAGGGCAGTCTGCTTAGCTACATAGCGACTTTGGCAGGTCGCACATGTATATCGATAAATAACAAAGGATCTCAAAAGCACGGGGAGATGATCTTTATGGCGAAAATAGATTGCAAAGAATTAGGATTGGAATTGATAATTATGAAATCTCATTCAGGGAAGTGTCTGTCCAAAATACAGTGCCCGCGAAAAGTATCCGATCACCCTTGAAATTTGTATTTTTTACATAAAAAACAATGTTTAAATGTATACTAACCTTATATTAGTATTTTGTCATCTGTCCTTTGGTTTGGATGACTTGTTCTAGACGTTTTGGCATGGATTTAATCAAGTTTTGACAAACTTCCACTGATATTTCCTTGCACCATACCTTTTTGATGGCCTCTTGTAATTTTTCGACTGAGCCAGTGTCGTGGCATTCAACCTTATTTTTTATTATTAGCCACAGATTTTCTATCGGATTGAGATCTGGACTATTACCAGGCCAATCCAAAATATCAAATTTATTGTCAGTAATCCATTTTGTCACTATTTTGGCCCTGTGACATGGTGCACCCTCATGCATGTATGTTTTTGTCCTTTGGATTGCCATTGCCATTAGAAGTTTATCCTGTAGCATTGCTAAATACCGTGCACCATTCATAGTTGTGTTCTTCGGAAGAAAATATAAGTTTCCACGCCCATAGTAACCGAAACAACCCCAAACCATCACACTTGGAGGGTGTTTCATTGTCTTTAGGGTGTATTTAGGGTCCATCCTATTTGAGCCAATAGGCCGGCGAACCTTTTTTGGACAACTTCTGAATGTCAAAAATGTCGACTCATCGCTAAATAAAACCTTCTTCCAGTCATCAACAGTCCAATGAATGTATTTTTTACAAAATGCGACACGTTTTTTACGCATTTTTTTCATTAATGAACGGTTTCTTAGCAGCATGGCGAGATGGTAATCCGAGTTCTTTTGGAGCCGCTCCTGGATAGTTCGTTCAGAAACACCAGATAACAAATTATTCATATTAAATTTTATTTCTTTCGCAGTTATTGTTGGGTTTTTCAATACTAAACGTTTCATAAGTTTGTCTGTTCGCGAATTTGTTTTTCTCGGTCTGCCAGATCGTTTTTTAGGGACTGGCGTGGTTAGGCCACCATTGTTCTTAGCCCGTGAAACCCATAAATTAACGGTACTTTGGGATATGTTTTAATTCCTTAGCTATCTGTCTCTGTGATTTCCCACATGCATGCAAAGCAACAATAGCACCGACAATCACTCTTAAGTTGTTTTTTAGCACACATTATATATAAATTTTATTTACACCACTTTCTGTAAAAAAAAAAAAATATCAAGAAATTTACACAAACAGTGAAATCTGACAAATTTGAGACACAGCCACCGCAACGAAGGCTACCAGAACACTAATTTGAGAATGCGTTGGATAGCTCTCATATCAGCGAGCAACCTCAAAGTTACCAGATGTCGCTAGAACAAATAGAAAGTGAATTACGTGTCTCTGAATATTAAGGGAAAATATTGTATTTTCTTGAGTGATCGGATACTTTTCGCGGGCACTGTAGAGTGGACATCTTTATTAAGTTGAAAAGTTAGTTGGTCTAAAAAAGGAAGCTTAAGATAAACCTGTTTCGGAACCGAGGACTGAATTATTTTATGCGAATATAAGTTATTTAAAAATTTTGAAATTAAAGTCTCAATAGTCGAAGTGCAATAAAAATTATAGTTAAAAAAAATCTCTTAAGATACTGCATTTCTAAATTAAATGAAGACCAACTTGAACAGAGGTGATAAGCTCTAAAAATACGACTTTTAATACTAGCATGTTTAAAACTAAGTGGGATATTGCTAAAAAAATTATTATTGAGTTGGGTGGTGGTTGGTTTTCTGTATACCTGAGTTGAGAAGGCTGTACTATGTTTATTTACGGTAACATCAAGAAACGAAATTCTATTGTATTGTTCTACTTCCATAGAGAATTTAATGTTAGGATGCTTAGTATTAATGTAATTTAAAAATAAAGGGGCATGATCTTTATGCTTAAAAATAACAAAACAATCGTCTACATAAAGTTTAAATAAAATAGGTTTAAAATTAGGCGGACGATAGCCTTTCCTCGATAAAATTACTTGCTTCTTAATCAACCAACTAACACCTTTTCAGTACAACGCAGTAACTTAGGTTCTTTCTCCTTTCCTCTTTTCTCTCCAGTTGTTATTTGCAACTTTTACCATTCAGGTCCCTTTTTTAAATTTTTTAAAATTAAAAAAAAAATTGTTTTGCTTTTTATTTTTAATAGGTTTTACTTTTATTGTTTTATTCGCTTACTATTCCAGATAAATTTTTTTTAAGCTATTTTTAACTATTTGCTTATTGTATTAGGTTTTATTTTGTATAGTGAATTTTCCGACATTTGTATTTACTTTAGTTATACTTTTGATTGTCTTTAGATGCTTTCATGTAGTCACTGAAGATGTCCCCTGAGTAGACCGAAACGTTTGGCCGATAAATGTTGAGAGTCGTATCTCTTGTCTTTATATTCCTATTGAGGATATATATATATATATATATATATAGACCTCGTTGATGTTCCGTGTGTTGAGTTCTCTTCACACGAAGGTCAAGCTGGTGGCCCCGCCTCTAGGCCTGGCTTGGTGGTGGAGCGAGTTGCTTTCTTGCGCTCTCCACCGCAAATAGCCAAGTACACCCGGCTCATCTGGTACCGTCTTGAGCCAGGGATCTAGTCTTCTGTTGAAGACTTCAACTTTGCTCCCTCTAACGTTTCTGAGGTCCTTTGGAAGCTGGTTAAAACGTCCTGCCCCCGTGACAACCAAGCTATTTTCCTTCAGTGCTGAAGAGGTCCCTTGTCAGGCCTTCAAATTTGGAAATATTACACACAGGGCTGTTTCCTGGCATAAGCAGACTAAGCGGCCGCTTAGGGCCCCGCTGCTACTAGGGGGCCCCTAGACAGGCTCCCAGGTCACAGCTCAGTGGGCAAGAATAGGAATATAGCTGGTTATTATTAATATTGTTATTATTATTATAATATTGTTGTCGTATTAATTAAAGTTTTTGTATGAGACAAATGTGATAAAACGGAGACAAACGAAACGTTTTGGTCGTTGTGTAAATAACTATTGTGAGATCTTATTTCTGTATTATTTAACTTTATTCTTACTATATGCTTATACTTTCCTAAATGCTTAATTTTTCTAGTATTGTAAAACATTTTCACTAATTTACTAATTATTATGAGATTTTGTAACACTTTAAAACCTAACATTATTTTCGTTGTTTTCAAGTTTATTAATTGTTTTCTCATCTTTTTCAGATAATGTGAATTTTGTTGGTTGAAACCTAAATGGTCTGATTATTTGAATGTATTTGATTAACGTTACAATTATAACTTATTATTATCATTATTATCATGATTATTATTTAGCAGATTAGTTGTGGTTAACTAGATGTGACTTCGTGCTTGGAAAATGAAACGACATTTTACATCAGGAGCTGAAAAACGGAAAAAAAAAGAAAATAGACGAGGAGAAGCTTTCCAGTAGCACAGGTGAGATGTGCCACTTGCAATGATGGGCACCGTTACATTAAATTGGGCGGCGTTACCGTTACTTCTTACACGTCGAAAATGTACTCCGCGTTATCGTTACTTTTGAAAATCCTTAAAGAGTTACCGTTACTCGATATGTAACGACGTTACAAGTAACTAGTTACATTTGATATTTGTTTGTGCCTTCACACGTATTTTAAAACTACAGATAAACTTACAAATGGCAGCCATACCACATAAATTCTAATAGCTACTATTATTGACTATATAAATGTTGTTCTCTTAAGAACGATATATTGTACAATAATTTGTACCCCAAGGATTTATGGGACAGATGAAGAGACCTAGAAAATATAAATTTAGTTGTTGCCACTAACACGGAATAGTGAATTGCATTTAATAGTCCTCATGAATGGAATGGCAATGTTACCAAATTCAAATTCAAGTATCGACTTATTACCTTTAGTTTGTAAACACGATTCAATAGCGACATATGATACAACTGCCTACCAACCATGATCCACATCCACATCATGTGGACTACATCATACACATGGGCATAACAAACTAATAATGCCTAAATTTGCTATCTAGAGGCTACCTAGTTCTGTAACGTTTTAAAGTAATGTATTACGATTATAGGTTTATAGCAGTAATGAAATATTGAATGCATCTACAATAAACTTAATTGACAATGTATAGCTACAATAAGCTTGATTAAACAAATAAAAATAACTGGAATTGACAAAAAAATAATGGGCGATAATGAAAAACCCCATTTTCCAATTCGATTCTAAAATACAAACACTCTTATTATATAAAAACAAACGTGTAACGAGTAACGAAAAAATCCGTTACATTGATAAAAAATTTGCAAAGCGTTACCGTTACATTGATACATTTGAAAATCTTTCAGACGTTACCGTTACTCGTTACGTAACGTCGTTACATGTAACGCGTTACTGCCCATCTCTGGCCACTTGTATATTCTTATGATTATAGTTCAGGCAACTAGGTTAGGTAGACCATCAAGCTAGGCAAATGCTCAGGAATCGTGTAGAGTAAGCTAGTCTCTGTAATATTTATAATATTTCGAAATGTGAAATTTAATGGACCACATCACCTCAAATTCTGTTCACACAGATCAATTATCACTAGGCAACAAATTTCAACTTTTTTTTTGTTACAGACACGTGAACTACTGATTCCTACTAAAGCGCTGATGCTGATTTCAGATCTGATATCAAAATTTCTCTATCACGTCCAGATTTTGTGTAACCGAAAACCCCTATTTTCATTTTTTTTCTCACCCGCTTCTATTACGAAAGCCGTCTAAGCTACTTTTCCGTGCCACGTTTTATGTTAAGCATACTTAAATAATTAGTGAACAGGGATGTCTTTCCTCCTTTATTCTGGCTTAAGACAGACAGCGGAATTCCGCTGGCGGAGTTACCACCCCTGCGCCCAACCATCCACCCAAAGCGCGTTAGTATTTTGTTGTTACTACTGAAAGGCAAATTCCTGTTCTTAAGTGAAACTTTGGTGTGTCCTCTTCCTTTGTCGCTTGTAGGATGACGAGCTCTCCTTCTGCAGGAACCAACAATAATCTCCCATCATATTTGGGTTGAAATTACCTTGGTATCTGTTTTTCATAACTGAGATCTGTTGGTGGAAGCGCTCACCATGCTCGTCACTTACAGCCCAAGGTTGGCCGGGAAGAAGTCAAGATGAGAATGTAAAAAATGAATTTTCAAAGACATTCTGCATCCCATTATTTCATAAGATTTAAGCATGTTTTCTACGAGTTTACGGTGGTTTTCAGCTTTGTGGTTTCCAAGAAAATTTTTGACAACTTCAACGAAAGATGTCCATGCTCCTAGTTCATTCTCATTTAGGTTAGATGGAAACGATGAGTCGTGGATGACACTACGGATCTGTGGTCCAGTGAAAACTCCAGCTTCTAGCTTAGCATCTGTCAATATTCCTTTGAATTTATCCTTTAAATATTGGAAACCACTACCTTGATGATCCATACCCTTCACGAAATTTTTCATAAGGCCAAGTTTAATGTGAAGTGGTGGAAGATGTACTTTCTGAGGGTCAATAAGTGCTGGGTGTTTCACATTGTATTTACCAACAACATGTTCAGTTCTAGATGGCCAATCATGTTTTTTGTAGTGGTTCTTGTCATCTCTGCTGTTCCATAGACACAAAAAGCACATATGCTTTGTGTAGCCCAACTGTAACCCAAGAAGTAATGATACAACTTTAAGGTCGCCACAAATATTCCATGTGTGGTCCTTATATTTGATGAGTCTTAGCAGCAGTTTCATCGATTCATAAGTCTCATTAAGGCCAGTGGCATGTGCTACAGGTATTGAAGGTTTTTCATTGCCGTTGTGCAGTAATACAGCTTTAAGGCTAGCTTTAGAGTCAATGAACAGTCTCCATTCTTTTGGATCATAGCGACAGCCAATCCCTTGCATCAGACCACTGATATCGTGGCAGAAACAAACGTTTTCTTCCTGTAAGTAAATGATGAAAACTGCAAATGGCGATGGCGGAAATGGGAAACTTTGGTGTTTGGTTGGAGAAGATTAAATTCTTGAAGTCTTGAACCAAGCAACTCTGCCTTTTCTTTGGTAATTCCAAATCGCGCACTAAGTCATTTAACTCCGCTTGACTTAACAAATGTGGGGAAATATTTGCATCTGGAACATATATGCCATCTTTCCCTGTTTCTATATCACTAGCAGAATCTTCAGATGAACTGCTGTCTGTTATCGTTGCTGGTGGAACTGGTGGTGGATTTGTTTCATCATGTGGTACTGGTTTCATTGCTGATTCGCAGTTTGGGTACGTGATCTTTGATTTGTTTTTCTTTGTGAAACCAGCAATCTTTGTCAAACAAAAATAACAATCATTGAAGTGATTTTTCGGCTCACGCCAAACCATGGGGACTGAGAACGGCATAGCTTTTCTTTTACCATTCATCCAAGCTATTAACATTGCATTGCACTGTGCACAGCAAATATGTGGTGCCCAGTCCCTCTGTTGGTCTCCTAACTTACAGTCAAAATAACACTTGTAGGCAAGTTTAATCTTTGTTGTTATGTTTCTACGTTGTGGCTTAGGTGTATATTGTTCGAATTTGTATATAGTTGGCAAAAAAAATTGCTTTAACCTTGAAAAGCAAGTTTCATATTACTGGCATTAAGCCGATTAAAACCAAAATCTGGACGTGGTAGAAAATTTTACTAAAAGTGATTTGCATTTTACACAAAATCTAGACGTGATAGAAAAAATCTAATTATAGATTTGAAATCAGCATACCGAAATTAGCTAGGAGCACCTATTTGGTCTTCTGTAACAAAATCTTTGTTGCCTAGTGTTATCAAACAAGATAAGAAAGAGTATTTTAGCAAAAAGTAACAGAATATGTAATGTTATGTTCTTCTCAGGAGCACTACTAAAGAGGCTGGAAGTCAAATTGGTAATTGTATACATCCCCCTCACCTCAATTTTATGAAATTGACTTCACAATCGATGTAAAACCTTTATTTGTAGCATGTAATTACTTTATTTATTTTCGGAAACTAACCTAACCTAATCTAATTTAACCTAACCAACCTAACCTTAAGATATACCCTAATGGGATACGTTAAATAAAGTAATTACATGCTATAAATAAAGGTTTTACATCGATTGTGAAGTCAATTTCATAAAATTGAGGTGAGGGGGATGTTGTATACAATTACCAGTATTTTTTCTGTTTGTCTTCTGAAAGTACATATTTGTTGTTTTGGACATAAATGTTTCATTAAAATTGTTTCATAATTGTTTTTTATTAA
Organism: Bathynomus jamesi; assembly: GCA_023014485.1. Lineage (NCBI taxonomy): Eukaryota > Metazoa > Arthropoda > Malacostraca > Isopoda > Cirolanidae > Bathynomus > Bathynomus jamesi. Next base: position 711,814 of record JAJOZX010001256.1, read on the forward strand.
CACAGCCATTTTTTGTATGTGTGTGCTGAGGTGATGTAGTAAGGCGTGAGTTGGTGGATGGAGGGGTGGGGCCTCAAATGGGTATACTGCTTAGGACCCCCTAATGGCTAGAAACGGCCCTGACTACACATTCTGCCTTTCCTATTTTCCAATGTTGTTTGAATGGTAATTGGGTTTAATTTTAGGTTTGGTATCAGTTTTTCGATCATTTTCCATATGTAGATTATGGTGTACCTCTCTCTTCTTCTTTCCAAGGAGTACAGATTTAGTTTCCGTAGTCTTTCCCAGTAGTTGAGTTCTTTGCAGCCATCAATCTTGGCTGTGAAATGTGTCTGCGTTTCTTCTAGTTTATTAGTTTCTTCCTTTTTATATGGGGACGTCAAAACTGAGCAGTATTCAAGTTTTGGTATAATCACCGTTTTTAACAGGGGAATCATTATTGTCCTGTCCCTTCTTTTGAACGTTCTTGGTTCCTGTCCCGCGACTCTTTTTACTTTATTTATCGCTCTCTGATTTTGTGTTTCGAATTTTGCATCATCGGTCATTATTACCCCAGATCGATCGCTTTCGTGCTTCTCTGAATTTCCTGTCTATCTGGAGCATAATATGCAGTCTGTTTAAGTTCTTCTTTTCTACCATATCTCAAGAACTGAAATTTCTCGGTGTTAAATGTCATGTTGTTGTCTTCTGACCATTTGTATATTTTGTTCGTGTCCCTCTGCAAGGCCTCCACTTCATTTACATCGCTGATTTTTCTGCTGATCTTTGTATCGTCTGCAAAGAATGTTGCTATACTGTTGCTGTTTACTCCGCTGTCTATGTCTGTTAGCATGATAATGAATAGGAGTGGGGCCAGTACTGTCCCTTGTGGTACTGAGCTGCGTACTTCTGATTCTGATGATGATATACCTTGAATTGTGACGACCTGTAGACGTCCTCTGAGGAAGTTGTAGATCCATTTTCCCACTTTGTTATTCCCATATATTTCATTTTATGTGCTATTATACCGTGATCACATTTGTTGAAAGCTTTAGCAAAATCTGTGTATATGGCATCGTAGTTGTCATTGCCTTCAAGTGCATCTAGGATATTGTTGTAGTGTTCTATTAGTTGTGATAGGCTTGATCTACCTGATCGGAATCCGTGCTGATTTTCGTTGAATCTTTCCAGTGTCTCCAAGAAATCATAAATTTTCCCTCTAATTATTCTTTCAAATACTTTGTGTGTGTTTATATATATATATATATATATATATATATATATAGTGGCCTAAAAAGTAGGCTTACTATAATTTATGACTAAAAATTTGAAACGAATACCTAGGGTCACCAGTCTGGGCACAGCCCAAACAAACAATATTTAATAAGGAGATAGAAATGACTTTGTGGTTTTTTGTTTAATTAGAAAAATAGATGAATTATTCGTTCACAGTGATTAACAATTATGTATACGGTAATTGTGCTGTATTACAGTGACTCATTATTTGCAATAAGAAATGGTTTATACAGTATAAGAGTTAAGTGAATACAATAATGACAAGAAACACTAATTTAGGTAAGCTAATGAGATATACGGCAGTGGACACACAATAATAAGTAATTAAGCCAATAATAACTGAGGTAATGAAAGTACGGTATTGATCCAGTAAACGGATTAGGCAAGTAAAATAAAATACATAAATGAGCAAATAAACAAGCGGATACACATACGGTAAGATAAGTGAATACGATAAAATTACTGAATAAGCCTACTGCAGTCGCAATGGGGAAGTTAGTTTGCCGGTTGTTGGGGACACTTTGAAGATAGCCTATTCATTTGGCTGAGGGTATACACTGAAGTTACGTACCGTAGGCTACGCGGAAGTCGCTTAACACTAAGACAGAAAAGTAGGCCAAATGGGCTTATGACCCACGAGAAGTTTTACGGACCTGGGCTTCGAAATGGATGCATCTGAAGGTGGACTGGCCTGCCGGCGAGAGAATGAGTGTTGAGGACTGGTTGAAACTTGTTGAAAGGGGAACCAGTGGAAACTCCTGCAGCAGTGATGTGCTTCTTGCAGGATGAAATTGTAGAGGGCCTTACTCGATGACAGACTTCGTTTATGCTCGACCGGAGCCTTGAAGGACGGCGGGCCACTCTCCGGCGAAGGACGGAGAGCGGGTGGCGTAACGAGTGGCGTTACTGACGAAGTAGCTGAGAACGAGATGGGACGACAAATGCGAGGATAGGTCAAGTGAAAGTTATTTGAGAAAGAACTCGCATTTTTATAGGCCTTGGTGACGCCCTCTGGCGGGCATCGAGACCCTGTGACGGCAGGCGGCGCGCAGTAAAACCCAGCTGTTCATCCTTCCACACAAAATAAAAATTGGTTTGGTAGATAAATGGGTACCCGGGGTAGCCTAGTGGTTAAGACGCTGGGCTGCTGGTGGGGCGTGGTTCGGATTTCATGTTAAACTGTAAGTCTAAGGCGGAGTGACAACCTTGACCTTCATCAGAATGAACAAGTCCGGCAGAGGTAAAACCAAGGTTTTATATATATAATCGCCTGCAGAACCGTCCGAAATCCAAAACCAATCCGCACGGTTTTTTTTTTTTTTTGTAACCTTGTGGCACAAATACAGCTTGCATATACATTGCATGATGTAGGACTGAAGGCAAGATTTTGGTCGGACTTGCAATTGAGATCATCTACAGTAATCCCACAGGGTTAATTAATGGTTAGACCCCACATAGCCCAGTCCCGTAACAGGACCTAGAATTGTTGAGGTAATTATGGAGCAGCTAATAGCATAAGTTGTAAGCAGATAATAATAATAATAATAATAAATTATTATTATTATTATTTGTTGTTCTTATGTGCGTGTAAATTTACGTGTTCGTATTTACGCATGTACACCTGGAGAACGCACATCAGTTAGTGATGGCATAAAAGGCTATTTCCAATTTAGGGGCCAATTGATTATTTTCTTAAACTAAAACAAAAAATTGTCCACTATTATTAACTTTCGCCATTAAATCATTGAATTATATATATATATATAAATTGGAAATAGCCTTTTATGCCATCAATGAGTGGGTTTGGTAAATTATAGAAATTGTAAGTGAATCTAGAAATAAGTTAGATATTTAGATATCTGCGCGATTAATTATATTAGCCAAAATCCATATTGGGCTCCAAATAAATCTAACCTAACTTGACTTACAAAAAACCACTTACATGTGGTTATATGACAAACAAACAAAAACGAAGCATCTTCATTGCAATGTACAGAAATAGATAAGATAAATAAACTATCCAGAAGAAGGAAATCTCCAACGAGACATTAATACTCTTGTGAAGCATTTCAATGTGAAAAAAGTTAATCTGAGCATAAATATATGTGAAGTGAAAAGGAACAAACTTGAATTTCGAAACTTGAGAGAATTCATGCAATTCATACATTTGCGACTTCGATATTATCTGTATCCATACTTGACTTCCTTTTCATTTGAATGACTGAAGAAGATTCCTTTTTTCGGTGGGGACGCCATTTTCGCCAGAGCAAGAAAGCCACGAGGGGAATGAGTAGAATCACAATCACAATCATAACGATTGTTCCACCGCCTAAGCCATCGTCTGAATAAGGATGGGTGACAGGTATACGTATACTGAATACTTTGGAACCCTGATCATTCGTGACTGTGAGGAGGATGCAGCGGTTTAGATCTTCCTTTCGCACTGTTTTTATGCGAACGACTGAGATGAAGTTGTCCTCAGAAGGTCCTGACTGCTTAGGTTTTCCTAAAATGTAATTCTCTTCAAATTCCTGGTTTCCTTCCGAGTGAGAGCAGTTGGTTGAGTGGGACCAAATGAAGCTTGGGACAGGATTTGACTCGTAGGAGAAAGTGATGGTGAGTGGTTTTCCTATTTCTGGTTCCGAGTCAATAGTTTGTCTCCCTTCCCGAGGTGCAAACAAAACGTCCAATGTCACATTTTTCTTAATTATTTCGGCAAAACTGTCTACTATACAAGTTAGAGATTTCCTGTTGTATGTGTAGTCCAAATTTTCAATCTCAACTCTTAGCGTTTCATTTTCTACGACAGAGTTGAGCTCTCTCCCATCGAGAGTAATAGTGATGTTTGAAGGAGGACGTCCATTCTTTGCCCGACATTCAAATGCAAGTTTTCCCCCAACAGTTTCCAACAAATCACCGCTTTTCTCATTTTCATTGATTAATATTGTCACATTCGGAGTTCTTGCGAGACGCAGCATGTACTGCTTTCGTACGGCAGTTTTTCCACGAACGTTTGCTGTACATGATGCATTCTTTGCTTCATCTGGAAGTTTTATAACAATATCTCCCTTTCGTTCAGTAACATCATAGTCTTCATAAATCCGAATTTCTTCTTCATCAAGTGAATATCCTCCAACCCTCCATGAGTAAGACTCTATATCATCATCAGCTGGTTGGTCATCAAAGCACTTCAATTCTACGGGTCTGTTCATCACGAAATATGTAGGCTTAATTTCGAGTGGACTTCTCTTAGCTATTATTTTATGAGCTTTTATAGTATATGAAAGCAAAATCAGCACATCACAAATAAATAAAATTATAGGCCTAAAAGTAATTTTAAAATTAACCATTTTATTTATTTGAACTCTAACAATTTTAATTATGGTAAAGTATGTAAGTATAGGCTATATGCGCTGCTTTAAATCTATTTGTGAACTTGATTAAGATTTAAGACTACAATAAAAGAAACTTTGTTTATTAAGCTAATAGTAAAAGTTAACTACGACAAAGTTAACTACGACAAAGTATGCTCTATCAAAAGTCTAATAAGCAATTTATTATTTTTAAGTAAAACAAAACATGTCTACAAAGTTTCTAAAATTCAACTCAGTAGTAGGCAGAGCTGTCAGATATGTACGTTGAAAAGTAGCGTGATTACTTGCAAAAGTAGCGTCAGTTGGAAAAAAGTAGCCCGATATGACCTGTAAAATACAATAATTTGTTTGTGTTGTTTAAGTATACGTCTAACTCAGGCAAATTCGTGAAATTAAAGTATATTAATGATGAAAATATATATTGTAATTTAATTTACAGTATTCTTACCTTAATAAAGAGAAGGCTTAGAAAGACGCCGTCCGCTTGTATGATGACGTAATATTCTGACGTGAAGTGATGTGATATCCTTCGTGGAAGAATTTACAAAAAGTTTCCTGCAAATACAAAATCCTCAGTAATATATATATCACCGCTTCCCGGAGATCAGCGAAGTTAAGCGACATTGGGTCTGGGTAGTAGTTGGATGGGAGACCGTTCTCTGCGCCCAGATTATGTAGCGACCCGTGGTTCGGATCCCACGTAAAGCTGTAGGTCCCCTCCGTCATGTGACCTTAGATGTTGCGAAGGGGGTTAAACAACCCCGATTATAAAAATATATATATATATATATATCGACTATTGATTGATGGCGTGGAAAACGCAGTTTAATAATAAACAGAAACACCTGAGAAAAAATAAACATCCTTCAAGGTTTAATAGTACCAACGTTTCGGAATGCACTAATTCCATCTTCAGGGCTAAAACAATAAAATGCCAAATCACATACAAAATACAAATTGCTTAATAACAATTTAAAATAAAGTTAAAAATTATAAAAAGTAGCTAAGAAAATGTAAAACATTAAAACTAAAAGGTAAATAAATGAAATTAAAACGTTACAATTATAAAAAGTAGCTTGGAAAAATATAAAAGCATTAAAACTAAAAGGTAAATAAATAAAATAAACTAGTACCTTAACCGCTTTGTAAAAGCTTTTGACAAGGTTGACCATGTGTGGTGCCGCGTTTGTTAGCGGGCTAGAGATAAAGTAAAGGCCAATTTGAGGCTTTATTCAGCATAAACATAGCATAGATCTGAAACACAGAAAACAATAATTAGTAAAGACTTGTTACACAGAAAACAATAATTAGTAAAGACTCATTACATTCCTCTCTTCTTTTATAATACGTGATACATTGCACGGTAAGAAACAAAACGACAAGTTCAAGATATTTTGGAAGAAAGAAGAGTCTACAAGTTTAGGCGTTGAGCTGGGTATCTGATTCGAGTGCTTCTTCTCAGAGGGGGACTCGTCTCGGAGGTTACTGACACAGGTGGACCTCTCTCGACTTCGACTGGAGTCGCTTCGACGGGAGCTGTTGGGACCGTGTGTCGGCGGATCTCAGCGGGTTCTGAGTCGTCCGTTAGCGGGGTGGAATTGATTGGCGGACTGGGTACGGGGGGTTCATAGTGATTCGTGTCATCCGTATTGCTACGTCCCGCCGGTGCCAGGTCCCTGATGGATACGGTATCTTCTCTCCCATTCGGATGCCGTATAAACGCGTAGTTGGGGTTTGCCTCAATTAACTCAACTTCCTCGACGAGGGGGTCGTTCTTGGATCGGCGAATGAATTGGCGAAGGAGTACGGTTCCCAAAGAAGACAGCCACGTCGGTAGTGCAGAACCGGTAGAAGTACGCCGCGGGTGCGTGAATAGACGCTCGTGAGGAGTTTCGTTCGTGGCCGTACACAGCAGCGATCTAATCGAGTGCAGCGCGTCTGGTAGGACGGACTCCCATTGCGACATCGGCAACCCGCGATCTTCTATGGCTAGTTTGATGGTGTTCATGATGATTCCATTGTAACGTTCGCATTGCCCGTTTCTTGGGGGTGATACGGCGTTGTGCGACTAGTCGCGATACCATGTTTAGTTAGGAACAGTTTTAGTTCCGAAGACATAAACGATGTCCCTCGATCTGTGTGGATGTAAGAGGGAGTTCCGAAGGTAGAAAATAACTCGGTGAGACGGGCGATAACGGTTGACGTGTTCGTATCACGGCACGGGAAGGCAAAAGGAAAGCGTGAATACTCGTCGATTACTGTTAGGATGTAAGGTCGCGAAGTTGCGCTCGGAAGCGGGCCTTTAAAGTCGATGTTAAGTCGGTCAAACGGGGACATGGCCCGTATTAAGTGACTAACTTCTGGTTTATAGTACTGTGGCTTACATTTAGCGCATGTTTGGCATTCCGACGTAACTCGTTTGATGTCATCCACTGAGAATGGTAGGTTCCTAGCTCTCACAAAATGAGTCATTCGGCGGACTCCTGGGTGTATCAGATTAACATGCAGCTGGGCGAGGGATATTCTTGGAGTAGCAGCGCAAAAGGATCGCGACAATGCGTCTGCGGCTCGGTTCTCGGGGCCCGGTCTGTATTTTATTGTAAATGAGTAGCCGGCTAGTTCTACACGCCAACGGAGAATCTTATCGTTCTTAATACGACCAGTAGCTTTTCCATCGAACATGAAAGATACGCTCCGCTGGTCGGTGACGACAGTAAAGTGTCGATAAGCTAAGAAGTGCTTCCACTTGCGAATGGATTCGATTACAGCGTATGCCTCCTTTTCAACGATGTGATGGCGACGTTCTGTGTTATTCAGAGCGCGAGAAAAGAACGCCACCGGGCGGCCGTTCTGGGTGAGGGTGGCTCCGATTGCTGAAGAGGAAGCGTCCGTCTCCACAGTGAACGGCAGTTCTTCATCGATTGAACCGACGACAGCTTTCGAGGTATCATCTTTGTGTTTGGATCGTTGATACTTCCTCGCGAGTTAATGGGAATGATGAAACGTTGAGCAGAGGTTTGATCTTGAGGGAATAGTTCTGAATCCATTTAGCATAGTATGCGAATAGTCCGATTACGCGTTGTAGAGACGACTTGTTGCGAGGAGTTTGAAGTTCTTGTAGTGGCCGGAGGCGTTCGGGATCGGGCCGCAATACGCCATGAGAGATAGAATATCCGAGCAGGTGCACTGATGTCATCGAAAGCTTGCATTTTTCCTTGTTTAGACTCAGATTTACTCGTTTAGCGGCTTCCCAGAAATGTCGATGGTTCTCATCGTGCTCTTCCCAAGTGGTTCCGCAGATGGTGAGATCGTCGAGGAAGGCGTATGTTGATGATAAGTTGTTCGAGGATATGAATTCGTTCATGACGCGCTGGAAGGCCGCGGCTCCGTTAGTTACTCCCATAGGGATCCTTCTGAATTGGTATAGATTTCCGTCAGCCTCGAATGCTGTGAAAGGTCGTTCAGACGGATCGATTTCTACCTGGTAGTATGCGCTTGACAGATCAATTACGCTGTAGTATTTGTGTTGTGAGACTTTGTTGGCTATATCATCGATTCGCGGAAGAGGATATGCATCTAGCATGGTAAATCGGTTGACGGTTTGAGATAAATCGATTACCATACGTTTTTTTTTTGTTTCGGTAGATGTGATGACTACTTGAGCACGCCAGGGTGAGTTACTGGGTTCAATTATCTCATCCCTGAGTAGCTTTTCGATTTCTTTCCCAATGAAAATTTTGTCCTCAGAGCAAAATCGTCTGGACTTCGTGGCGATGGGACGACAATCGGCAGTTAAGTTGCCGAATAGTGGTGGGCTGAAATTCTTGATCGAGTAAGGCTGCATATATGGAGTGCTGGCTCCGGACCTCCGAAATTGATGTTCAATTCCTCGTGTCTGATTAAGAATGGGGTACCGAGTATTATGTCAGCGCACAGATCCGACAAGACGGATAGTTCGAGCTTTTCGTAGTCGCGGTCTCCCATCGTAACCTTCACTGTACATCGACCTGAGATGGCTGCGGATAGATTAGGCGAAGCCATTGATACGACGCCCGAGTGCGGAAGAATGGGCAGCTCTAAGTGTTTGGCTAGATCCTCACGAATGAAGTTGTCCGAGCTGCCAGTATCCAACAAGGCGAGACACGAACGGCCGTTGACGAGGATATCGACTGTTGAGTTGGTAGGCATGGAGGAGCTACACGATAGAGTGGTACTAATGGTCGCTAATGCTGCGGCTGAATGAGACGCTGTGGTTTTATCCTGTTTTTGACGTGCCGAGGAAGTACTTGAGCAGCAGACTTTGGCCCAGTGGCCGGTCTTTTCACATTTCGCACAGATAGAATCCTTTGCTGGACACCTGCTTCGTGGGTGGCGTCGAGACCCGCAGAAGAAGCACAGAGCGGCTTTGTTGTCGAAATTCGTAGCGGCTGAAGAGTTTGGGAGATCGTCTTCTTAGACGCAGGCAGGCCGGGCAGAGTCAGTAGTCGGCGACGGTTCGTGGCGAGAGCCAGTGGCTGCAACAGCACCGTAAGAGAACTCCAACAAAGAGAGCAAGACAAAATTGCATATTTGTTTATAAAAATTTGTTTATGAAAAACGTCTGAACAGGTACAGTAGTTAGAACAACGTGAAAAAAGTGTTAGCAGCTGACGAGGAAGCTTCTAAACAGTGGCTGCATCCTCCAGCGCAGGACACGTCAACGCGAAGAAGCGACGTCAAACCAAAACATCAACGCGCTGGTGGCCAAACTTCCTCAAATCTCCGTGCAGCGGGCTGTCTACGGTTGGCTAGACTGGCAGTCGACGGCCTGTTGCGTGGCACGGTCAGAGTGCCGATCGGCTCCCGGGGCCGGACCTATTCTCAGCGTGCTATTTTTCAATTACAGGGAACAATTGCGTGCTCCCCGAACTACTCTTACTCTCTGGCGACATTAAGACTAATCCAGGCCCCACTACAACTTACACATGTCACCATACACAAAGACATAGACACAATAGCACCATGAGACACATACAGAAGTATAATATTAACATATTACAGTACAACGTAGATGGCCTCACAAACAAAATCATGCAGCTTAGGGAATTCGTACACAAACAAAACATTCACATAGCACTTATACAAGAAACAAAACTAAAACGCACACACAAAACACCCACCATCCCTGACTTCACGGCGATCCGTCAAGATCGTACTGGGGGTAACGGGGGTGGACTCATCACTTACATACGTAAAAGCATTAGCTACACTGATGCTACCCAAAACATTACAAACACAATCCAAGCAGATAACACGATAGAAATACAGGCAGTTAACATTAAAACACGCGCAAAACACAACACCACACTAATCAACATTTACATCCCACCAGATAGTTCACCTCAGGTGCCAGCCAATTACAATCCACAGTTACACAATCTTGCCTCTCTCACTAATGTCATCTTAGGAGGAGACTTCAACGCCAAAGACACTAGTTGGTACCTGCACAACCAAAACAACACCAGAGGTGCCAACATAGCCACACAACTAAACAGCCTCTTCATTCTTAACAATACAGAAGAACATACACACATACCACATCAAGCAGGATACTCAAACTCCTCCCCAGACATAACGTTCTGTTCCCCCTCACTAGCAACACATACACAATGGAGAACAGAAAAACAACTGTCATCAGACCACCTGCCCATCATCATTACAACACATTCTACACTCTGCCCCAACAGCCTTAGGCACACTTACAGAAATTACAAGAAAGCTGATTGGGAACAGTTCAAAATACAGACTGAGGAACAATTCACCACATTAAACAGCACACCCATCATAAACATCGATACAACACTCAAGACATTTAATCAGATTATCAATAATGCAAACAAATACATACCCAAGGGCAACATTAGGAAATACAACCCAAATTACACTAGAGAAATAGCCCACCTCATAAGGCAACGTAACAACCTCAAATATAACACACAAACACCACACACAGAAGCCATAAAACAGCAGATACAACAGCTCAACACAGAAATAAACAACAAACTCAAAGAAAAACAAACAGAAACATTCAGGGAATTCATAACAACACTAAACCACTCCACAGATACATACAGGCTATACAAGACTATAAACAGCATTACCCACTCTAACAGCGGCATTCACACCTCACACGCGGCTATCTGTCGCAGCCAAAATAATATCCCAACATACACACAACAAGCTAACATTCTAGTTAATCACTACGCAAAGATAAGTCACTTAAACAGAGACAACAACCAGAAACATGCAGACAGACAAACAGCCAGACACAAGAAAACCTACAGACTCGACATGACCATTACACCCTTCAATACAGACCAGACTACCAAGATCATCAAAAACATTAAGAATTCGAAGGCTACTGGACCAGACAACATATCTAACATACACCTTAAACACTTGGGCCCACAAGGAATATTAGCTCTCACAAATATCAGCACATATTCATACCAACACTGTATTATTCCCGACATATGGAAACAAGGTAAAATTATTACACTACTCAAACCAAACAAAAATCCAACAGAACCAGCTTCCTATAGACCCATTACTTTACTATGCACACCTTCCAAAGTAACAGAAAGACTAATCTTACAAATCACCAACCCACACATACCACTATCGCCTACTCAACATGGATTCAGACCTCACCACTCAACCACGACATTACTCACTAACCTCACGCAGCACATCATGGATGGCATCAACTCCAGAAGACCAGCTCAACGTACACTATTAGCAACAATAGACATTAGTAAAGCATTTGATGCTATCCCACGCTTCCCTCTCATAAACAAAATACTCAACACAAACATGCACAATAACACCAAAAGGTGGCTGAGCAACTATCTCTCAGGAAGATACTCACATGTAACATTTAATGGCAAGTCATCCAAAAACAAGCTTTTTCCGAACGGGGTCCCTCAAGGCTCTGTTCTCACCAACACTCTTCAACTTATACATGCATGACATTCCAACACCCATAGATAACAAGCTTACCTTATCATCATATGCAGATGATATCACTCTAACATCCACCCACAACAACATCGACACCGCTACAAATAACCTACAAACATACATAAACAGTATACAAGACTGGCTCACACACAATAGACTCAAAGTAGCGCCCACAAAATCAACCATCACCTTGCTTACAAGCAACACAAAAGAACACCAGGTAATTCCACAGCTTACACTAAACAACATCAACATTCCACACACTCACAGAACCAAAATACTTGGTGTCACATACAACACATCATTATCTTTTGCAAACCACATTCAGGACATTAAAACCAAATGTACGTCAAGACTTAACACGCTTAGGGTACTAACAGGCACAAACTTTGGACACCAGCAGGAAACAACATCACTCATATACAAACAATATATTCGCTCAGTTATGGACTATGCTAGCCCATGCTGGGCACCCATTATCTCAAACACACACATAAACACCTTACAAACAATACAAAACAACGCACTTCGTATCATTACAGGATGCACTCAAACAACACCAATAGAACACCTGCACACAGAAACAAAAATACTAAAAGTTAGGGAACATTTAGACATGAGGGGAACACAATTCATGGCAGCAGCGACAACTAACCCACAACACCCTTGCCACTACATGTACAATCATGCACCAACACCTCGCACCATTAAGGTAACACCAGAGAGATATTATAACGAAATACTCCATTCCATACCACGCCCCACAGACATCACACAGTACAGAAAACACATACACACACATCTAACCCACAAAGCACTGACACGACTCGGTCCGAATGCGGTCCTAGGTGCGAAGCCGCCACCCATTAACAGGTCAGAGATCAGCCTGAGCAGATCGGATCGAGTTAACTTAGCACGATTCCGATGTGGACATCACCCAAACTTACGGACATATAAACACAGACTAGACAACTCCATAGACGACACCTGCCACCTGTGCCAAGACACACCACAAACAATTGAACACATTATGACGGACTGTACCGCTCTAGCACAACAACGAACACAACACAACATCACTAGTGCGCTGAACCTCTGGTCCACTCCGGAGAGGGCGATCGGTTACCTGCGTGCCGCCGGCTTGCTCGATCAGGGTGGGCTGATCGGCTAAACAACAACAACAACAGCACCGTAATGAGTGAGGTACGATTCTGAGTTTTTCTGGGCCTGATCTAATGTTCGAGCCTGGACGATAGCCTTTTCCAGTGAGAGTGTGTCATTTTCGAGTAAGCGGGTACGGATGGCGCTATCTCTAATTCCTCGGATGAAAGCGTCTCTCACAGATGAACTCCTGTTTTCGTCGGCGGAAACCGATTTGAAGTTGCAGTCATTGGCTAGTTGTTGAAGAATTTGCAAGTACTCATCGAGGGTTTCCTCGGGCTTTTGGTGACGGGTGGACAACAGGTGGCGAGCGCATACCTCGTTTGGCTTCTTGACGTAGGTGGCCTCTAAGGCTGCCATGGCATCCTCATAAGTAGAGCAGTCTTGAATGATATCAGCGACATCGGGGCCGATATGTATGAATAGAACCTCCAATTTATTGGGGTTGTGTTCGGCGATAGTACTCAAGAAATTTGAATCCGCGCGACCATAATTTCCATAGTTTCCCAGCTTGGGGAAATTCGGAGAAGTAATAAATTTATCCGGGCGAATCACCTTCTCCATGATATAGTAAGATTACTGGATGAATATTTGCTTGCTGTATCTGAAAGGCCGACTGAATGGCTGATTGAAATGTTGAATAAATTGTGGTGCCGCGTTTGTTAGCGGGCTAGAGATAAAGTAAAGGCCAATTTGAGGCTTTATTCAACATAAACATAGCATAGATCTGAAACACAGAAAACAATAATTAGTAGAGACTTATTAACCAGAAAACAATAATTAGTAAAGACTCATTACACCATGGTATATTATTCCATAAACTAAAAGAACTTGGTATTTGTGGAAAAATAGGAAAATGGATCCATGCCTTTCTCTCTGACAGAAAACAAATAACAATTGTAAATGGAGCAAGATCTATAGAAAAAGAAGTGATTAGTGGAGTGCCGCAAGGCACAGTACTAGGATCAATTCTATTCATTATAATGCTAAACAATATAAACTGTAACCTAGGAAGCTCTCTCCTGTCATTCGCAGATGATACCAGAATACTAAGACCAATTACAGAAAAAGAAGACTGTGTAGAGCTACAAAAAGAACTACAAACTATATATGCATGGGCAGATGCAAACAATATGGCCTTCAATGAAGACAAATTTGAACTAATTAAGTATGGACCAAATAAATACCTGAAAGAACAATTCAACTACACTGGACCCACAGGAAAAGATATTGTACAAACTGATCATGTCAGGGATCTAGGGATTATATTATCTGAAGATGCAACATTCAACAGGCACATTGACAAAGTAACCCCATCATGCAAACAACTAATAGGATATATACTGAGGACATTCAGAACTAGGGACAGTATGACCATGCTTACCCTGTGGAAATCACTTGTCCTTCCACGCATTGACTACTGCTCTCAATTACGGTTTCCCCACAAACAGAATGAATTGCAAAAAATTGAGGGCCTACAAAGAACCTTTACCTCGTATATTAAACAACCTGATGGGCAACAGTTGAGTAAAAACAAATTAAACTACTGGGATAGGCTCAGAGGCCTCAACCTTTATTCCATAGAGAGAAGGTTTGAGAGATACATCCTAATCTACACCTGGAAAATTCTAGAAGGGCTTTTAGTTGCCCCCAATACTGAACCAATTGTGCCCACCTTAACAAGAACTGGCAGAATGTGTAAAAAATATCACCTCCCACCAAACAGTCTGAGAAGGATTCAAACCCTTCAGTATAATAGTATCTCTAGGCAGGGTTCTCGCCTGTTTAACTCCTTGCCTCAGTACCTTAGAGATATAAGTGCAGTCCCAGTAGATACTTTTAAAAAACACTTGGACATGTTTTTAGCCAACATACCCGACCAACCCACAGTGTCAGGGTATTCCTCTGCCAGACCAGCCCCCACAAATTCAATAGGGGACCAAATCGTATGGCAGGAGCAAGAGAAAAGAAGGGTGGCGCCCCCTTCGTGGCCCCGCTTCAGGAGGCGCTGAGCGGACTTCGTGGGAGCAGCGCACCCTTGAGGCAGAAGCGCTTTAAGGTAAATTTAAGGTAAAACCAAAACATAGCAGATCTACCGATGATTCATCAGAATTTGGGTCTGGTTTTAATATATAAATAAACAAAGATTCCATAATTTTGAGCTTAAAGTCACAAATAGATAAGTGAAGTTTACTTATATTTCTCGATGAATTCGTGAATTGTATATATTATTAATTAATAATGAAAACCAGAGAAACATTTAAAATGAAAGCAGAGACCTTACATCAAAATTTAATAGGATAAAAAAAAATTCTATTCATTTCAGAAGTATTGTAAATGAGGTATAGAAAATCAAGTGACCAGTTTCATACTGGGAAAAGGACGTTAAAAAAAAGGAATTTGATTGGTTGATTGATGCCTAAAAATCCTTTTTGCTTTCAAAGGCATATTTACATAATACGTAAGAGTACTGTGAATATATTAATGTTATCTCAAATATCTAAACATTGTAAAACTCTGTCCTTGTATTATTTTCTGAATGAAGATCTTGAATTTAAGTTTGATGTGTCAACAGAAAGGAAAAGACAAAATGAGTTTGCCTAGGCAGGGTATCAGCACAGAAGCACAGTTCTTGAAAATAACAAGAGGGACACCATCAGAACCATACGCCTATATAGAGTTGAGCCCAGATAGGGCAGAAACGACAAAATCATTCCAAACTTACCTTGATCAATACAGCAACAGCTTGAGAAGGTAATCAGAAGTGCTAAAACGTACAAAATTTTGTTCTGAGCCAGCTTAAGTTTTCAGTTATAGTACTTTAAATCAGTGCAATACCTGGATCAGGAAAGGAAAAAACGTTTATTAGGATCACTTCCTCACAAATTCAACAAAAATCACGATTCCCTACAAAAATTATGAACTTATTTTATAAATAAGAGCTAATTATATATATATATACGAATAATTATAATTAATGTGCTGGCTGTTGTTGGATTTTTTTGCAATATTTTTGAAAACCTTGGAGTAAAGCGGTTTTCCAGGGCTCCCCTCATGAGCGTATCGAGATCCTGTATTGAGTTTCTCTTCTTCGATGTGATGTCTGTTAAACAGGAAAACCCCCGTTCACACAGGTACGTTGTAGGAATACGAATGAGCACGGAAAGTGCCTTCTGGCTCAGCCTCTGGTACACTGGAATGCAGAGAAGGGATACCCAGATGTCGCCATAGCTCTCGAAGGACTTAAAGCCCATTTTCTGACCGAAATCAGTCTTCAGGTCAATGAGCAATCCGCTCAGTGATCCGATGTCAAAATCCTCGTCGGTGAACGACTGAACGATCCACAGCAGGGAGTTGAGATTTGAACTCACGGTATCGGGAAAATATACTTTAAGATTTTCGTTGAGAAGCTTCAGATGCTCGTTGATGAGATGTACCACCTTTGAGTCCAACGGCTCTCCTCCTGACATCTCTGACTCCCATCCACAGGTTTTCAGAAAGCCATAAAAAATTGGAAAATCACTGAAGTCGAGCTGGTTTATCTTCGACTTATTATTTATTACTTTATTTTGCTTGGAAATTTGAAAAGTTGTCTACACATGACAAGAATTTTATCAGCCCAGTCGTCATGTATATGTATGCCCCCAAAAAGTTCGTATACCCCATCTCTGCCGTATACCCCCAAATAGAATTGGTATACCCAGGTTGAAGAGCACTGCCTTATAGTACCGATTTACCATCAATATGGCCATTAAATATATAATCATAAATTGGTAACTATATATACACAGTCGAAGCCGGCTATAAGACTCACGCTTATAAGGATCAGCCTCTTATATGCATCAATTTATAAAATCCCGATTCATACAGTACACTATGCATGTTAAATCCGACGGTTTTAAGGATCACAAAACTCCGTCTATAAGACGCATTCTGCAGTCTGAAATTCACCCTCCCCCAAATCACTGAAAAGGAGAAAGGAAGTGGATAGCTAATGACATAGCTAAATCTATAACTGTATTAGATGCCCTTCATTACCTTAAAAATGCCTAGGATAAAGTGAAACCATCGACAATACATCATTGCTTTGCAAATGGATTGAAGTTGAGTACCCAAACTGAAAATGAATGTGTAGCGTCTGCACCACAAACATTTTCCGAATTCGCTACAAATGAAGAGTTAGTGAAATGTTGTGAAGATGAAAATATAGAACAGATTTGTGACAATGCTGACCCAAATGACGACGAGAGTCTGATCGCTTCATATTTACAGTTTGATGAAAATAATGAAAATGAAAATGAGAGCATGGACGAAAACAATGAAATAGAATCGACTCCCGTTCTTAATGCACTTGAAACTTTGAGAGTCTACGTTTCTCACAACGATCTCATCGGAGACGCTCCTGATTTGCATTTTAAATCCCAGGAAGCTATTGAAAGTTTTATTATTAAAAACCAAAAACAGACAACTTTAGACATTTTTTGTAAATAAATAACAACTTTTTGTAATTTTTTGTATGGTTAATGTATGCTATCAATAAATACAGAATATACAGTATTCCTTTATTCCTTTATTCCAATATTCCTTCCTTCCTTCTTGAATTTTATATATCCGTAATAAAATATAATATTTTATACACTACTTTATTCCTTCCTTCCAAATAAATAACAAAATCAAAGCGTCCACAGCTGCTGGTTACTGATACCATAACCTAACTGTTAAGTTTCATACATTTTTTATAATAATTCACATTTTTGGATATATGGATCAACCTGTTATAAGGTTCATATTCCTTTGGTACAGACGTGATCCTTATAAGCGGCCTCTGCTTTTTCTTATATAACGGGTGAACCAAAAGTAGGTGGACAGTAGGTTGAATAGGGTTTGTGTTATATTATATTAAATAGTATAACTAAATTTATTTAAATTTAATCTTTTTTCTTTTCAGATAGTTCAGAGAACCCATAATGGCAAATAATCTAAATACTGATGCCAGAAAATGGGTGTTAAAAGAGTATTGGAAATCTCAAAATACTGAAACTGTTAGAACAAAATGGGTTGAAACATTTGGTACTCAAGCCCCAAAGAGACAAACCATTTACCGCATTCGTGACAAATTTGATGCCACTGGCTCAATTCTTAATGCCCCAAGAACTGGTCGACCCAAAACAGTTTGCACAGAGGACAATAAGCAACTTGTTGCCGAAGCATTTGTTCACAGTCCCAAAAAGTCCACCAGAAGAGCCTCAGCAGAACTGGACATTTCACAAACCTCTATTATACGAATTCTGAAATCTATTGGGTTGAAAGCTTATCGTCCACGGTTAATTCATGGCTTATTGGAGGATGACCCAGACAGGCGGCTGCAATTTAGTGAGATCATGCTGAACGAAATTGAAGGAAATCCAATAATTTTAGATAACATTGTGTGGACCGATGAGGCTTCTTTCAAATTATCAGGTCATGTTAACCGACATAATTGTGTTTACTGGTATAGTGAGAACATGCATTTAACATTAGAGCAGCAACTAAACCAGCCTGGTGTCACTGTTTGGGGTGGTATTTCAAGTTCTGGTGTTTTAGGACCAATTTTTGTTGATGGAACAGTCACAGGTGATAAGTATCTCGAAATTCTAATGAATGAAGTTGTTCCACACTTACAACAACAGCCTAATTCACATGACCTCTATTTCCAACAAGATGGAGCCTCTCCACATTATTCAAGAGCAGTCCGTGAGTATCTTGATGAAACATTTCCCGAGAAATGGATCGGCCGAAGAGGTCCAATTGAATGGCCTGCACGTTCACCTGACTTTACCCCAATGGATTTTTTCTTTTGGGGAGTACTCAAGGACAAAGTTTATAGTCGAAAACCACGAAGTGTTGGTGATTTGAAAAATTACATCAGAGATGCATTTCAAGAAATTAATGCACAAAGAAACTTGTGCAAAAATGTTTGTCGAAGTGTGAAAGGTAGACTTCAAAGCTGTGTAAATTGTGATGGACAGCAATTTGAGCACCTGCATTGATAAAATTTTCAGTGCTTTTGTATTGTATTGGTAAAAGTTAATTTTTTTTTTATTTTGTATTATAGTATACAAAAAAATTAAATATAATTGTATATGTATTCTCAAAATAAACGTTAGCATTTACTGTCCACCTACTTTTGGTTCACCCGTTATATTAACGATTTGGATGTCGGCCTAGTCAGTACAGTTTCAAAGTTTGTGGATGACACGAAGCTGGGTGGTAGGGCGATTAATGACGAAGATAGAGGTAAAATCCAGGAAGATCTGAATAAAATCGTTGATTGGTCAGTCACATGGCAAATGAGATTTAACGTCGATAAGTGTAAAGTTTTGCATATAGGTCGCGTAACGGTAATTTCGCGTATAGTATGTTATGTCAGGGAAAGAGTTAACAAGGGTAGAGCAGGAAAAAGATTTAGGAGTTATAATCACTGGTGATTTAAAAGCAGCGAAACAAAGTACAGCAGCGGTTAATAAGGCGAACAAAGTGTTAGGTTTTATAGCTCGGAATTTTGAGTACAAATCGCGCGATATTATAGTTCTTTTTTATAAATCATTAGTTAGACCCCATTTGGAGTACGCGGTCCAATTTTGGAATCCGCATATGCGCAAAGATATAAATAAAATCGAAAGAGTTCAAAGGCGAGCAACTAAGATGATTCCGTCGCTTAGGTCAAAGTCGTACGAAGATAGGCTTAAGGAGTTAAAATTGACTACACTCGACACGAGGAGGCTAAGGGGTGATCTAATCCAGGTGTTCAAAATTATGAATGGGTTCGATAACGTAGATAGAGATAGCTTTTTCGAAATATCTCAATATAATAGGACTAGAAATAACGGGTGTAAGTTGACAAGTAGAAGGTTCGAGACAACAGTTGCCAAAAACTTTTTTACGCATAGAATAGTAAATAGGTGGAATAGTTTGCCGGTAGAAGTAATTAGTAGCACGTCTATAAACATGTTTAAAAATCGATTAGATGCATACTGTATGTTGATAGATTGGGTATAGTTTAAGGTAGTAAAATTAAGGCTTTGTGGTGAAAGATCCCACAGCTCAACATAAGTGTTGTGGGATATAGGGAGGCAGCATCTTGGGTTAGGGGATACTCTCTGTCCTTACACACCCCATTTAAAGAGATTCCTCTGCCGAGCGGTGCCCCCGATAGTACTGTGAGGTATTGAAAAACTCATGATCTTCACTTGCCCCACAAACACCTTTAAATGGGAGACCCAAAATGGGTGCACACACATTTCTACATTACATTACTGTACAGTCTTTACAGCCACACCTACACTTTTCCTCCTAAGTGTATATATGGAAATGTATATGGTTGTAAATTGTGACTTGGTCCGCAATTGATATGAACCGTGGCTTATTTTTGGTTGGCAAGGTACTGGTAGCAGTGGTGTAGTGCTAAATAAAGAAGTGGGGGAACGCATTTTGAAAGTGTTACTCAGATGCGGGGGGGACAATGGCGAGCGCGGCGAGCCCATACAGCTGGGGGTCCGGGGGCACTGTAAGCCCCCCGGGAAATCTTTTGAAATCTGACCAATTTCAGGGATATTTTGAGGTCATATGCACTGGATATTAGGATATATTCCAAGGTTGAAGATGCAGTATTTCCAGTGTCATTAGATATACGACATCCAGTACGATCAATAAAAATAGCTAACAACTGGAATGATTAACTAAAAAAAAGTTAACAACTGGTACGCCGTGGTGACTGTTTCACTAGATCTTTATAGGCTAGCATTGCCTCAGTCGAAGCTAAAAGAAATGAAACAGTTAATGATTCTTTCTCATATTTCTTCTAGGGGTGGGAATTAAAATTTCATGACGTTAGAGATTTGTAAGTTCGGATTTATTTGAAATAGTGAGGGAACGCCGTTCCGTCTACCAAAAAAAGTAAGGGAACGCCGTTCCCACGCGTTCCCACAGCACTACACCACTGACTGGTAGTGATGGATACTGTAATGAAATTGACTGGATTCTTTGGATCTGATATATTTGCATGTCGGTTATAAATAGATATAGAG
Organism: Bathynomus jamesi; assembly: GCA_023014485.1. NCBI lineage: Eukaryota > Metazoa > Arthropoda > Malacostraca > Isopoda > Cirolanidae > Bathynomus > Bathynomus jamesi. The sequence goes on from JAJOZX010001256.1 coordinate 732,689, forward strand.
TGTAACATATTTGTGGATAGTAGTCTATTATGACTTGATCCCCTGGATCGAGAGATTCTGTCTTTAGTTTTTAATTGATAATTAATTAGTTTTAAATTGATAATTATTTAGTTTTGTAAAAATTGGTTGTTGCCAATGTACAGGCAGTTTTTACATAGTGGAGCCACCTCGATGGGCCGAAGTGGCCCCTAGTGTGCCCACTATAAAAATTTCTCATGTTCTTATGTTCTTGTGGTTCGGAACCCACGTAAAATTGTAGGTCCCCTCCGCCACCACGGAGGACATGCGAAATACACAATTACGAACGCAGTTGGGTAGACCAGCCATGAGTGAATCCTAGGGTCTTTGTTGGTCTGAAACATTATATATATATATATATATTATATAAGTTATTTCACGAAAGTAACACGTGAAAAATATTTATGATGAAAAAATCCACGAAGGAAAGGAAACACAAAATGGTGCTCAAGCGCTTTCGTCTAATGACATCCTCAAGAACATTTAAGTAAATAAAGAGTTTGAGACTATAATATATAGGTCACAAAAAAAAAAAAAATTATATATATACATACACACACATTACTGAGTTTTGTCATATTACGTCATCATACAAGCGCGTAGCGTCTTTCTAAGAAGATGGATGTTGGATGGTTTAACCTTGGGGTTGATGGCTCCAATCTTATCGGAGTGTTCCAGTTGGCTAAAACTAAAATTGGCGGATGTGTGATATTGTAAGCATATCATTAATCAAAAATTTTCCATTAAGAAGGAGAGAGAAATTACTTTGTTGTTTTGTGTTTAATTAGGAAAATAAATTAATTATTTGTTCACAGCGATTAACAATTGTATAACGGTATTTATAGTGATTAACAATTCTATAACGGTATTTATGCTATGTTAAAGATGACTGATTAATAGCAATAAGAAATGGTTATACAGTCTAATTGTTAAGTAAATACACTAATTCAGGTAGGCTAATGAGATATGCAGAGGTGAACAGAGAATAAATGATTAAGCCAATAATAACTGAAATAATGAAAGTACGGTATGGCACAGTAAATGGATTAGGTCCGTAAAAACGAAATGCATAAAAGAGAACATAAACAATCGGATGCAAAATAAGCAAGTTGTATGAATGAACACAATAACAAGGTGATACAAAACTACGGTATTGGTACAACACTTGAATAGGCCTACTGCGGTCTTAACGGGAACGTTAGTTTGAACGGTATTGAAAACACTTTTAGGGCCTACGCGATTAGGCAGAGCTTGTGGACTCTTCAGCCTTGAATCCTGAAGAGTGTAGCACAACGTAAGAAAACACTGTAGGCCGAGTGAGGACCGACAAGAGGCTTACCGCGACGCTGGATAAATCTGAAGACGTGTTGAGGGCCTACGTGAAGTTTGACCGTATTGCGTTTCGCCGTAGATAGCTGTGAAGACGTGTTGAGGGCCTGTCGAGATGCTTGTTGAACGGGCGCCGATCGAATTGTGGTGAAGGAAGCCGCTAAGCACAGCTCTGAGAGACCCGAGGTTACGAAAGCTAAGGCTGAACCACACCCAGGATGAATCCTTTACTTGAACTTATTCGTGCTGTACGTATAACCACTTTGCCGTCAGGCCGGTTCATCTACTCCCACATAGAATAAAGCATAAGGTAAGTCCTCATTCATTATTCATCCCTTTACGGCTTACTACCCAAAGCATCGAAACCATCCTGATGCCTTTGTAACGTTAAAGGGCAATTGAGATACCCTCCCTTCAGCCAATGGGAAAAGAACCCACAACGCCACCATATATACTACAGTACATATTACTGCAGTGCTGGGCAGCGCAAACGAAAATTCACTTGCGCAAGCGCAAATGCGCAAACCCAAACCCATACCTTGCGCAAGCGCAAATGTGCAAACTTCTCGAAACTTGCGCTTGCGCAAACGCAAACTATTTATATATACAGGGTTTTCAAAAAAAATAATAGGTGCAGTTTTTTTTGGGACACCCTGTATAAAATTAAATTTATAGTAAATCAAATCAAATCAAATCAAAAGGCTTTATTAACAGACACACGATCCATAGATATATCAATAAAGAATAGATACAAAATTACAATGTTAAATAAATAATAATAAAAAAAAAAGAAATTACAATATTACAAAAAAAAACACTTCAAAGCTCCTCAGAGTCCTCCTCCAACTCCATCGTGAGCAGGTCCATGTTGCCCTTCAGGAACACAAACCTCTCAAAGTTCTTAGAGGTCAGGCTGGACCTCTTGGGCTTCATGATGTCAGACCCCTGGGAGAACACCCTCTCCACAGCTGCAGAGCTGGGGATGGCCGTGTTGTACTTCAGAAAGACCTCAACCCAGGCGGCGCGGTACAGGGCGGGGAACATCCCCTGCTCCAGCTCCTTGCTGGTCTTCTCCTCCTGGTGAGGCTCTGAGCCATGGCTGGTCACGCTGCCGGCCGGGCTGGGGGCAGAGGTGGGGCTGGACAGAGACTGGTGTCTGAGGCTGTCCATGGTTCACTAGTTATAGACAGTAGTTATGACTTATGAAGTTTCTAGAAGTTACTAGAGTAGTTAGTAGTTTGAACTCTGAAATAAAATTAAAATCAACTAATCAAACAAACGTGTTTCACTAGCGTTGTTGGTATACTGAGTGCTCACTGCTGTCTGGCGGCGCCACCTGTCTGGCAGTCACGTGTTTATGAGCTAAATCCACTATTTTTAATATTTGTTTTTTTTTCACGTTTGCACACAAGTTTGCGCAAGAATTGGCGCAAACGCAAATGCGCAACCGAAATCACACTTGCACAATGCAATTGCGCAATTTGCGTTTTGCGCAAGTGCCCAGCACTGCATATTAGGGATGCAACGGGTAGAGCTTTTACCGGGAATCGGGTACGGGTACCCGAAGTGTAATACCCGATCGGCAGAGCTGGGCAATAAATACATTGAATGTATTTAAATACTAAATACTAAATACATGGGAGAAATGTATTTAAATACTAAATACTAAATACATTTTACGAATGTATTTAGATACTAAATACAAAATACATCAATTGTATTTAAATACATTTGTAAATACATTTTAAATACATACAAATTTTAACATATGCATTCACTAATTCACTAAGCCATGACACGCACACGATAAAGAAATCAACCGCTTTCGACTAAGAGTGGCACACAACTGATTGAACTGACACGTTGAAACATGAACCATGCTGTACTACACTGTCGACGCGTCGTACTGTGCTAGTACAGAACGTGTATTAAACCAGTAAAAGTATTTACATTTTTATATTTTGAGTATTTAAATACATTGTATTTAAATACTCATTAAAGTATTTAAATACTGTATTTAAATACATGAAAAACAATGTATTTATAAATACAGGTCTAAATACACAAATGTATTTAAATACGTATTTAAATACAAATGTATTTAAATACTGCCCAGCTCTGCCGATCGGGTACTGAAGACGTTCCAAAATTTGTTGGTTTAGTACCGCAACTTATTAACTGTGTGCAGTTCAAGCACTTGGCTTTACTATTATTTAATTTATCAATGACAAAATAGTCGCAAACCATACTACGATTTGCCATTTTGAACGTTTTGTTAAAAAATATTATACAAAAAATATATCAAGAAAACCTGCAAAACAACAAAATTAAAATTAAATTAGAATTTGGTTTTTACTACCCGTACCCGATTTTTTAGCAATTACCCGATCGGGTCGGGTACCCGTGACATCCCTAGTGTATATATATATATATATATATATATATATGTAAAACGAGGTGTGGTTCGTTTATTTATATTTTAGTATTTACTTTTAATTATGAATTTATTGGTATTAATTATATCTTTCTTTGACCTGTTGTCAATTAAACCAATTTACTCGCTTTACATCAAGGTATTATATTATTAATGATATAATTACTGATGCGTATTTCTGTTAATTCTCGTTTAGGGGTTTAGGGGGATAATTATATACCTTTTACAAAAATAGTATATTCAAGAACTTAAAATCAATTATAATGCAATAACAATTTTCACAGTAATAAGATTCGTTTATGGAAATGACACTCGAGACATTAAATAACAAATTCTTAAAGTAAGAATTAGAATTATTCCACACATAGACATTTAATAAACTTGTTTCAGCGCCGCGAGGCTCAATATGAGCCGCGAGTGCTGTTCCTGGTTCGCTGCGAAGCTCATATTGAGTCGCAGATGATTTGCGTGTTCAATTAATTTCTTTGACTCTGATTGGCTATTTTTTCATTTGTGGGTCGGGTAATGGTCGTCATTCAGCCAATGAAATAACCAGATCTATATCTACGTCATGAATCTATAGGAAAAAAAGCCACTGGAGAATCTCGAGCTCTCCTCTGACAGAAACTGAACTATAAGTAAAAAGTTTGACGAGCTAAATGCCTCTTACCTTGTCTTCGAGACACTCTTCTTAATTAATTTATGCATATATGCATACAAATATGCTGTTTGTGTGTATGTGTAATTATGATTATCATAAAAATTGTTGGCGAATTCCATATCCACCCGTAGCTTCTAAAATAATTTTCAAAGATATTTATAACTGATGAAACTGTGTCTTGATGAAATACTTTCGTTTCCCATAAAATAAACATAATTTTCTAATCATAGAAACTGAAGTGTTCACTGGGTAACCCTAATAAAACTGAGTCTAAAGCTAATTTTGACTCTATGATTTTTTTCTTTGCTCAATAATTCTGTCTATAAATTCTTATACATGTATATTTTGCAAATTTAATTACAATATTATAATTATATAACTCTTTAGGATTAAAATGGTACTTAATTTGTACGTATTCAAAGAAAATTAAGGTAGTTGCATAATAAATTGCAAAGATGGGTGCAGAACTATTTTTGCAACCTAGCGTTGCAGGATTGATTGCGTTGATTCCGTGGCGTCGAATTCCAAATAATGAATTGAGAAGAGTGTCTCAAAGACAAGGTAAGAAGCATTTAGATAGTCAAACTTTTGGTAACGGTTCAGAATAGGGGCGTCACCTCAATTTTTGTTTTTTCCACCAAAACATGCTAAAACCGTTGGTTTCCTGTTGTTTAGATTGAATGTGACCATCGCCATTAGAGTAAATTATTGCTTGAAGTGATTTCACGCCCCCAACCCCTACTACAATCTGGGGGGACCACCGTGAGAACCGGGGGTTTTGGGTGGGGGAACACAGCACAAGCAATAATTTACTGTAATAGTGATGGTCAGATTTATCCTAAACAACAGGAAACCAATGGTTTTAGCATGTTTTGGAGGAAAAAAAACGTGTCATGAAACACCTCAAAAACCATGAGAAAAACCTAGGTTTCATGGAAAACCTAACCTAACTAACCTAAAAAATATAAAACCCTATACCGATCGATTTGTGATATGTGATCTTTACGGGGGCTCCGCCCCCCTACCCCCGAGACCTAAATTATACAAATTGGACACACTACATTTAAAGGGAGAACACCATGCGAGCTCTACTAGCATCACCGTACGTCCATCACAGACCGAAGCCATTTTCAAACTGAAGTGAATCATCATGCAGTGTCTGCCAGCTGTAGATCTACAGATTTTATGAAGCAATTCAGATTTTCAGATTTTTTCAATAATTTATGCATAATCTACAGATTTTTAATCCAGCAAGCAATCATTATTATTTACTTCCAAAATTTACAACAAGGAAATATTAGGCCTACAGTCTCAATCATAGGACACAAATGTTCTCGGTATTCAGTTTCAGAAGTCGAGTCGACTCGCTTCTGACTACGATATACATGCCGATTAAATCATTTAATCGGCGCTGATTGGTTGATATTCCCTCTACGTCATGGTAGCATGGAATGTTTTTGTTTTTGTTGAAAAAAATGATATTTATCTGTTTAAATCTAAAAAGGATTTTTTTTGGTTTCATTTATGTGTATGAATTAAAGAAGTATTCCGGTGTTCTTATAGTTATTACAGCAATAACCAAAAGGTATTTCCTTTGTCACAAAGTAACGGAATTCAATTTGTTTACTTTCATTTACTTTACTTTTTTTTGTTAAAGTGCCATATTTATATAAGTTTATAAAAATAAAGAAAATATTATACAAGATTTTATCATTGATAATACCTTAAGACAGTAAATTAAATAAAAATATGTCAAAATTATTATTTAGATAAATATTATAAATCTACAGATTTCTACAGATTTTTTAATCAGATTTATCAGATTTTTAAAAATTCCATCTGGCAACACTGAGTGAATGAACGATAGGATAGTAGGGTTGCCAACTCAAAATTTCCTAGATTCATACCCAAAAATGTTTTTCATAATTTTCTAATTTCGTTTTTTTGACTATGCGACACATGCAATCAACGTATTTTAATGAGAGAAACAACTTTGTCTCTATGGTATTTTTCGAAAGTTTGCTTAATTAAGTGGCGCCCATATTCTGAACCATTACCAAACTTTTTACTTACAGAGTAGTTTCTGTCAGAGGAGAGCTCGAGATTCTCCAATGGCTTTTTTTCCTATAGATTCATGACGTAGATATAGATCTGGTTATTTCATTGGCTGAATTACGACCATTACCCCACCCACAAATGAAAAAATAGCCAGAGTCAAAGAAATTAACTGAAATAGCCAATCAGAGTCAAAGAAATTAACTGAAATAGCCAATCAGAGTCAAAGAAATTAATTGAACACGCAAATCATCTGCGACTCAATAAAATGTTATTTCAATTGACTAAAATTTTGTTTCGCATGAATTACATCACAAACCACGAGAAAAACCTAGGTTTCATGGGAAATAGCAGTCTGGGCTGAAAAGTAACAATTACCCTTTTTTTCTCACAATGACCGATACTATCATCTCCCGAAGTATTAACCTTCGTTTTTCTGTATAAGAGTGGGTTTTTATTATCATAAATAATCATAATGTAAAGTAATGTCATATCCTTTCTGAAAGAATTTACAAAACGTTTCCTGCAAACACTGTCACTGCAGGTTAAAGACTGGCCAACCACCGGTCACCGTCATAGTTGTCAACACACGTAAATAATATAGCGAAAGTGGCTAGATTATGGTTGAAAATTGCAAAAATGCCTTAAATGCAGAACAGTTTCATGTTTTTTTCCGTGGAGAAAATGATGGAAGCTGAAATTCCGGACTTTTGAAGAATTTTAAAAATTACTTCCGGATGAAGATTTCGAGACCTAAATGGAGGACATGTCCGGGAAAATACGGACGTATGGCAACCCTATATATATATATATATACACACACATTACTGAGTTTTGTATTTGCAGGAAACGTTTTGTGAATTCTTTCAGAAAGGAAATGACATCACTTTACGTTGGAATATTTGGAATATTACGTCGTCATACGAGCAAACAGCGTCATTTATGTTAAATGTCTGGTGTAATTCTAAATAACAAATTCTTAAAGTAAGAATTAATGTCTCGAGTGTCATTTCCATAAACAAATCTTGGTGCTACTATAGCGTGATTCCTACCGGTGACTTCGATACTATAGGGTGATTCGTACCCGTTTTGGTTCGAAACTACAGTACTGTAGAGTGTGATTCCTATCCAAGGTATAAATGAAAATATAATAAATATAAAATGCTATTTATTATTCAATTTTATTTATTTAAAAAATAGTTTCGGTGCTACTATAGTATGTGGTCTACCTACGATTGGTTAGGTTTAGTCACGATATTTTCGTTAAAACTAACGAAAATATCATGACTAAACCTAACCAATCGTCAAGGGCGATGGACATTGGAATGTAAACAAGCAATTAGTAAACAAGGTAAGAAGCTATAATTAAAAGGTAGACCGCCGAATCGAGGTAGGAATCACGCAAGAGTAGCACCCAAATCTTATTACTGTGAAAATTGTTATTGCATTATAATTGATTTTAAGTTCTTGAATATACTATTTTTGTAAAAGGTATATAATTATCTCCCTAAACCCCTAAACGAGAATTAACAAAAATACGCATCAGTAATTATATCATTAATGATATAAAAGAGAGAGAGAGGTCAGAATTAGACACATGTTTATATGAACTTTTTTCTCATAATGACCGATACTATCACCTCCCGAAGTATTGACCTTTCCTCCTGAAACACCCTGCATATATATATATATATATATATATATATGATGGTACTTGAAGGTTATCTCCTCCCCACGCTTGATTTGTCATCGTGGCAAATAGCACGCACGCAGAACAATCAAACGAGCATTTCGTTCCAGAATGTTTGATGCACATTGGTTGTTGATTGTTATACAACTTACATTAACTTTGGATCACCTGAAGTCAGGGTCCCAGCCTTCTTTAGTTAGCCTTATAACGCTAACTAACAAAAATATCACGACCTAACCTAACCAATCATTAGGTCAACTGTACGCCCTTGATAACTGGTTAGGTTAGGTCGTGATAGTTCGTTAGTTAGCCTTATAAAGCTAACTAAAAAGGGCTGGGGGCCCTGATCTTCGGGTGATCCTTAACTTTATAATGGCGATCCTTCAGAATCCGGCCATAAATTAGTTTAAAAAATAAATCATATCAATAAATAATTATTACATGAGCCAAATTATATATTTAATAGTATCTATTTCAGTAGATATTACCAATCCTTTGCACAATTTAATTATTGCTTTTTCAGCCAGAATGAAATTACTGCGACTTCATGCTGTTGCCACGATGGCAAATCAAGCGGGGGGGGGGGGGGGGGGGGATAACCTACAAGTACCTATATTACAAAAAAACCAGGAAGGAAAGGAAACACAAATATGTATGCTCCTCTCACAATTTTTATTTCTATATTTATTATACAGTATATATATATTATATTTTTTTATTTTTTATTTATTTTTTTTTGTGACCTATATATAGTCTCGAACTCTTTATTTACTTCAATGTTCCTGATGATGTCATTAGACGAAAGGGCTTGAGCACCATAAATATTTTTCACGTGTTACTTTCGTGAAATAATTTTCATATATATATATATATTATATATAGGGTGAGTCAAAAGTCTCCATACATAGGCAAAATGGTCACTTTATTATGCAATCATTTCTAAGTCACAAAATATGCTCTATGTGGGCACTATTACACTGAATGCACATACGGATGCGTTCCCCCCAGTCATGGCAAACGCGCGTTAACACGTCTGGTGTTATGCGTGCACACGCATCACGAATGCGTTCCTTTAGGTGGTCCGTGTTTTGTATTTTCACCTGGTACACCATGGCCGTCAAGTGCCCCCACAAGTAAAAATCAAGGGGGGTGAGGTCTGGGGACCTCGCAGGCCACTCCACGTGACCACGGCGGCAAATCCAGTGACCCGGACATTTTGCCTATGTATGGAGACTTTTGACTCACCCTGTGTGTATATATATATACAGGGTGTCCCAAAAAACTATATACTCTTTATAGCATCATATATTTTATAATTTAAAAAAAAACCAAACAATATATTGTTATAGCAATTGCCAATGAAAGGTAAATTAGTAATCTAAGTGATCAAATGTTATAGCGAGTTGTTTGCATATAAAATTTAATTAACTACGCCAAGTGCTCAAAATGTTCAAAATGCCGCCGGAGAACATTTTGAGCACTTGGCGTAGTTAATTAAATTTTATATGCAAACAACTCGCTATAACATTTTGATCACTTAGATTACTAATTTACCTTTCATTGGCAATTGCTATAACAATATTGTTCGGTTTTTTTTAAATTATAAAATATATGATGCTATGAAGAGTATATAGTTTTTTTTTGGGACACCTGTATATATATATATATATATATATATATATATATATATATAGCAGAGGCCGCTTATAAGGATCACGTCTGTATCAAAGGAATATGAACCTTATAACAAGGTTGATCCATATATCCGAAAATGTGAATTATTATAAAAAATGTATGAAACATTCCTTTTTCATTTGTTCGTTCTCCCTCCTCATCTTGTGCGGAACGCTCTTCTACACAAGCGTCGTTCTTTACATTAATTATACTGTGTGTTGTTTGCAGTTAAACTGTATATATATATATGTACGGCATGCGAAGGTGCCCCCTCAGGGCATTGGTTTCCGCTCGTATGTAGGAGAATTACGACTTCTGATTGATCGAGGTCCATGATGTAATGGATAGCATATCTGACCGGCAATCGGATGATCCCGGGTTCGATTCCAGGGTGGTACCTCATTTTTCATTTGTTCGTTCTCCCTCTTCATCTTGTGCGGAACGCTCTTCTACACAAGCGTCGTTCTTTACATTAATTATACTGTGTGTTGTTTGCAGTTAAAATATATATATATATATATATATATATATATATATATATATATTAAAAAGGCATTTATTTGAATGCATGAACGATTGTATTTATTTAACTGAATACATAAACTAATGAAAATATTTTTTCAAATCTTTTCAGAGTACAAAAGCTATGAAATTTCAAACTACCTGAAAATTCCTTTATCAGTTAGAGAGGAAGCTTCTTCAATTCAATTCACTTCAGATTATTCTGTCTTTAAAGCAGTAATCAATATCAATAGAATCCTTTACGACCTTTGTACTTGCAAGAAGGATCTGTTTCTGGGGAGTGAATGCAGTCGCTCTAACTGTACTTTTGATTTAAGTGGTAAGAAATCCCCCAAACTTCACTTGGATCTTTCTCTGTTCGAGAAGGGAGAAGAGGAAAAGGTAAGTTCAGCAGATAAAGTTCCCTTCTTAAACAGATTAACTTTTCAAATTCAGTATAAAAAATGTGTAGAAAAAGGTCTTCGATATTCCGCGTTGATACTTTAATGATACGTAACAAACGCGGTTCAAATAAAATATTGACTTTTGTTCGCAACAAAAACAAAAATTTTATTTGTAAAATAAATTTAAAAACAAGAACAAAATCGAAATTCATAAACAAAAAATAATAAAAATTCTGACGACACAAGAAATTCATTCATTTTTTTACCATTATTACAAAAAGTATTTTTTTTGTTTTAATCCAAAACACTACGTAAACAAATAGTTAAATTTAACATCACTTTACCTTTTTACCTTTCTCAGGAATATCTTAAAAGAGGGGATTGCTATATCGCCCAACTTTTTATCTATAACAGAGGTTCGAATCCATTTTACGTAACAACTCTGGATCAAGTTGAAGTGGACGTGTTTTATGATGCTCCTCCTCAAATCCAAGAAGAGGTCAAAGGAGGTAAGCTGAAAAGGATGTATTTCAACTTATGGAAATGTATGCAGTGGATGTGTACGGTCATTAATGCACCTTTTTAAGAACAAATTATATATATATATATATATATATATATATATATATATATATATATATATATATATATATATATATATATATATATATATATATATATACACACACACTGGGTGTTATCAATTTGTTTCATAAATTAGTATACATATTCAGGACGTGAAAGTGAACAAAAAAGTTCCTATGAACATAAATTCGCGATTGCTTCGTTTCCGAGATACAGTACATTGATTTTTTTGCCGAGGACGATTCAGTTAAAAGGAAAGTCATTAAAGTTTATCACAGTTTATTTCCAGCAAGTGCTTAAAATGGTTTCCCTGCATCAGAGTCCATACATGGGCGGCATGGTCCCGTCGCTTGGTCACCAAGGTCTCCGGACCTAATGCAATTGACTTTTTCTTGTGGGGTTATTTAAAAAATCTTGTTTATGCGAGAGAAGTTAATAACATAGATGAATTGTGGCAACGTGCTCAAGATTGTTCAGAAACAATACGCAACCATGTTGGTGTTTTCGAATGTATGCGGCAAAATTTTCAACCTTGTCACGAGATGTAATACCGGATCCCACCTCATTTCCGGTGATTTTCTCTATGTATCCGTGTGTAACTGAGGGAAGTGTCTTCAGTCTCAAGTTGAATCCTCGCGCACACCCGATGGAGAATGGGAAATAATGTGTGATTAATGGTTTTTTCTTATTTTGAAAATTGCCTTGACTAAAGACAATGTTTTTTCTCTGAGGGTGTGATCGGAAAACTGCATCCTGGGGTGTGCTTGCTGTGCTTGCTGTACTTATCCTCCTCCTCAGACAAGTAAGTAATTAAGTAATGATTGTTTTGCCCTCACCCTTATCTGCAAGGGAGATAGTGTTGGCAGCAGACATGGTGTCATGTATTTGTTTTTAATAAAGAATATAATAATGTTTAATAAGAAATTTAATAATGTTTTGTATGAAATTAAGTTACGTAAAATGAAATTGTTTGAAATATAAAATATTATTTGGCAACACTCGAAATGCTCTGAGGCCGAAGGATGCCCTAACGGCACTCTCGGTCGGGATTTTGCCCAAGTTAGGCGGGTTTCGTTCTTAATATGTTATTGTGATTCTAAAATTTGTAATTGTCTCTCTCACTCCGCGATAAAATGTTAACGGTGATTTGGCACTCGCTTTCCCCAGTCTGTTCAATTGTTTCGGCATAAATAAAACTCGGTAAATAGTAATGATCGTTTGTAATTTCTCCCGGTTCCTTTGTTGTTCGAAATCTTAATGGAGGCCACGCTATCCGGCTAACCGTCTACCCGACGAGGGAAGGGGATAAATTACACTGCTCAACACTCATTTTATTGCCAATCATATTAGAGTGATTTTGGGGTAACTTTGTGGTGCTGATTCCGAATATGACATCGGTTTTGCTAGATTGGCTCTAATTTATGAGATAATTGGTACCCCATTGAAACACGTAAAAATGCAAAAAATTTAATGTTCAGGCGGAGCCTACTTACAAATCGCATTGAAATTGTCTCAAATCATACAAAAGTAAACACATGAAATACATAATGGCATTTTATTCGGTCTCACCATCTAGAATGTTCCGGTAGTTTCCCATATGCACGCGTTATGGTTACGTTTCCTATTAATTGAGGGTATTCATTATCTCAAGAACTAGAGCCAAATCGGAAAAACTACTTTCATTTTGGAATTCAGCAACCCCAAAATACCCTAAATTCGTACCAATTTCCTTGGCAACGAAAAAAATTTTTTTTTTTGTTGACCTGTGTTATAAATGATCATTACTATTTACCGAGTTTTATTTACGCTGAAACAATTTGAAGAAATGGGGGGAAAGCGAATGCCGAATCACCGTTAATATTTTATCGCGGAGACAATGAGAATTAAATATTTTAGAACCACAATAACGTATTAATAACGAAAACCTGCCTAACTGGGACAAAACCCAGACCGAGACTCATTTGGGACATGGCTTCAGCCTCCAGTCGGGCACATTTTGGGTGTTGCCACCTAGCATTTTATATTTCTTAATTTCCTACAAAACATTATTAAATCCTTATTTACGTACAAAACATAATTAAATTTCTTATTAGACATTATTATCTTCTTTATTAAAACAAAAACAATACACGACACTTTAAATGAATTCTAATACTATACAACTTATTCGTACTTGCGGTGCTTTTCTGCGATCGTTCTTCCACCGCTGAAGGCTTCATCCGATTTTTACCTACTACTGTGTAGTCAATAATATTAATTTATTAACTGTACGGTCATTGTAACTTCGGAAAACATTCTCGTCTCTCTCTGTCAGTTTTGACGGATTGAACTCCACTTCAAATAGTTACATGAATTGGAAATTCCTGGACCTTATTTAAATTTTTCTTTTACTCGCCATTCATTATTATGAATGTATTTTCCCGCCTAAAATTATTATAAGCCAGGGGTAAATCTCTAGGAGCGCTCCATTTTTCAATATTAAACATACACTCATAAAACATATACCATTTGAAAGCTCACATTTTTCTGAGTCTAAAAATGTAGTAATCCAAAAGTATCAATAGCAAATAAAAGTAACTAGGTTTAAATATAAAACCCTATACCGATCAATTTGTGATGCGTGATCTTTACGGGAACTCCGCCCCCGTACCCCTGAGACCTAAATTATACAAATGATAATGTAATAACATATTCATGTTAGGTTAGGTTAGCGTAACAATTACCAAAAATACCATCTTACAACACAGACTGAAGATTTATAACTTAGCCAACCTTTATAATGTAGTTAATGACGTCACGCGTCAAACAATTAATTAAATCTAGTTACTTTTTATTTGCGATTGATACTTTTGGATTACTACATTTTTAGACTCAGAAAAATGTGAGCTTTCAAATGGTATATGTTTTATGAGTGTATGTTTAATATTGAAAAATGGAGCGCTCCTAGAGATTATCCAAGCCAGGTAACTCCTTCCGAATTTATCACGGTCAGTGAGGTAATCTTGTTTCTATAACGTTAGGCAAGCTTAAAATTTAACTCAAATTAAATTCAATCGCGAAATTGGCTCTTTAACTGAAATAAGAAGGGCAAAATTCCAATGATAACTTAGATGGTTCATTAGTTTATAAGATTGTTTTTTAGTATGATTGTCGCAACTCTTCATACTTATAATTTTGTAAGCGTGACAACTTCGGATTTTATCATACTATGTTGATATAGTATTTCCAGTTATAATTCCCTTTTATTACAATCCTAGTAATCAGACCTCAACCTCTTAATTCACCTGATGTACTGTAATTTTAGAATTATTTTTTTCTTTAATTTTTTAATTAATATAATTAGCATTCTTCCCACTAAATTGCCTTGATTAGTCCATTCCGAAATTGTCACTTCTCCATTTTTTAATATATTGTAAACAAACTTTCACCCCACCATCACATTCTTTTTTTTCACCACCCTCCGTAACCGTAACGCTCTTACCACCCTTAAACTATCTCCCTCCAGTGCTGCTCCCCTACTTCAGAGTTCTCACCTTTACCAAACGCCCCGGACGGTCTGCTCTAATTTTCGGCCACCCGTTAGCTATCATCATTACCGAGAAGACAAAATTTAATTAGTTATTAAGCTTGTTTTGGTTATATTAGCTTTGTTGCAAATTTGTATGCCTAAATCTCTTACTAAAATATAAACAAAAATTTTAGTTTTAAGATTTTTGTTGTGTAAATCTTTAAAAGAAAGTAGTTTAGATTATTGTTATCTTCCCTTATGTACGGATAAAAACTTTTGTAGAAATGACCTCATGTAATGAAAATGTTTTGATAGGCTATTCAGGGTACTGTAAGGCGGAGTTCTTGTAATTTTAATGATTGTTAATCATTGTTAATGATTTTAATGATTGTTAATCATTGTTAATCGTCTGATGTATGCAGATGATCTCGTTCTTATTTCTCCATCTGTAAAAGGGCTCAGCACACTTTTGAAGGTGTGTGAAAGGTATGGTGTTAGAGTTAAATTTAAACTATAGACCTATACATTGATATATATAATTGTGATTTATCTTTATATTCCATTTCTTTTCCTTTATGTTAAGAGAGTTGCAATCTTGAGATTTCCAAATAATGTTACTTGGATAAGGTAGATTTTATGTTATTCCACCCACAATTAATTTATTTAAAGTTCAGAAACTTAAACAGTAATTTAAACAAGCAACGAAGCCAACAATAATTTAAACAACGAAGCCAGGTTGTCCTAAACCAGCTGTCCAAAGTCAACTTAGCTTAGAGCCTTTGTTAGAAAATCTAGAAGAGGAAGAGCCATTGTTGTCCCAAAGCGATATGATGACTAAGCTGATTGATGCAGCATTATATATATATATATATATATATATATATATATATATATATATATATATATATATATATATATATATCATAATTTGTAAGGTTAGTGAAAAATTCACTTAATTTAGAGCTAGCATTTTTGGGTTCTTGTGGCATCATTGTTTGGGCACTCTTGTGGCATCATTTTTTTGGGGCACTGCGCGTCTTTTCCACTCGTTTGTTGAATGCGGCACTTATAGGGTGTGGTCTTACAGAGAGCTCTCTTGCAATTCAGTTTGGTTGTTTAGATACAAGATTGTCGCATCGTGCAATGGTGCAGGTTGTGTTGTTGTTGCAAGGTTTAGAAAGAAGACCATAAATAGTGCCCCTTTTGTTTTTATCTTAATTTTATGCAACTGAGGCCTAAGGTAGGCCCACATCGAGTCAGCAACCCTGAGATAGGACCTCCAAGTCCGTAAGTTTTAGTCTAGCTTAACTTGGGCTGTAGGTTGAACTGGCCGTTCAGGGCTCAGCTGGGATTCTGAACCCAATAAACTAAAATAAAATATAACTGCCTAATTTCCATTTAGTCTAAGGCTATGTTCAACACAAACAATTCAAAACAAACTAATAAAGAACAAGAGATACGAAGCCATGGTTAGTGGACTGGTCTCTGATATATTTTATAAATCTCAAATCTGGAAGCATTGGCGTAGGCAACTGTATGTTCATTATGCACAATGATTCACTGGCCTACTTAGTCAGTGCTCCAGGAAACTATCTCTTAATCTTCTATGGACCACTTGTATAATGTTTGTACCTGTTGAGTCTGGAATAGTGTTTGTTTGTTTTTAACAAAATTTGTAATTTGTAAACCTCTGTAAACTATTTAAGTTTATGTTCCATCTTGAGTGGAACCTAATGAACTTTATACGAGAGAATGTGTTATTTCTATGCTACCTTGCAATAGGCCTCTCTTGTAAGCAGAGGGTAAATTAACAATGAAAGTCAAAATTTAAAATGGGCTTCAAGTAAGTCGAGAAAGCTGCGCGTATAAAATTGAAAGGCCATCCGAGTGGATTGGCAGAGTCATCTTGAACAAACGAACCCGCGCGCGCAGTAAGTACAATCGAAAAAGGAGTTGCAACACAGCTTAATGTTTGCTTAATAGAATTTCTTTTGTTACCTATCACTTCCATATAAGGGAAGATAGTGTCCCATAGCAGCAAACTCTACAGTTCAAACGAGTTCGTCTCTGACGAATTACGTTCTAATGTTAAACCAAAATCTCTTAGTCATATTATCATAGAGTGTTGCAGTTTTTTTGTAACCCCACGTGTCCCCATATCCCCATGCATCCTCATGTAACCCCAATGTTAGTCATGCGGCTTCTGAACTTCGAGTTCAAGTTGACGTCCACCCTCTTCCCCTTCTTCTCCACCTCGCTCCCTCCTTGACCTCCTGATGCCACCGGCATCCTCTTTCACACCTCCACCCCGGAAACCGGATTCACCCCGCCTCGCTTTGTATCCCCCTTCTCCTCCACCCCGCTGCCTTCTCGACCTTCCGATGACCCCGGCATTCTCTCCTCTACCCCCACAACAGAAAATTGGACTCTCCCCGCCACGCTTTTCATCCTCTTCCTCGCATTCCCCGACTCCCCCCGAAATCTAAACTTCCTCCACCTCCTTCCATCCGCTCTTCAACCTCCCCATCTTTAACCTGCCCCCTCAGTCTCGTCTGTTCGTTCTGTTGGTCACACTTTTAAGTCTCGCCTGATAACGTCTCTCGCCCACTCTGTTTTCCGCACTTGATAGCTGTTATCCTTCAGTGAAATTGTCGAGGCCTTCTCCTTAATTGGGAGGACTCCTTTCTCCTTAGCCGAAATTTTTCCCCAGTGTTTCTGCCTTCAGGAGACCCAACTTGGGGTTCGCCCCATGCACCTTCTCCGCAGGTTCTCATCGTACCTTTCCCCCATCCCCCTGATGCAGCTCCTCCTAGAGATACGGCCGTTTTTGGCCGTTCTCGCGTGCCGTCTACTCTCCTTCCTCTCCGTACCCCTCTCCAGGCTGTTGCGGCCCGGGTTTTCCTTGACCGATTATATTCAATTTGTTCATTATATTCAATTTGTTCATTCCCGTCACAGGAAGTTTCAGTAAAAGATCTTTCTGCTCTCCTTTTGCAGCGTCCTCCCTCCTTCCTCCTCCTGGGAGACTTCAACGCGAGCCATCCTCTGTGGGGTGACATTGTCACCAATCAGTGGGGTGGCGTTGTAGTCTCTCTTCTCTCAACTACTCCTGTTTGTCTTCTCAACACCGGTCAGCCCACAGCTTTTTACTTCCAGACCCGTACATTTTCCTCCATAGATCTTTCGCTTTCTTCTCCTTCCGCCTTCCTTGATCTCTTTTGGTTTGTTACTCCAGACCTTTACGGTAATGACCACTTCCCCCTCCTCCTCCGTACGTCCCAGACTCCCAGCTCCTTCGCTCTTCCTACCCAATGGTCTCTCGCCAAAGCTGACTGACCCCTCTTCCGATTTGAAAGCCAAACCTTTGCAGTTCCGAGTAACTTTCCGACGATAGATGCTGTCTCCAGTCTCCACCTACCTTGCCGATCACGTCACCTGTGCCGCCCTGTCCTCCATCCCCAAGTCGACATTTCCCCGCACCTCCACCCCTTCGGTCCCATGGTGGACCCCAACATGCGCCTTAGCCGTTCGAGCTACCCGTTTAACGCAACCCATTCCTTGCTAATTCAATAGCTTTCAAACATGCGCGAACTCAGGCCCGTCGCCTTTCCTGGCGAACTTATGTCTCCTCTCTCACTTCCCACACCCCTTCCTCCCGAATCTGGAACAAGATCCGGAAGATTTCCGGTAAATCCTCTTCCCATTCTCCTCCTGTTTTTATGGTAGACGGAAACTCAGTATCCTCCCCTACTGCAGTGGCCGAAGTCTTAGCTCGACCATTACCTCCATCTCCCGACATGATCACCGTGATCCCGCTTTCCTCCGACGTAAGGCTTTGCGTGTTCGCTCCCTTAATCTTTTCCAGACTCCTAATAACGTCCTATATAATCGTCTTTTTTTCACATCGGAACTGCGTTCGGCGCTGGCTTCTTGCGGCAAGTCTGCTCCCAGCCCTGATGGCATTCATTTTGATATGCTCCGCCAACTACACCCTTCAGTTCTTTTTTTAACTACTCACCCTCTACAATTGGGTTTGGGTGGAAGGCACCTTCCCTTCCTGTTGGAAAGAGGCAGTGGTACTCCCCTTTCCTAAGTCCGGTAAGGACCCGACATCTCCCCTTAACTACCGTCCAATAGCCATCACTAGCTGCCTCTCGAAACTTCTCGAGAAGATGGTTTCTCGGCTTGTAGTGTGGCACCTCGAACGTACAATTTGCTCTCTCCCACACAGACCGGTTTTCGCCGTAGCACCACTGACATCTTGGTTCAGTTGGAGACTGTGGTCCGTTTGTCCTTTGCAGAGCGGCGTCATCTCTATGCAGTTTTTTTTATTTGGAGAAAGCATATGATACTACCTGGCGGCGGTGGATTTGCCATAAACTTTATTCCTTGGATTTCCGAAGTCTTCTCCCTTCCTTCATCTCCAACTTCTTGTCTTCTCGCTCCTTTCGTGTTCAGGTGGGTACTTCTTTCTTTTCTGTACACGCGCAAGAGAAAGGGGTTCCCCAGGGCAGTGTCCTGAGCGTCATCTGCTTCGCTTTGGTGATTGATAACGTGGTCACGGCTCTGCCCTCGGGAATTACAGCCATCCTCTATGTCGACGACCTTGCCATTTATTGCTCCGGTTCCAGATCCACCTTCCTTGAATGTCTCCTCCAGCGGGCCCTGGATTTGGTCTCCAGATGGGCCACAGATCACGGATTTCACTTCTCCCCTTCGAAAACGGTGGTTTCATTCTTCTTTTCAAAGGGTCCAAGAATGTAGAAAATATCATGTTGTTGTCATCCTTATATTTCATGAACCGCTGGGAACAGGAATTTTTGAGAGCTGCAATTGTGCTTCCCAGTTGACCAAATCCTCCCTCAGTTCTTGCCCTTTCAACAAACAGCTCAAGAAATCTAATCTGTGGGAGAATTCAGAGGCGGTACTATCTTTGCTGCTAAGCCTGACTGTAGTTTTGTGAAAAACTCTCAATAACTTGACAAGTTTTGCAATTACATTCCACTTATTTGCATCAAATGTTGGTAGGTTTGACGTATTCAAGCAGTAGTTAGCAATTAGTATTTTCTGTTCAGACAACCTTTCCAAAAGAAAGAAAGTACTATTCCACCTAGTTGGCACATCTTGAATCATCTTGTGTTATGGTAGTCCATGTTGTCTTTGAATTTCATGCAACTTGGTGTAGGCAGCTGTAGAGTGGTTGAAATGACCAACTATTTGTTTGCAGTTAGCAATTATGTCCTTCACTATTCTTTGTTCAAAGATACAATCTTTTACAATTAGCTGCAAGGTATGTAGAAAGCAAGGCAGTGCATCATATCCAGATTCTGAAATCCCTTTTACCATATTGGCATTTTTGTCGCCGCCGCCGCTGCACTGCCGTCCCTTCCCTCTCTCTTTATGGATCACTGCTCCTTGTAGTCCCCGAAACTAGATTTTTAGGTCTCCTCTTTGATTCCAGACTCTCCTGAATTCTTCACCTGAAGTCTCTGAAGGCTTCGTGCCTTCAGACTTGCACCCTTTTGAAGTTCCTTTCCCATACTGATTGGGGTGCTGACCGCCACCCCCTTTGGCGGCTCCACCATTCCTTGGTCCAAAGTAAGTTGGACTATAGCTGCCAGGCCTATTCCTCCGCTCCTGCCTCCGCCCTGCGCATGTTGGACCCTGTCCGTTTCCTGGGTGTACGCATCAACACTGTCGCATTCCGATTCTCTTATTGTCAGTATTTATGCGGAAAGTGGCCATCTCCCGCTGAATGTCCACCGCACCTTAGAGGGCTTAAAATACTTCTTTCGCGTTCGACAGTTTCCTTCCAACCCGGGCTACCAATCCCTCTTCGGCCTTTCCACTTCAGCCTACTTTGAACTTCGTTCCCATTTGGTTCGACCGTACGGTCTACAGATGGCCCCCGTTTTGTCTAATTTTGGGGTGGAAGGGCGAGCACTTCTTTCTCCTCCCTCCACCTTTACCCCGTGGACCCTTCCCCCGCCCCTCCGTATCTGTCCTTCCTCTCTACTGCATCAAAGTCAGATTTCCACCCTTTTACCATGCGTCAATTGTTTCTATCCCATTCCTCTTCCCATTCTGATTCTATCCCAGTGTTTACTGACGGCTCTCGCTCGCCACTTGGGGTGGGTTGTATGGCAGCCTTCCCGCCAGTAGTTCAATCGCTATCCCTCTCCCCCAACGGCTTCCATTTTTACGGCGGAACTCACTGCTATTCTCTTGGCCCTTCGATTCCTTTCTCAACTCTCATCTACGTCTTTTGTCATCTATTCGGACTCCCACAGCGCTCTTGAGGCCCTGTCTTCTCTCGTCTCCCCGCATCCGTTGGTGCGACAGATCCAGGACTGGCTTGTCCTTCTTTCATCACGTCGTAAGTTGGTCGCCTTTTGTTGGGTACCTTCTCACGTCGGTGTTTCAGGCAACGAGTGTGCGGACGCTGCGGCGAGGGAGGTGTCTTCCCTACCTTTTGACCCTAACACACCTCTCCCGACGTCGAATTTCAAGAGATTTTTTATTCTGAAATTATATTTTATCGTGATAAGTAGTGTGTTTGCTTAAAATTTTAACTTTCAGTATAAATAGTGAAAATATATATTTTTTTTATGTTACGTGTTTGTATAGAAAATATTACAAAATTATTTCATGATGTAATGCAGTTTGATTCGGTTAGCAATATTTATAGAGCTTCGCTTACAAAAAAGTGAACACTCGCTTCATAATGCAGTGAAAATTTTCAATTTTCCTTCATGTTCTTTGTTCTGGCTTTTTTCCCAACTTTTCTGGTGTTGGTTGGTTGATTGTTATTGTCATTGTTTCAATACTATTAAGTACGCTTTATCACACAGTATATAAATACTAGTATCAAGATTAACTCCGGTCAGCAACCAATTGGTTTCATCCACCCAGACCCAATTATTGACATAAAAGGAGCTTAATAATTGTTAGATTAACTAACTACCTACTCAGTGAACTATTTTCGTTACCTCCCGACTACCCACACATCAGTGTTCAATACACAAAGCAAGGGCGGATCTAGAGGGTGGGGGGGTCGGTGACGTCCGGAACCCCCTTCAATTTCTTGCAAGTGCCCTATATGAATGCTGTGTAGTCCTCTAAAAACAATTTTTTTTTGTAAATAGATCATGGTTATTTTATTTTTTTCAAATTCTATTTTGAGTCTTTATCTGTACACACTGTACTTCCAAATTTGTAGTTGCAGTGGTTTTAATAGGTGCCCTTAGTACTGGTGCAGGCATATCATTATTTTTATCTTTATCTTATTCTGATAGCAGGCCCGTAGCCAGGGTGATCGAACGACCCCCACCCCCGTTCGACCCCCACCTTGACAGGAAAGGTCCACGTTTGTAACCATAGTTATAACTTATTATGTGATATTATAATATATAACATCAATTAGTAAATAAGCACTTGCATTCTTTTTGCATTTTCTTTTGAAACTTCACAAACTTCTCTAAACTATTCTAAACCCCCTCTGCAATGACGAGGTCGTTGCACCAAAAGGTCCACCTTTCTACAATTTCACCCCCCCCCCTCTTCTTGGGAAGTCCTGGCTACGGGACTAGATAGTTCTTTTAATTGGCAAGACATTTGTAATTGTTTGAAAAATTTTCTGTGATAATTGTTGTACCCAAATTAGATTTTTATTTTGTATCATATTTGAATGAGACTGATCTAATAAAACAATACAATTGATTTTACACTTTGTCATTGATAGTCTGCTTTAAGAAACAATTTTTAGTACTGTGCCCTTTTTATTTAAGGGGGTGCCCTTTTTTCTTTGGACTCCCCTCACTGAAATGCCTAGATCCACCCTTGCAAAGCAAGTGCATTTAAGTTATTCTGTTTTTGAATATAGCAAATACGTTGTTAAACTCAGAGTAACAAAATCTAAAAAAAATATTGCTAGTTTCCATTGTTATTTATCAGTGTGTCCAGATATATTACTTTTCATTGATTTAGAATATATTTTGATTTGCATAAAAACTTGATATACTGTATTTTCAGGTAAAATTACAGTGGGTCCTTACTTTTGCATACTGTATTTGTATACTTTGTAGTAGACAGGAGCGTAGGAACATATTTTACATTGGGGGGCCAAGAAGTGACGGTATGGATAATTGTTGTACATTGAATACACCAATATTTAAACTTATTTGGACTATATTCGACCATATTAAAAATCAAGGAAATTAATTGAAAAAATCTCTATTCATACTATACACAAAATATCTGCTATACATAAATTGTAGAATACTTATAATCGGAAATTGCACGAACAATCTAGGGAAGATGCATTTATCATGCACTTTTTATCATGTTCACGTACTATACGTTATGTACTACAACATACTACACGCTAAAATAGCGTTCATTAAACAGTAAACGACCCGAAATAATTCCTTCTTCTTTCGTTCCGACTGGCAAATTCCAATGTAATGTTGTTCAGAGATAAGTCGTCGGTTTTTCTTGTAAATATTGAGCATCATTCAATGATTTAAGCGCTTTTGTGTCATAGTAGTCCTCATATAACTCTTGATGCGTCGTAGTACTGAGAATGTTCTCTCGGCAGTTGCTGGCGTTACTGGAACTGTTAAGAACAATCGTAACAGTTTGTCCACTTCGCTCAACATCCTCTGGCAAACAGGTTGGGAATCCAGAGCATCGCACAGTGTCTGAAGACTAGTTACCTGAAAAAATAAAAATTCCCATTAGTGGTTTCATTTTCCTTGTTGCACTTTTGCTTGAATTAAAAAATCAAATTCAATTCAATTTTTGCTGTTTCCCATGTGTTCTTTTTCATTTTTCTTTTCCAGCATTGCAGCAATCCACCTGCTCGGCGACTGTATTCGTCACAATTTTCGTCTCGATATTTCATTAAGTTTCTTCGAGATTTTCGTAATTCTAAATGATGGTGCTGATAGTTCCATTTCTTACAGTCCATCTTGTTGGACATAATGGCCTCAGACCTGGATTTTCAGCCGGTTTAACCCTCTCGAACAGTGCTTCCCTTTTGGGTGACAGCTTAAATAGCTGTATAAGTTCGCCAGCAAAATCCAAGGCATCTCTGATAGACTTACATTTTCGTGTAGCATCCTGGAACAGGTCCAAACAGTGTGCTAAGTAATGTACTGAATCGCTGATGGTTCCTGCTCTCGAATCAACTTTGCCACACCTGATACGTGGCCTTGAAAGTTACTAGCTCCATCATAGCCTTGCCCACGACAATCCGATAATTTTAATGTTAACCGAGTGAGGGTATCTCTGATGGCAGACGTGATTGTTGACGCACAGATGTTTGGAATTTCCACTAGTGCAACTGGATCTTCATGCACTTGGTAGTGTATATCCACCCATCGTACGCAAATGACCAGCTGTTTGCAAATGTCTATTCGCTGAAGACAATTCAGAAGTTGACGAATCCGTTGCTACATCAACATTATCTGTTATAAAATTTATTTTTTTTAGAATATTACACTTTGGAGATATGCTAATGATTGCCTATATTGTATAATGTATACTAATATTGAACTTAGTGACCCTGCTTCCTCTTTATACCACAGCTGAACAATGTAGTTTGTTGTTTTTCTATTTTCTTTCGCTTTTCATGATACATCTTGAGTCCAGCTTGAAATATCTAAAATGGCTGTATGATTTTTAATGTACCAACAGCACTAAAATAGCATAGCGTTGCTATTTCTTACGATTTACGACAAGAAGAATTTTTTAAAGACCTATATAAATAGCTCAAATTGATAATTTATAATCTAAAACAACACAAACTTACATAATTACCAGATGAACCATTCAGACACACACATATCCGCAAAGACACAAATGTTAATGAGCCGATAGACGCTTCAGATTTTACTTTAAAGTTGCCAGAATAACTAGTGAAATTAACTAATCATATATATTAAATTTAAAATTTTATTAAATAAAGCATAAAGGATTGAAATTAATTATTTTTCCATTATTTGTTTTTTATTGCCGGGGCCATGACCCATGCCCCCCCCCCCGGTTCCTACGCCGCTGGACTAGAGTTTTTAATGCAAATTACCATTTTGTTTCTAATTCTCAAATATATACCCTGCAGTGTTTCACAATTTATTTCCTCTCTTCCTCATGTTTATATATTTTGCCAGACACACACAGAAGTCTAGAGTAATAAGTAAGTATTTAGAGTAATGTTAGCTTTGGTCTAGGGTAGAGTCCCTGTATTAAGAGAGTCCTGGGAAAATCAGATCACGTGATCACTGTACACCATATTGTTTCCACCTGCTTCCGAGTCAGTTACTCGCTAATCATTGCTTGGACGATATGCAATTGCTATTTCTCTACAAAATGACTGGATGTTGTGCTTTCCGGAAGGGATTCAAGATGTATAGATTCCCCGCAAATTCCGAAAAGAGGAAAATATAGGAGAACAAAGTCAGTGGTTTGGAATGGAAATCGACTTCATTGTCATGTCTGTGTCAGGTAAGTTTAAAGCCCCGTCCAGACTATCAGTGGGCACTGTCAATTTTCACCAGAAAGTGTCACTGTTCATTTCCCACTTATAGTGTGGACATGCGTTTGGTTGCGACTGAACAGTGATTTTTTACGCAGATGTCAGTTTCAGTACAGTATGCTAGATATTTTGGTGCTCTTCCAATATATGCTCTACCGCGAAACTGTGATCTACCATATTCCATATTCCAGGCTAACTAACGAAAATATCACGACTTAACCTAACCAATCGTCAAGGGCGTATAGTTGACCTAACGATTGGTTAGGTTAAGTCATGATATTTTCGTTAGTTAGCCTTATAAGGCTAGTTTCACGGTAGAGCACGTATTGGAATATGGTAGATCACAGTTTCGCGGTAGAGCACATATTGGAAGAGCACCGATATTTTTCTCGTCATCGATGAGATTTTTGGCCGCGACCACGCGATGAGAATTTTACGCTCTGCAGCAATCCCTCTTCGTGCGAAAAGCAGAATGAGTGGAACAGAGTTAAAACAAGAAACTTATTGACCCCTATAGGGAGCATACGTGTTTATGGAAGATAAAAACTGAAGAATACAAAAACAGAGATGCAAAAGTAGAGGCCTACAGCAAAATAGTAGAAGAATTAAAAGAAACTGATGAAAAAATGAATATTGAAGTAGTAAAGAAACTTAATACTCCGTGTTCGCAGTACACATATAGAAAAGAATCGTACCGGCTGAAATACTTTCCCAGTTTCCCCCATATGTGTATCTTGTTTTTCAATACGAGGCCTAACCTTATTTAAAAGAAAATAAAACATTGTGGAAGACATTAGCGTATAATTACGGAAATAATTTGGTTCTTCAGTTTTTAATTCTCTAAGTATATTCGTAATTATGTCGCAAATGACATGGCTTGAAGTTGAAATAAAAAATACATTTTTCTAGTGTATTTTGGTGTGCTCTATTCAAATATAACCTTCATTTCTTGTGCAAATGAACAGAAATATGTGTTTGGGCCATGCAATGACAACTGTATTTCTGTTCATTTGCGCAAGAAATGAAGGTCATATTCGAACAAAGCACACCAAAATACACTTGAAAAATATATTTTTTACTGCATTTTATACAATAAAGCATAATCTAACATGTTCATGTTACGAGATCTCTTAAACGACGCATTACCACAGGAAACGTGCAAAACACTTTAAAATTAACCAGAAAAGTTTGCTCTCGTCATTTTCGTTTAAACTAACGAAAATATCACGACTTAACCAATCATCAAGGGCGTACAGTTGACCTAACTGGGCATTCAGTTGACCTAACCAGGCATTCATTAACCTAACCGGGAATTCAATTAATCATTTAATTAATCACCTAGGGCATATGACGAATCAAGTTCTCAAAGTTGAAACCACACGAACGGCACGTCATAATTATATCACAAACACCAACAAACTGAATCCAATTAGAAAAAAAATAGCCAAAACAGAAACCAACGGCCTGTTGCGTGGCACGGTCAGAGTGCCGATCGGCTCCCGGGGCCGGACCTATTCTCAGCGTGCTATTTTTCATTTACCGGTAGCAATTGCGTGCTCCCTGGACTACTCTTACTCTCCGGCGACATTAAGACTAATCCAGGCCCCATTACAACTTACACATGTCACCATACACAAAGACATAGACACAATATCACCATGAGACACATACAGAAGTATAATATTAACATATTACAGTACAACGTAGATGGTCTCACAAACAAAATCATGCAGCTTAGGGAATTCGCACACAAACAAAACATTCACATAGCACTTATACAAGAAAAAAACTAAAACGCACACACACAAAACACCCATCATCCCTGACTTACGGCGATCCGTCAAGATCGTACTGGAGGTCACGGGGATGGACTCATCACTTACATACGTAAAAGCATTAGCTACACTGATGCCACCCAAAACATTACAAACACAATCCAAGCAGATAACACGATAGAAATACAGGCAGTTAACATTAAAACGCGCGCAAAACAAAACACCACACTAATCAACATTTACAGCCCACCAGAGAGTTCACCTCAGGTGCCAGCCAATTACAATCCAGAGTTACACAATCTGGCCTCTCTCACTAATGTCATCTTAGGAGGAGACTTCAACGCTAAAGACACTAGTTTGTACCTGCACAACATACCCACATACCACATCAAGCAGGATACTCAAATTCCTCCCCAGACATAACGTTCTGTTACCCCTCACTAGCAACACATACACACTGGAGAACAGAAAAACAACTCTCATCAGACCACCTGCCCATCATCATTACAACACGTTCTACACTCTGCCCCAACAGCCTTAGGCACACTTACAGAAATTACAAGAAAGCTGATTGGGAACAGTTCAAAATACAGACTGAGGAACAATTCACCACATTAAACAGCACACCCATCATAAACATCAATACAACACTCAAGACAGTGGCGTACCGAGGGGGGGGGCAGGGAGGGGCAATTGCCACTAGGCGTTAAATGTAGGGGGCGCCAAATTGTGATGTTAATGAAAAAAAATTATATAAGTACAAAAGAAATATAGAAATATTGCAAAGGCCATTACAATTTTATCCCCCTGAATATTGTCATATTTTGTTTCCGATCTTACTCACTAGCAGGCATGTGCACAGGGGAGGTGGGGGCAGGGCTTGAGCTGAGGTGGTACGGAATGGTACGCCGTACCGGACTACCGGTTGTTAAATTTCTTGTTCAAATCGTACTGGTTGTTAAACTGCTCGAGCAGAACGTACCGACGCCACTTATGAAATTGAATTTTTTATTATTATTTTATTTTATTGAAACTTACGAATTTTTTATGCTTTACTTTTCCAAAGGGAAAATAAGGAGTTACAAAGTTAAATTATGTTGTGGAATTGATCGGTAATTTTCAATGGCAAATTTGGCAGCACAATAGACAATAGAGAGAAAGAAGAAAGCTGGTGAATTAGGTAACAAAAGTTTGGCAATGCGAAAACTAACTAAAAATATGAAGTAAATTGTAATCTGAAGACGATGGACATTGATTTCACGGCTCAATCAATTTAAGTGCTTTATATTGGTGATTAACGTGGCTTTCAAGTATTCAATAATATATAAATACACTTTTTTAATTGAATTTTTGCAATTAAACCAATCGTGCATGTGTGATGGTGATGTATCATTAGAAATGCACAAACTTATCCTACCAACATATCTGCTTTCCCTGTTATGCAGTAAGAGACAATAACAATTTATGTAAATAGCGTGGAAATATAAATACATAATAACAATTGGTTCTACATGCCAGTATCAGTAGGTGCAGCCAACCATACGTATTATTTTTTTTTATTTCCTCACTACTATCATTGCAGATTATTTGTAATTTAAGTTTATGATTAACCAGCGGTTGTTTCATATATATATATATATATATATATATAATATATATATATATTATATATTATATATAATATATATATATATGAGAGAGAGAGAGAGAGAGAGAGAGAGAGAGAGAGAGAGAGAGAGAGAGAGAGAGAGAGAGAGAGACTCAAAAGGTCTTACGCCCCATACCGATGAGGTACCAATAGCAACGGGTGCCCGGTAAAAATTCCTACACATTGTCACAGCTAGCTTCTCAAACAGCCACCCCAGAAGACAGTAACACACATCCTCAAATAATCTGCGAGATTCGGTCTAACCTTTTCTTGAACTGATCCACAGAGGAATTGTTGACAACTTCTGAAGGTAGCCTGTTCCACGTGTTACAGATCTTATAGGTAAAGTAATTCCTACACACACACTACTGCTAAACCGTTTCAAATCCAACTAACAACCATTGTTGCGAGTTGAGTTATCATTTATTATCATTTAAACTAAACATGCTTCTAAAATCGACATCGTCGAACCCATGTAAGAGCTTCAAAACCTCGATGAGTTGACCGCGCAGCCTCCGAGTTTCCAGCGAAAGCAAACTCAGGGCGTGTAAGCGTCGACTGTAGCCCATATGCCTAACAGAAGGGATTAACTTTGTGACCCTCGCCTGGACTCGTTCCAGCCTGTCAATATCTTTCCTGAGGGTGGGCGACCAGAACTGCACAGCGTACTCCATGTGCGGCCGAACAAGGGAAGTGTACAGCGAGAGCACAATCTCTTTGTTTCGAAATCGAAATTGTCTCTTGATATAACCTAACAGCTTCTGGGCTTTCTTCTCCACCTCTACGCACTGTTTCGTAAACTTAAGGTCGCTGCTAATTAGCACACCCAAGTCCTTTTCCAAATCAGTGGCCTAGATATTACTCCCCAACATGGAGTAATCCGACTTGGGATTGGCGTAGCTCATGTGCATGACCTTGCATTTACCCAAGTTAAACGGCATTTGCCATTTTTAGGACCACTCTCCTATCCTACTTAGGTCCGCACGCAGTTGCTCAATCGCTTCGGGCGTCCAAACATTGGCCCCAAGCTTGGTGTCATCAGCGAATTTGGCGATCCTACTGACGATGCCAGCGTTGATATCATTTGTGTAAATGATAAACAACATTGGCCCTAAAACGGAACCCTGAGGAATCCCGCTAGTGACCGAGGCCCAACCCGAGGTAGCCCCTTTAATTACAACCCTCTGCCGCCTATTCTTCAGCCAGTTTCCAATCCACCTACCAGCATCCCCACCGATATCCAGCGCGCGCACTTTGGTCATTAGCCGGCGGTGAGGTATCTTATCAAAGGTTTTCTGAAAGTTAAGATAAAGTATATCAATCGCCCTACTCTTATCGTACTCACTCCACATGACGTGGAAAAACTCGAGCAAGTTGGTGAGACACAATCTATGCCGCCTAAACCCATGTTGGGAGTCCCCAAGCAGCTTGTAGGAATCCAAATGGTCAACGATCCTATCCGCTATTATCCAATATCCCCTCTAATAATTTATCTACGACCGAAGTAAGACTAATGGGATGATAGTTTTCTGGACTTTCGTGACCCCCTTTCTTAAAGATAGGGGTCACGTTGGCTTCCCTCCAGTCACCAGGCCCGTCTCCAACGATTTGTTGAAGACTGTAGCCAGGTGAGGAACCACCTGGTCGTGCACTTCCTGCAAGACTCTGGAGAGGAACTGGTCTGACCCAGGAGCTTTAAACGCGTTCAGTTTTTCTATTCTATCGGCAACGTCTGTCGCGGTACACCGAACACTATCCAGGCGAGCACCTTCGTGCCTGACGCCTGGTTCGGGGATGACGCGGGTGTCCTCCCTGGTGAACACTCCCGCAAAGTACTCATTCAGCACATTAACGATGTCCGCGTCGGAGGTCCGCAGTGCGCCGCTGGGGTCCTTTAACTGGCCTATCATGCTTTTACTGGGCTTTCTACTATTAACATAACCTACAGAATTCCTTAGGGTTCGCCTTGCAGAGGCTTGCCACTCAGAGTTCTTCGTTACGTTTGGCTAGCCTAGCCTTCGCCTTGACTTCCCTGCACAGGCGGACATACGCCTCAGTGTTATCGTGGGAACGATTGGCCTTCGCCGAGAGAGAGAGAAAGAGGAGACTAGGGTAGAGCCAGGGCCGGATTAAGACCTTTAGAGGCCCTAAGCACTTAAAAGATTTTGGTGCCCCATATACTGTATATGTAATTCAAAATATAAACAAAAATAAACCATAAAATAAAATTTTATTTTTTGAAATGAAACAAAACTTACAGTAAGATGGAAAATAATGTTTATTTTTGTATACTTCCACTTCATTTATATTTGAAAAGTTTTCTCCTACTTTTTTTAATTGCAAAGTCTTTGATCAGATCCTCAAAACTAATCTTACGTAACACATCTGCTTCTATACTTAGTAGAGATAAGGCATCCAGCCTGCCTTGTTGCATAGTTGTTCTGTTGGTATTTTTAATATACTTCAACTGAGAAAATGAACGCTCAGCTGAGCAATTTGTGACCATTAATGTTAAAATACGAAAGGCAATTTCTACATTTGGGAAGGCACACTCAATATTGTCTTCTACAATTATTTTATAAAGTTCAGCATGACTGAATCTTGTTTTTACATTTTTTTTTGCACTGAAAATTTCTGTGGTGCCCCCCTTCCCTTGATGTCCTAAGCACGGGCTTATTTTGCTTAATGGTTAATCCGGCCCTGGGTAGAGCGGACCTTTGCTCATGGAAGCCCTGCAATCACGGATCCCCATTTTATGGTAAAATACCCTAGTCTAGGGTAAAGAAAAAATATGCAGAATCTAGGGTAATCAAAGCCTCCTTGCGTTTAATATATAAAATTTATTAAAACAATAACTTAAGCACAATTTGTTAAGGAAATTGGAAAAAACTGCGTCATGTGTCTAACGTTTTCAACTAGATGTTGACACAGCTACCCTATTTTTCTCGTTAATATAACAAATGCGTTTTTAAAATCAGAATAACTAAATCTAGAAAAATATTGCTACAATTTCCATGGTTATTTATCACTGTGTCTAGATATATTACTTTTTATTGATTTAGAATATGTTTTGATTTACATAAAAATCTGATATATTTCCAGGTGAAATTACAGTTGGTCTTATTTTTGCATACTGTATTTGTACACTTTGTAGTAGAGTCTTTAATGCAAATTACCATGGTGTTTATAATTCTCAAATATATACCCTGCAGTGTTTCACAATTTATTTCCTCTCTTCCCCATGTTTATATATTTTGCCAGACACATGCAGAAGTCTAGGGTAAAAAGTAAATACTTAGGGCAATGTTGGCTTTTGTCTAGGGTAGAGCGGAACCTTGCTCATGGAACCCTTGCTTGTAATCCATATTCCAGAGGTTTCTCTTATCTAATGTTTAAAAAGAGACTTTTTTTGAAATGCCTTGAGCTAAATTTGCTTTGTGTCATGTGTGACGTGTTTTATAATTTGGACTCGGGAGGTGAAATTTTAGTTGGCTAAGTCAAAAATAAAGTGCAGTCAGTGAATCGCCACCGTGAAGAATAACCTAATTGGGCCTAGTGGAGGTCAAGGAACGTTAATAAACTTTAAGGTTGGTCTAGCGTATGTGTAAATTAACCTTCGGTTCTAAATCAATCAGGGTCAAGCTCAGGGTTTACTTTAAGCTAAAGCCTCTGGTGTCTCGGGCTTAAGGTTCCGATCGAAATTTTTAATATTTTTACCGCGTTTGTTAACAATCGTAGACGAACTTTGTTTAAACAGTAATTTATCGGCCTAGGCTTATAGGCCTATTTTAGACTGTTTTCCTATGTTGAGTTTAAACTTTAAAATTTTAAGCTCGGGCCATTGGCATTCTAGATTGTAAAGGTTAAAGTTAATATTTTTAATTTGAAATTTTACTGTCATTCCAGTGAAATTACAAACTGAATTGGTACGGTATATTGTACTAGTGAAGAAAATAGTTTTTTCTGTTGTATTTCATGCTGTTTCAATTGAATCTGACCGTCATTTTCGGCCGAAATGCACCATTATGGATCTATACAAACTGACATGAACAGAATCTACAAGTGGATGGAAGACAACAATATGAATTTTAACACAGAAATTTCAGCTGTTATGGTACAGAAAAAGAGGACCTAAAATCCATGGAATATTATACCCAAAATAGACAGGAAATTCAGAGAAATTCTAAAGCAAATGATTTAGGGGTTGTAATGACTGATGATGCAAAATTTGAAACACAAAATAAGATAGTGGTAAACAGAGCAAAGAAAAAACTGGGCAGATACTGAGAACCTTCAAATGAAGGGATAGGAATATAATGATTCCTCTATTGAAAACAGTGATCCATACCCAAATTGGAATATTGCTTAGTCTTAATATGCCCATATAAAAAAGATATTAGACAGCTAGAAGGGATTCAGAAGCTTCACAGCCAAGATTAATAGGGTGCAAAGAACTAAATTACTAGGAAAGGTTATGCAAATTAAACCTATATTCACTAGAAAGGAGAAGAGAGAGTGAGCGAGCATTATTTATACTAGGGGAAAATAATGGAGAAACTAGTCCCTAATCTTACTCTGAACCATGTAACTCGCCAAACAACAGTGGAAGTAGAAAAGGAAGATTGTCATATTCCTAAATTAAAGGCAGACAGGGCCTGAAAGAAAGTTTTGTTGCAAGAGGACTAAAACTGTTTAATCAGCTGCCCAAAGACCTAAGGAACATGAGTGGTGTTGCAGTGGACATCTTTAAAAGATTAGACACTTGGCTCAGAACAATCGCTGATGAGCCAGGTGTACCTGGCTATGTAAGGTGGAGAGTACAGGCAGAGCTGGGCAGTATTTAAATACATTTGTATTTAAATACGTATTTAAATACATTTGTGTATTTAGAACTGTATTTATAAATACATTGTTTTTCATGTATTTAAATACAGTATTTAAATACTTTAATGAGTATTTAAATACAATGTATTTAAATACTCAAAATATAAAAATGTAAATACTTTTACTGGTTTAATACACGTTCTGTACTAGCACAGTATGACGCGTCGACAGTGTAGTACAGCATGGTTCATGTTTCAACGTGTCAGTTCAATCAGTTTGTGTGCCACTCTTAGTCGAAAGTGGTTGATTTCTTTATCGTGTGCGTGTCATGGCTTAGTGAATTAGTGAATGCATATGTTAAAATTTGTATGTATTTAAAATGTATTTACAAATGTATTTAAATACAATTGATGTATTTTGTATTTAGTATCTAAATACATTCGTAAAATGTATTTAGTATTTAGTATTTAAATACATTTCTCCCATGTATTTAGTATTTAAATATATTCAATGTATTTATTGCCCAGCTCTGAGTACAGGAAACCAAAACTCAACTTCACCAGGCTAACTCAAGAAGGGTGACAAGCTTGACCTTCATGAAATGAGGAATCGTCGCACAGAATATTTGAAAGGTATACACACCTTACCTTCAAATATGTTACAATGCTGCATTAATTAGCTTAGTGATCATATTGCTTCCTGATATGTACAGTAGTGCAGTATCCTGTGTGATACACTTGTCTATGTATTAACAATAAATGCTCACGTTTTTGGTAAGAGTTTCTTAAAATTAAAACCTACATTGAAAATTATTGCTTACCTGGTTAGGTCCATGACTCTAGATTTGAAAAAATTTACTGGAGCACAGCTCTGAATTTACTTTTTTTTCTCTTACACCACTAGATAGGTTAATGATAGTAAACTCTCGAATTGACGACATACCAATTACAAATTGTTTTAGCTAAACATAATAATATAATAATGTACAGTTTATAACTCACTAAGTTTATTTATTCATTGCAGCAGCAACAGTGGATGATGTTAGACCTTGCATGTAGGCATTTGTTGTGAATTTACCGCCATGTATGCTTGGCCACTGATCAATGGCTTTCTGTGTGATCATTACAGCAGATCTAGTGCCTGGAGCTGGACCCTCCTTCACAATTCTGCACAGCTTAGTCAAATGAGATGGCTTAATGGATCCTTTGTGTTCAACAATGTAACCAAGAATGGAGAATGTCCTTCAGCTGGTGCTTCACTCCAGGCAGTTGATCCATCTTTATCAAAATGCTTTAATATCTCTGTGATTCCTTTCCATAGCTGTTCTATATATTCTGTCAGCCAATTTATCACTGAGTCTTTTGTAAAACTACTTTCAGATCTGGTTCTGGATGGTCTAGCAACTTCAGCAACCTGGTAGTAATCAGAATGTTTCTTGATGTATTTGTAAACTTCATTTAGGATGTAATCCTCAGCTGTTAGTTCCTTTTGCTGCCCTGTGGTATCGTGCTTAAATTCAGAAACTACATCATTTGCATTTCCTCCATTAGCTAATTTGGAAATTGTTTTCATCACTCTTAACATAACAGTTTTCCCTCCTTCTTTATAAAATATATTTTCTACAAATTCTGCACTAACTGTGGTTTTTTGAGCTACTTGCAACATAATCTTTGTTATATAGGAAATCAATACATAGAACTTGGTAGTAATTTCTTTCTCTTGTGGATGATCAAAAAACACACAATTTTCCACAAATCTGTCAAATTGATCAAATTCGTAATTAACCATGCGAGTATCAGATTTGAGTTTTGGTCTCTTAAAACCAATGATATTGTCAAGAACCATATTGGTATAGTCAAGGCCTGATCTCAGATTTGAAGAGTGATTCTGAATAAAGTCTAAAAGCTCACTTAGTTTACAAATTTTCTTCAATGCATCAACGTGGGCTCTGTTCACAAGATGCATTAAGTCCCATCAAAATTTGAAATTTTCTCCAAACAACTTTTTCATTTCGTTTTTAAATGGCTCGTTGTCCTTACAAAAAGCCCCATCTCCAACCATTCCAGATACCTTGGATTTAATTGCTTCTTCAGATAGTTTCAAGTGATTAGGAGACTTCAACACATCAAAAATTTCATTGGCCAAATAAACTCCTGATTTGCTGCGTACTAAATTTATCCCAACAAGTTTTACAGTCTTATCTTCTTCACTCATAACTAATACAACTAGCATGCTTAATCCCAAAATTGTTCCAATGTCAGCTGTTATTGTTACTGAAGTTTGTTCTAAGAACCACTTTACAGTTTGTTCTTTAAGTTGATTATCTAATAGCTCACAAATTGTCTCGCTCGCATGTGTGCTATGATTCAAATTTCCAACCTCACAACCTGACCTATGTAATACAGCTAGAAGTATTGGATATAGAGCCCATGCAGTGTTTGTTTTCATTATGTAGTATAAGATGTTGCCACATAAGTCTTCTATGCGTTTAGTAGTGTTCCGAGAAGATGTTTTCATCACTTCATAAACAGCAGCTCTTTGATGATGCTGAAGTTTAATTAAATGTCTCTTCAGGTGGGTTTTCAGATTTCTAAACCATCTCTCTTGATTTTCTCCTTGTTTGCATACATAGGTTAAATCTTTAACATTGAAGTAACCTTTTATGTTAGAATGTTTGTCTGAAGCACATGCTTTGGGGTCTGTGCAAGCTATGCAATATAATGTAAACATTTTATCATCAGAAGCATCATCAATATCTTCTTGATTATCATCATCATCTTCATCCTCAACAGCTATATCTACATCAGGCCTGCATATTAGTGTCACTATTTGCAATGTTTTCCATTATATCACTTGGTACTGAAAATGAATCGAATCATCAGCATGCCCTAGATCCTTCTTTTCCACCAATTTGAATGTAGATTTGATCAAATCATTGTTCAGGATTTCTTGTATTGATTTACACTTGCTTAAATGGGCTATGGAAATGTCAAATTTGTTGCTTTTTGCTTTATTAGATTTGGATGCAACACTTGAACTTGAAGGCATATTTTGACTTCTCTTTATTAACCACAACAGCTTGGTGAGTTTCTTTTGTTAGGTGCAAAATTGCATTCAATGTCTTCTGGATTTGGGAATTTTCAAATTCCTCTAAAGCAGTTTTGTTAGTCTGATGTGCAGATTCCTCACTTACCTTTTGTTTCTTAGGTGGAGGAGAAGCACTTTCTTCAGTCTGTGAAACATCTAGTGAAAAAGTTTCATTTTCTAGATTAGCAGTTGATGAAGTTGGTTCATTTTTCTGAAGTCTAGCACTAGCACATTTTGTGAACAAACTAAATGACTGCTTTGCTGTATCTCTTTGCTGCACTTCATCCTGGTATTTCTTTACTGCAATATCTAAGCTGTGGGCCCAAACTCTGGGACCTCTTGTATTGTAACAAATATTTTTTTGGAATTAAAATGTTCCTCCCAGTTTTGCTTCTTTGAATATTTGTTCTTGCATTGACCACAAAAGTAACCCCTTTTAACACCCTCACTTTTCTCTCCAACTTCATCAATATTAGGATCCATTATTGATTATTGACTACCTGAAAAAATACAAAATAAGTAAAAGTTAGTAAATATAGTATGGTAAAAGTGATTAAAAGTAAGTAAATATAGTACAATGAAAGTAAGTAAAAGTAAGTGCTTTAAACTTAGTAAAAGTAAGGAAGAGTAAGTTAAAGTAAGTAAAAGTAAGTTTAAACTTAACTAAACTTTTCAATTCTAGTCATGGTGGATTATTTAAAACTGCACAAGTAATTATCTGGCCAATTTATCAAACCTGGCCGAGATCAATGGAACATAGTCCAATCCTGATAATTTTATATTAAAAAAAAAATGTTTTAATAAAATTAATTATCAAAATATTGAAGCTTAACAAAAAATAAAAATAATTGTTAAATATGGAATTACCAACTAAACTTAAAATAACTAAATTTGTAATTTAAAAAAATTGGTTTGTACAAGAACGTATACGCAAAAAAATTGCATAACGTCTAGCGGATAAACAAAACCCAAACTAAAATTTACTTTTTCTCATGGTCAAATTTACTGGAGCAATGCTCCCAAGATCCCAGGAATCTGGAGTCATGGTTAGGTCATCTGTTATACCCTTAATGATTAGTTAGGTTGTCTTGCTATTTTCGTTAGTTTAAACAAAAATATCATAATTTAACCCTAACTACTCGAGGGCATACAGTTGACGTAACTGGGCAATCAATAATGTCGGGAAGTGACTAAAATATACACATTTGCCAATTGCTTGTATTTGAGATGTTATTCATTTATTTATGGTTGGTTGAATAATTTGGGATGCCAAAATTTGAATTAAAACCTAATGATTAGACCCTTTATGAGCTAGGCCTATCTCATATTAATTAAAATTAGTCTTAACCCCTTAACGATGGGAAGCCATTATATTGGCATGAGGCTTTCAGTGCTCATATGATGGGCATGCCACCCGTTGTTAAGGGGTTAATTACACTACGTTCCAAATTATTAAGCAGATTGCATTTTCTCCAATGTTTTCAAAAGTTTTTCACTGATTTCAATGAAATTTATAGCAAATGATTACTATATATAGCAGCACTGATGATATTCATTTTGATAAAATATTTTGATAATTAAAATAATTATCTTTTTATTGAAAAATATGTAAACTAAAATATGATGATCCAAATTATTAAGCAAGTATTCTATTTATGGATCTAAATGGTGAAAATGGGTAAGAAGGATGATTTAACACTGAGAAAAGAAAATTAGTCAAGTTACTCGCTGAAAATATAAAATCTATTGAAATTGTAAGGCAGTTTGGCAGAACTTATTGAACTGTAAACAAGTTTGTAGCGGAGGACTACCAAACTGAGGCAGTGAAGTGATAAAGGAGCTATAAGAAAACTGACAAGGCAGCAGATATCTGTAATGAAGCGCAAATTGCAAAGCATCCATTGTCCTCCAGTAAAGAGGTTTTTGAGCAGGCTGGCACACACAATGTACCAAGAACATATCGATGTGGAATCCTCCAAACAATTGGCAAAATGTGTAAACCTACAATTCAGTCACCATTAACACCTAGGTACAAGAAGCAGCATGTTGAATGAGCGTGTCAGTATGTGAAAACAGATTTTAATACTGTATTGTTAACTGATGAATGAAGAGCAACCCTTGAGGGATCTGATGGTTGGTCAAGAAGATGGATTGCTAAGGGTCAATCTCTACCATGGAATGAGGTTTTCTTTTAGAAAGTTTGTGTAAGACGGCATTCATTTGTACACCATCAGGCACTCTGTATGGGACAGCTACTTCATTGCCTATCAATCCTGCCCAAAACATG
The DNA here is from genome assembly GCA_023014485.1 of Bathynomus jamesi. Classification (NCBI taxonomy): domain Eukaryota; kingdom Metazoa; phylum Arthropoda; class Malacostraca; order Isopoda; family Cirolanidae; genus Bathynomus; species Bathynomus jamesi. Next base: position 771,703 of record JAJOZX010001256.1, read on the forward strand.
ACTACCTCCACCTTGTTGGCATCTTAATCTCGATGGTAGAAATTGGCTCTCAGCAATCCATCTTGACCAAACATCAAGTTCCTCAAGGGTTGCTTTTCATTCATCGGTGAACAATACAGTATTAAAATCGGTTTTCATGTACTGATGTGCCCATTCAACACGCTTTTGCTTGTACCTGGGTGTTAATGGTGACTGAATCATAGGTTTACACATTTTGCCAATTGTTTGGAGGATTCCACATTGAGATGTTCTTGGTACATTATGTATGCCAGCCTGCTCAAAAACCTCTCTACTTGAGGATAATGGATGCTTTGCAATTTGCGCTTCATTACAGATATCTGCTACCTTGTCACTTTTCTTATAGCTCTTTTATCACTTTGCTGCCTCAGTTTGGAAGCCCTCCACTGCAAACTTGTTTACAGTTCAATAAGTTCTGCCAAACTGCTTCGTAATTTCAATAGATTTTATATTTTCAGTGAGTAACTTGACTGTTTTTCTTTTCTCTGTCAGTGTTAAATCCTTCTTACCCATTTTCACCATTTAGATCCGTAAATAGAATACTTGCTTAATAATTTGGAACACAGTATTTTACATATTTTTCAATAAAATGAGAATTATTTTAATTATCAAAATATTTTATAGAAATGAATACCATCAATGCTGCTATATATAGTGATTATTTGCTACAAATTTCATTGAAATCAGGGAAAAAACTTTTGAAAATATTGGAGAAAATGTAATCTGCTTACACATTGCGTTCCAAATTATTAATGTTGAACTTAATTTTTCATCAAGTACATTAGATGATGATGCATAATTTTCTAAGTGTAGGGAGTTTCTTAAATTGCTGAAACTCCTAAACATTAGAATCTGTCTAAAAACACTTAAAAGACATTCATTTTAAAAAAAACTAGGCTAATATTCTGCAGAACATATCCCCTAAACCAGTGGTGCTCAAACTTATGGCAATCATGTGCTATTTTATGCCATTTTTGCAAAATGTAATGTGCCAATATGACTGTCAAATAGGCCTAAATTAATATACGGTACTTTTTTATATTGTACAAATAAATTGTATTATTAGTAAAGCAATAAATATTGTGCATATTTTATAACTATATTTTACGTTTTATTTACAGTACCTGCATTACAAAGCCTTGTGTACTTGTTCCCTCCAGCCAATTTGTCAAATATGACTCACTTAACACACGAATGATTATTCAGTAACTGATTTTTAAATCTTATTGCACAAGTGCTCCAGGCAGTCTTAGAAGAGTTGCCAATTATCACTGAACATTCTCAAATTTCTTGCTTATGCAAGGGCATTCTGAATCAGGCTGGTGCAGCATTATAACTATTGATTTTTTATTTGCCTTCATGAGTGTCTGTGTGCCATCATCAGAGTCACAATGTGCCAGGGTTTGAGCACCCTGCACCTAAACCTTAGAAAAATGACAATAAATTTAGGATCCTTGTAAAAAAAAAAATAATGAAAAAATGTTTCATATGCTGTGCAAATGAATATTAATAAGATAAAAAATTAATATTTAATGTTATTTAATAAAACTTTACAGTAAATAGTTGTTTTTGCCTCTGTGACCATTTAACTATTTCACACACTTTGCAGGTTAGATTTAGTGTTTATGGGGGGTTAGTTTATTAGGTTAGGTTAGATTACAATAAAGGAAATAAAATTACATACCAGAAAATATTTATTTAATGTATTTTGAGGTGTTTTAACAGAATCTGGTATCCATTTTTTGTGAAAATGAACATCTTTTGAGATGTACACTGAAATTTTTTTTTTTTTTTTCAAAACTGCACAAAAAAACATATGGTAGATTCTGTTAAAACGCATTACAATACACCAGAAAATTATCTGGTATGTAATTTTGGGTGGTGTGTTCTGCAGAATTTTTAGCAAAAACTAACCCAATTCATTTAACATTTCAAAATTCTTGTAAAAATGAAAAGATTGTCATGCTTAAGACTTGGAAAATGTGCATAGAGATCAAAGAATTTTGTTTCATCTAGGCAACGAAATAGGCCACTTTTGTGAAAACGATTGTGTATAATACTTTTTTTTTCTCCTTTTAAGTAGGAAGGGGAGGAGCCAAGGGCAAATGACTATGAAATCCCCTGCCCCCCCCATAGAGGAAGAAGAGAGATGAATCAAGGTCTAGGCCCTAGGGTTTTTGAGATGCCTGACACTTAGGGTTGCCAGATGTTCCCATGTTTGGGCTCTTGTCCTGGTGTCCCAAAAAGACCTTTCAGGACCATTGAATATTTGGTTTCACAAAAAAAATAAAATAAATAAGATGGATTGTACAATGTCAAGCAAAGTTATACAATTGCTTATTTCTAAATATGGGCAAGGTAATATATATCAACAGCCTCAATGATCAACTCACTTTGAAACAAAGCAGAAAACAGTCACTGGCCTCACCATTGACGAATTGTTGGGTGGGAGTAATCATGGTCTGATTAGGTTCTGTGTGTGTCCCTTGGGTGAAGCGTAGTAACTTGAGAGGCAGTAAGCTTGATCTATGGCGGGTGGACTTTGTTAGCCTCCGGGATAGCATAGGTGAGATGGGGTTAGAGGTTGGTGGTGATGTTGAGGGAGTGTGGAGTGCATTCCAGGGCGAGTTTATGGTGGTGCAGTCTGCTGCCATACCCTCAAAACCAGTCACCCCTGCTTCAACGCAGCCTAAGTGGTTCAGTCGTGACATCGCTTTGGCTATCTAAAATAGGAAAGTAGTGTATAGGAGGGTGAAGACCAATTGTTCCCATGAGAACACTGAAGCGTATGTCTGCCTGTGTAGGGAAGTGAAGGCAAAGGTTAGGCTAGTGAAATGTAACTAAGAACTACGGGTGGCAAGCCTCTGCAAGGGGAACCCTAAGGATTTCTTCAGTTATGTTAATAGTAGAAAGCCCATTAGAAGCATGATAGGTCTGTTAAAGGACTGAAGTGGCATTCTGCAGACCTCTGACGCAGACATCGCTAATGTGCTTAATGAGTACTTTGTGGGAGTGTTCACCAGGGAGGACACCCATGTCATCCCTGAGCCAAGTGTCAGGCACGAATGTGCTGGCTTGGATAGTGTTCAATGTACCGCGACAGTCATTGCTGATAGAATAGACAAACCAAGCACGTTTAAGGCTCCTGGGCCAGACCAGTTTCTCCCCAGAGTGTTGTGGGCAGGGCTGTAGAGTTGGTAAAATTTGCCGATTCTGACCCCAAAAATTTTAACACTCTGACTCCAGAAATCTGACTTGTATAATTACGACTCTGATGGAATGTTAAGGCCAAATTGATTATGATTAGCTTTATTAGGCCAATGGAGAATCATAAACAAGGCATTTCGTCACCACCAAATGACTCATCAGGTTACTTAGTGGCTGTAATTATGCCTTAATGGCTTTTTTCTCTTTATTAAAAAATTACAATAAATCCTAAAATACAAACTGATTGAAGCTTAAAATAAGATTATTATTGGTTTAGCAAATTAATATGTTTTTGTATTATAAACATCTGTAACAAAATGTACTAACCTAAACTGAATTTCTTCTTTAAAAAGAGGATCGCTTCCATTAAATCATCTTTGTGATGCTCTTAAGTCAGAGCAGATGATTTTAAGGGCTGAAAATAAGTGTTCTACACTAATTTGAGTAGGTGGCAAGGCTGTAACAGTCATAGAAGTATCTTGGACTATTTTGGGGTATTTAGCAATTGCTTCTTTCACAGTCAACTTTGATGAATGATCAATCTTTTCCACCTCCAATGATTTATAGAAATTGTTTTTGAATTTATCCAATGCACTCTGGAGGTGTTCCTCCTGTTCCAATTGCCTTTGCTTTGATCATTCTTGCCTGTCCAGATGTTTTTCAAAATCTAATTCTTCATCAGAGCCTGAAATTGTATGACTGCCATGAAGTGGCCCAACTACTGCCTCAGATTCATCATGACCATGATCTCGTGGACCTTTAATATGTATGGCTACATCACATAAGGCAGCTTTGATTTGCTGCGCTTCTGTTAATGTTACTCTGTACATGGCATCAACATATATAGCAGCCAAAAGAATATCATTGTCTAGCAGAAGCTTTTCTCTCTGTATCATTGAATTCCTTATATCATCAGCTAGTATGCCACCAGTTTGAGACAGATGGAAAATAAGCGTCTTCCACTCCTTATAGAATAAGCCAGGAGTCAAATCTTCTGATTGCAATTTTTTTGTCACGTTATAAGGATGGTGAAGTAAGCCCTTGAGTTTTTACCTGATCCCACTGAGCCTCAGTCATGATGACATCCGGGGAGGCCATGTCACTAAGGAAAGGTTTTATTTCAAGAATCCGTTCATTTCCCCCTCTTGTTCCTGCTGTACTGCCACCACTACCATCAGATTTACATGTCACAGGTGATAGTTGTAGTTTTTTGATTTAGAACATTGTTTATGATGTTCTTTCACAGTCACTTCGGTTTGACACAATTGTGAGGCACTTGATAACACCATACTTTTATTTGAGAAATCTCCTTAAAACTAGCCCACACAGGATCTTTAGGTCGATCACTAAGAGGACAGTTTACACTCTTTAAGTTAGGTCTTTTTGACATAGCTATTTTGTTGCTACCAGGTAGCTATCACTGATCAGATTTTTTTCAGATTTTCCATTTCTTCAGAGAAATTTTTCGCAAAAGTTATCACAATTATGAAATTCTAGTATCACGTGCAGTGTTTAAACTGTTACTGTAAGTTTTACCAAGTTTGTTAGTGTTTTTTAGTTTTGGGGTTTTACCAGGGCTAAGTTCGTTAGGGTTTTTCAGTTTTGGGGTTTTACCAGGTCTAAAATCGGCGCTTGGGTAAAACCTGGTAAAAGTACCTGGAGGTTTTACCTGACCAACCTGGCAGGCTGCACCTCTTTTGCATCACTGATTTTTCTGCTGCTCTTTGTATTGGCTGCAAAGGGTGTTACGATACTGTTGTTGTTTACTTCACTGTCCGTGTCTGTTAGCATGATAATGAATAGGAGTGGGGCCAGTACTGTTCCTTGTGGTACTGAACTATGTATCTCTGATTCTGATGGATATACCTTGAATTTTAATGACCTGTAGATGTTCTCTGATGAAGTTGTAGATCCATTTTCCTACTTTGCCTGTTATTCCCATGTGTTTCATTTTATTATACCATGATCACATTAAATTTTGTTGAAAGCTTTATCAAAATCTGTGTATGACATCATAGATGCACTTTAAGACAATAAAAACTATGCTATTGTTATGGTGCTCGGTGATAAGCATGATCTTTCTGATTGGAATTGGTGTTGATTTTTGTTGAATCTTTCCCGTGTCTCCAAGAAGTCATATATTTTCTCTAATTATTCTTTCAAATACTTTGGTAAGATGGGATGTCAAAGACTCTGGTCTCTTGTTTTCTGCTTGAGATTTATCCCCTCCTTTATACATAAGGACAATGTTTGCTCTTTACAAGATACTCAGTATTTCTCCAAAGTCTAGGGATCTTCTCCATATCCAATATATGGGTGTAGCTATTTCATTTTTACAGTTTTTAATCAATAATGCGTTCCATTTGTCTGGACCTGCCACTGAGTGTGATTTCATTTGTCCTATAGCTCGCGCTATATCTTCTGGGGGTGAAATAAAAATCTTTTATACAATCTCCTTGCAATTTCTCTTCAAAGAATGTATTTGTCAGGTAGGCCTATCACTTTCACTTTTTGGGGTACTGAAGACTAATTCATACTGGGCTCTCAATTAGGGATGTGCCGATTTGGCTTTTATTGAATCGGCCTAATTTAAAACTTGGCTGATTCATGACTGCAACTGATGAGTTATCAGTCGCAGTCATGAATTGGCTGATTAAATAAAAACCAAATTGACACATCCCTAATGATGTTATTAGTTGCAGCATGGTTTTCCTTTCCTTACTTTCATAGACCTAGTATTTATGATTGTGTTGCAATTGCGTAACTTGCTAAGTTAGTAAGATATAAACCACAAAAATTACTTGTCACATTTTTTGTTTGGATAATATGCTAATATAATATATCAGACATATTTTCATGGGTTGTTAAACTTCTATGAGGCAAACAGGAACAGAACTCCCAAGAAATGTGGATATGTTACTGTTCCTCCATAATAAATGCAAAAAACTTTTTTTTTCTGTGAAGGGCAAAATATGATAATTAAAACCTACTCTAATAGACTGTTTATTTCCACAACAGTTTTGATGCCCACTGGCATCCTCTTTGGGTGGATACAGAAAAACGAATGAACCAAAAACAAGAGGGAAAACAGTCCAGGGACCATTAAGAAATTCACACTTAGGTTAGATCCCATTCTCCAGACACTGGAAGAGCATTTTTTTTTTTCTGGGGTCGTGGGAATGGGATCTAGCCCAGGTGCGAATTCCTTAATGGTCTCTGGATTGTTTCCTTCTCACCTTTTTCATTCGTTTTTCTGTTTACAATTTCTGTATAATAAACAACAGTGTAACTATCAATGTAGTAATAAATTTATAATTTATGTAATAAATAATAATGCAATATTAAATATAATAAATTTAATAATAAGTGTAATAATAATGTAAAAAAAATAATAGAATCTGTATGTATAGAACAAGATAGTTTAAATTTGTGCGAATGTACTTATAAGTAGGGTCCCTTTAATAAAAATGCCCTTCCAGTGTCGGGAGAATGGGATCTAACCTAGGTATGAATTTCTTAATGGTCCCTGTCCAGACTGTCTTCCCTTTTGTTTTTGGTTCATTCATTTTTCTGTATCCACCTGAAGAGGATGCCAGTGGGCATCAAAACTTGTGGAAATAAACTCCAGATGTCTAATGGAGTGGGTTTTAATTATCATGTTCCTCCATCTTAATGTGCCAAAACTAGAAAACTTGTAGTTGTATTCTGTAGTCTTTACTTCTGTAGCTAGTTTTAAGACTTTAGCTTATATACTATGTATTTTTGTTAGTTTAATATTCATAACATTTAACAAATAAAGGCAAAACCTATATTGTATGTAGCAAAAAGGTGTTTACTTTTATTTGTAGCAATTTGAAATAAAATTTTTAAACATAGCTACAGCCAGTTAGTTATAAACGAAGTAGCCTGAAGAGTCACGTGGCGGTGATGAAATGTCTAGAATTGGCTAAGCCCGATTCTCAACATGAAAATTGGCCAATTGCTGATTTGCTACAAAAAAAAAACAAAAAATTGGCTGGCTGATTAAATCAATACACCACTACTCTATCAATATTTTACATATTTCTTTTAGATTGTTGGTTAGTTCATTATTTACTTTCCTTAAGGGCCTGAATAAGTAGGGCATGGTTCTGATTAATCAGTTATTTTTTTTTTAAATTTAATCATTAATTAAAATATTTTTTAGAAAATTATGAAATTATTAATTTTCCTCATAATTTCACCAGCATTTTACCTTAAATTTTGTAATGTATCATTTTGAATTTGGCACCTTTTTGCGTGTATAAACTGTCTAATCCACCCATGCCTGATTTCTTGAACTAAAGCAAACTAAATGTTTGAGCAAAATGTTTTCTTCGGTCTTATCTCGCGCATCAAACAATAAAGCTCTTACTCTTTTCAGAAGTATTTAATTTCTAATAATTTTTAATGTTAATCATTGATTAATTAGAAAATTTCATCATTCATCACTTTCCTAAAAATGATTAACTGTGCCCTATGCCTGATAGTAGTGCACATTTTTTTTTACTTTTTGCATAACTATAGAAGTATTTTGGATTCTCCTTTTATTTCTACTGCCTTTTCCTCTTCCCACTCTGAATGGCCCTATTGATACTCTCCAGCTTTTCTTGTATTACGTTCCTGGTATTGTTACCCCCTGCAATTTACTAACTACTTTGCTACTCTCTCTCTTGTGTAAGATTGTTTGCTTTTCTCTTGAACCAGTTCCTCTTTTGTTTTGGCTGTGCTTTTGGAGCATATTTTTCTAAAATTTCCAGTCTGTCTTCTAAGATTAACATTTCTTCGGTTGTTTTATTCTCAAAAACTGGTTTCCACTCTATTTGGTCTGTGTGATCTGATTGCTTCCCAATTTATAGTCTTGGCGTTGAAGTTAAAAGTCCCAAATTTGCTTCGTTCTTCAGTATGGGTATTATCTTTAATGTTTTTTCCATATCTGTTGATATCTCAATTATGTTGTAGTCTGAGATAATAGTTGGAGTTATTTTTATATCAACAATCAAGTTTGTGTTATTTGTAAATGGGTCATTCCATGACAAATCATGCAGTGGTCAAAACCACACCCTCATAAATTTTTCTTAAATTTGGTTTGTAGAATGGTCTGTGCTAGGAAGTACCAAATTTCAAATATCAGCTCATTGGAGTTATGGTTCGAAAGTTATGCTCCCCCCTTTTTGGGGGGGAGGGGGATGAAAATTATAAATATTCAAACCACCATAGTCCCTAATTGACATAGAACAGTGATTTAAAGTGTTTATGAAAGATAATTGCACACAACAAATTAGCATAAGTAGAAAAAATGGCTAAAATTAACAAAAAAAGTTACACTTTATTCCATTTGAAGGGGTCCTGCTCCCCCTAAATTACAGATTTTTCAAAATTTTCATATATACAAAAAATGAGTTTCTACCTTATTCTATCAATACTAGCTAAAGTGGGCCCTACAGGCCCATTTAGCTACGCCTGTGGTGCTGGGGCCTTTGGCCTCAGTAATTGGGGAGCTGCCTGCCCCCCTCAGTTACTGGGGAGTCAATTATTCAGTCAATAAAACTATAGAAAAGAATGCAGCCATAAAAATCTTAAGCTTCACAAATCTTGATATAATGTTTAGTCTGTAATGGTTGCAGCACCAGTATGAAAGTGCATAAAAAAACTCATTTGGTAAATTTTTGAACTTAGCCGCAGATTAAATTTCGGCTCAAAGCTGAATGCAAAAGCAAATATTTTTTACACTTTTTAAAATTATAATTAAAAGTAGAATTCATTACTCCTTTTTCTAATGCATTAAAATACAAATTGCCCATATATATCAAGAATCTTCTTCTCTTTTCGAGCATGACAGACTGACACACATTCCTGGGTGTTTATAGTATTAATATGAAAAGAAATGTGTATATATTTGCATATAAAATAGGTATTCACAGATTTCAAAATGGTTACTTTTACTTAAAAGACTAATTTTTACAAATTCATGTAAGCTGTTAGGTAATTAATACATTGCAATTTACACATGGTGCAATAATTTTTAATGCTAATAATCTATACCTACCTAAGCTTATATATAGTCAATTTTCAACAGATTTTTATCCTAGTTTTGGTTCCAAACTCCCACTAAGTTCTTGAACTTGCTTTGGATTGAAGGAGTAAATAATCTTGACACCAAATATCAAGCCTGGTGTTATCATGATAAAAATCATATCACTTTGTTTTATCCAGCAAACATCCTCTTTCATCGGAAAATAATACTGAGTGGTAGATCCTGATGAGGTGAGGAAACTGATTTTATAATCACCAGATTCTTCTGAAGTGTCTAAAATAATTCCAAACCAAACTTTATCATATTTACAGGCAACATACTACCCAATTTGATGATAGTCTTTTTCAACTAGTTGACTGTCTTTATCTGGTTCAGCCCCAGTACTTATTCTAAACAACTTACAATTATCAGAATTGGATGTCTGATAAGCTTGTATTAGGTGTTCTGACTCTGGTACAAACCTGTGGAAACCCTGTATACCTTTAACAGGTAAAACTTCATTAAACCTACTAGAAAGATTGAATTTATCAACATGAACCTCCTCCTTTGTAACATACAAACAAATAATTGAATTAAAGTGTTCAGTGCAAAAATCATAGAAAGCTCTTGGTGATCAGTATGTTGCAAACTAGCCTTTGCTACAACTCTCTTAATAGTTCCTCCAATACCATCACAAGCATTTTTCCCATGACTTGTGGCAAAGAAATTCCACTCAGCCTTCACACCAAAATCCTGTTCATGATAGCATAGATTGCTGAAATTATTTGTTTTTGTATTGGCCTCCACACCCATCAGAGAAATTACTTTTTGTACGTTGGGGAATTTGTTTAATATCCTTCATTAAATATTGCTGAAAAGTGTGAACTGCTGATGTTGAGTGCTTAAGACAATCGCTAATAATACAGTAACTAGTATGAATTAATTCCTCATCCTTCATGTGATGCACCGCAAATGGATGGAGGGTCACCTGGTCATTTGTCCATTGAAAACTTTGTGGTTCATCTTGAGTGATGAATGAATAGTTTTCTGCAAAATCCCCTAGCACAAGCAAGTATTTCATCACAGTGAAGATTGTTTCATAGTCTTCAAATACTGAGTCTGCAAAAACCCAATGTAGTGGTGCCTAGTAAGAGAGAAAATGTTTTCTGAAAGGTATTCAATAAATTCATCTGGAGAAGCTATATGAGTTTCCAATGTTGATCTATCTGTGTTAGTCCACTGAACATATTTGACAGAATCTCTGCTTGTCAAGGAAGGTATAGTATTTAAGAAATTAAATATGCTTATGCTACCAGGACATTCTCGACATTATGTAACATGCATGTAGAAGAATTTATATAACAAACACTTTTTTCCATAAGTGTGTAATAGGTTAAGTTTTTCTCAGTAATTGCTGATATCATGAGTTTAGGATTCTGGTGGTGGGTGCAAACACAAACTGAGTGGGTTCCTTTGCCTCCAGCAATTACACACCATTTAGGCCTCAGATTGGCAAAGGTAGAAAACCCTATGCTATTATCATTTTCTTTATATTTTGAATATAATTCTTTTAAATTTCCTAGTAAGACTTTTTGCTTGTACTCTTTTTCACCATCTTTATTTCTTATGCTAACAATCAGATTTCCCTGCACACAAACGACTGACTTCATCATCATTGTAGAATTCCTTTATTTCAGAGATTATATCTTGTTAGTTTTCTTCCTTTACTGTAGATAGGAATCTGTGGCATAATATACATAGTTCAAAGTCATCTCATTAATTATTTTTAGTTTCTTACCTCTCTAAATCTGCTTCTTTGAGATGCTATTTACTCAGTGGCTCACCAACATCTTGAACTTCAATGGCAAATACAGTTTCCAACTTCCTCTTGAGGAAGGTTGAAGCTTTTTTGTATTTTTGTGAAACTGCCTTTGATCTGCTTCCACTACTCAGGGCATCTGAAAAATATTTGAAATACAATTAATTAATAAATATAAGTATGACATATCTAGTGGCAACAATCTGAACTTCTGAGCTGAAGTATATTTTTTAGATAATTTCATATATGTATTAGGTATAAGAACTATATCTGAATTAAATTTCAGCTGACAGTATAAAAATGCATTATCTGTACACATTAATAGCTAGTTACTTACGTAATTTCACTGGGGTAACATGAAGTTGCTCCAAAGTTGCATTAAGATCTTCTCGTTGAATATATATCTTTATCCATTTCAGTACATTTTCTTGGCATTCTTTCTGGGGACATGTCAGGTGAAGTAGTTGTACTTTCAGTACTACTAGTTATTGCTTCTGGCAGTCTGAATAATTCTTCAGGTTTTGCGCGTTAATTAATTTCAGACAATTTATACAAACTTCTGATTCATCACTGAAATTATATTTAGGGTCACTATTTTCAACAAGCTTTGGAAGTGGCCTAAAGTTTCGCAGAATAGGCTTTTTGTGCAGTTCAAAAGGGTTGCAACAGCACTTGTTATAGCTTTTATGCGTAGACATTTTCATCAAACACTTTTACTTATTTGAAGCACTATGCATATATGTACATAAATCTGTTCAAAATGAAAAAAAATATGTACATTAAATGAGAACACAGTGAATGCTTTGCGCATCACAGAAAACAAACTAAAGATCTCTCTAGTTAGGCAATAGTTATCCTGGGTAGGATTGCCACTTTTTTAATGTCTACATTGGATTTTTTGTTCAACCAATTTACCCACCAATCGAATGGGGATAGATTTTTTATGGTAGGTTCTAGTGTTTTATGTTTAGTTCTTAGAATACTAGTTTAACACATGTATTTACATTTTTAACAAGTACACCAATTTATATACCAGAAGTCAGTGAGAATGTTGAACAGTTTGTTAGAAATTGTCTCGAGGGAAAGTAGTCATTTTCAAATCTGTAAATACCTATTTTATATGCAAATACTGTACACATATTTCTTTTCATATATTGATAGAATAAGGTTGAAACTCATTTTTTGTATATGAAAATTTTAAAAAATCTGTAATTTAGAGGGATGGGGGGAGGACACCTTCAAATGGAATGGAAGTCATAATTTTTTTGTTAATTTTAGCCATTTTTTCTGCTTATGCTAATTTGTTGTGTGCAATTACCTTTCAGACACACTTTAAATCACTGTTCTATGTCGATTAGGGACTGAGTTATGGTGGTTTGAAAATTTCGTTTTCACCCCCCCCCCCCCCTCCCCCCAAAAAAGGGGGGAGCATAACTTTTGAACCATAACTCCGATTGAGTTGGTATTTGAAATTTGGTACTTACTAGCATAGACCATTCTATAAACCAAATTTAAGCAAAATCTGAGGGTATGGTGGACTTTTTTTTTTTTTTTAAATGAGTCCAATACCAGATCTTGGCAGTTGTCTGGCATCTTCTGTTCTCTTGTCAACATCAACTCGTTTGATAGATTAATCAACATTTTTGCTTGCTTCTGGTCTTCTCTTGTGCCCTCCTCGTATAGGTTGTATAGGTTTAATTGATGTTTTTATTTACTTTATTTTGACATATGCCGCGACTTCACTGCTAAAAAGAAATACCACTGTGTGCAGTATAGGACTATAGGTTCATTCAAATATTGACACTGATTAACTGCAGGATTTTTGTGGTAATACCACTTTTATTTGGACTTCAAACGAAACATTTGCAACTGTCACCAGGCAGAAAGACACATATATGTATGTATGTTGTGAGCGCTACCTCTACCGCTACTTGGGCTGAAATGTAGTGGCGCTACCTCTACAGCTATTCATTTGGAAAAGTAGCGCCCTACTGCTACTTTTGAAAAGCATTCAAAATTTGGAATAATAATTCCCCAGTGTGTGTGTGTGTGTGTGTGTGTGTGTGTGTAATTTGTGCAAATATTAGAAAATAGCTGAAGCTAACAGTAGCTCCTAGCCCTCCCCATCGTGCACGAATTTCAACCCCACGAAAATGTTACCTTATATATGTCGACTCCCTAATTTTTGCCTAAGAATTCAGTCTTAAAAACTCGACCTATACACGAGTAGTGATGTTAAAAAACCTTTTTTTTTTTGTGTCCATGTTTTTTTGTCGTTTTTTTTTGTTTTTTATTGTTTTTTTTTTTTTTAATAATTAATATAGATATTGCCAATTTAATTATAAGGTATGCTTTTGCAATGATATATATTATAAAAAATAAATAAATAAATAATAAAATAGGCCATATGGTACCAGTATAGAATGTCCTTTTCAGCCTATTTACAGAAAAAACTGGCCTCTTTCTTGCACTGAAAGTCTTGTATCTTGAGATCCGTTAAACTTGCGAGAACACTGGCTGGGAGCTGAGTGCCCATTGTCCAACCTTTCCAGGACTCTCCCATCCATGCCTTGGATTTTGAATCTCCCACTTAACTATCCTTTAGAGTCTGAGTTTAGACCCACGATGACATATTTCCCCCCCGAGACCATCCATATATATACATACACATACACATACCCATATACATATACATATACATATATACCAATATATACATAAATACTTATATACACATATTTATATCTATTGTATACCCCATACACACGCATACATCCAGAATTCCAGATACATACGCATGCACTCACATATATACCTGCACAAACTCATACACCTCTATTTCACCCTTTCATTACCTCCGAGATCATTTAGCACATACAGTAATATCCATACAGCCAAAAGAAACCGATTAAGCACAGACAGAGCAGCAAAGCTAGTATTTATATCCCAAAATGCAAAATTCCAAGAAAGTGAAGTAAAACATGGTGCTACATTGGCTTCATCAACATCCAAATCTGCAATAAATACCAGTACCTGTGATATTGAAACTATTTGCTTTAATCAATCTAGTGATAATGATTCTTCAATGGAAATAGAATCAGATAATGAAAGTTAAACAGCATTAGGTTAACACAAAGGTTAAAGAAAGAGATGAATATTTTTATTTTTCTATTTGGAATATATACCCTATATATATATATATATATATAAGGAAACACAAAGTCCGAGCGCTTTCGTGATATATTCACATTATCAAGGAGGAACAGAAAATATTTTCCTATTTTCTGTTCCTCCTTGATAATGTGAATATATCACGAAAGCGCTCGGACTTTGTGTTTCCTTTTCCCTGTGGTTGTTTGCTTATTAATAAGATAACATGTTATTTTGTGATTTTAGTGCATATACTGTATATATATATATATATATATATATATATATTATATATATATATATATACATAAGGAAACACAAAGTCCGAGCGCTTTCGTGATATATTCACATTATCAAGGAGGAACAGAAAATATTTTCCTATTTTCTGTTCCTCCTTGATAATGTGAATATATCACGAAAGCGCTCGGACTTTTCCTTTTCCCTGTGGTTGTTTGCTTATTAATAAGATCACGTGTTATTTTGTGATTTTACTGTATATACGGTATATATATATATATATATATATACATAAGGAAACACAAAGTCCGAGCGCTTTCGTGATATATTCACATTATCAAGGAGGAACAGAAAATATTTTCCTATTTTCTGTTCCTCCTTGATAATGTGAATATATCACGAAAGCGCTCGGACTTTTCCTTTTCCCTGTGGTTGTTTGCTTATTAATAAGATCACGTGTTATTTTGTGATTTTACTGTATATACGGTGTGTATATATATATATATATATATATATATATATATATATATATATATATATACACTGGTATTCTTGCCAATCACAATTATATATATTGTTTATACCAGTATTATGTATTTTTTATGTATATTATACCAGTACCTGTGATATTGAAACTAGCATATATGCTCTACCCAATCTAGTGATGATTCTTCCATGGAAATGAAGGTTAAACAACATTAGGTTAACAAAAAGGTTCAATAAAAGGTGAATATTTTTTTTTTCTATCTGGAATATATATACTGGTACTCTTGCCAATCACAATTATGTATATTGTTTGAAACGAGGAAGAATGTTTCATGTTCTAGTTAAAAAATATATATGAAGTTCAACGAAGAAAAATTCCAACTTCTAAGATATGGTAATAACAAAGAGCTACAGAAAAAAAGGGTACAAAACTCCGCAAGCCAAACAGATAACACCAAATCCACAAGTCAGGGATCTTGGAGTAATAATGTCGTCGGATGCAGAATTCAGAGAGCACTATAAAATCAAAATCACAACGGCTAGAAAAATAATGGGAATCATCTGGAGGAGCTTCCGCAGCAGAAAAGCAAACATCATGCTCAAATTATGGAAGTCTAGTCCTCCCAATAATTGAGTATTGCTCAGTACTCACAAGCCCACACA
Organism: Bathynomus jamesi; assembly: GCA_023014485.1. Lineage (NCBI taxonomy): Eukaryota > Metazoa > Arthropoda > Malacostraca > Isopoda > Cirolanidae > Bathynomus > Bathynomus jamesi. The sequence continues at coordinate 787,317 of JAJOZX010001256.1, forward strand.
GAAAGAGACATTGCGAGCATTGAAGCTATACAAAGGACTTTTACGTCTAAGATAGAGGAAACGGAAGGTGAAGACTACTGGTCTCGACTACAATCCCTGGAACTCTACTCTCTTGAAAGAAGGCGAGAGCGGTACACAATAATATACATATGGAACATACTTGAGGGCTCTGTCCCTAACCTCAGAAATGAAATAGAAACAAACTGGAATGAGAGAAGAGGCAGATTTTGTACGGTCCCAGCTGCGGTGGGACAAGGAGCCATGAAAACGAGGATGGAAAATACCCTCAGAATACGGGGCCCAAAGCTTTTCTATGTCCTTCCAAAAGAAGTGAGGAATCTCCAGCACACCAACCTGAATAACTTCAAGAACCAGTTGGACAGATTCTTGTGCAAAGTCCCTGACCAGCCATGCGTGGCTGGCTACGAGGGCAGGAGGCGAGCAGAGAGCAATTCCCTCCTTCACCAAGTCCCGCAAATGAGGCGGGATGCTGCAGAGGGGTCGACCGCAGGTCGATCCTGAACCGTCGTTCAAACTCAACAAAAGCAAAAGTAAACATATAAAAAATGAGGGTTTGTTTTTCCTTTCTATTATATACTTTTTGTGTGATTCAGTTTTTCTAAAAGATGACTATATATACTAGGTATAACCGTATAAGCATGGTAGTATAGTAAATTATAGGTAATACTAATATACTTATTAGATTAAAGGAAGAAAAATATGGAATAAGTTTAAAACAAAAAAAACAAAAAAACAGTATCTTCGTTTTAAACAAAAAAAACGACACAATAAAAAACGACTCACATCACTATACACGAGTAATATATATATATATATATATATATATATATATATATATATATATTAAAACAATCCCTTAAATGTGTGAACAGAAATGCATTGTAGGTTATCTTTACGATGTATCCGATTCAATACGAAGGATAGCTAAAGAGTCGAGACTCTTTTCTGACATCACTGACCGTAAATAGTTCTTTAGTCGTCGCAGTACAGAAAAAGATCTTTCGGCAGAACAGTTAGAAGCTGGTGTACATAGGAAGATCCTGAGCGCGCAATATCAACATGTAAACTTCTTTCAGTCCTTTTGCTTGGATCATCTCGCTCATCTCAAGAATGCTCGTAGGAGTTTTCTCCAAATTCGGAAGAAACCCACAGAAATGAAGACACTCGTTAACAAATGCTTCCGCTAAGTCATCCTTGCAAAATTCCCAAAGTTTAATAGCATTGGCAGTTATATCTGTCGGATTCAAGGTGGTGACTTTTGTAAAAAATGCAAACCATGCATGGAGGTTTTCATACGCATCTTTGCGACCGTTTAATTCCGACAATAGTCTGTCAAGTACCACAAGATAAGTATTAATGAAGTTCTTCCGTCCATCTAATTCTACCTCGCCTTCGCGAGTTTCATCGACTCGAAGTTTTTCTTTATTTTTTTCTTTTCATTGTAACTTCATATTCGCGGATAGATGACTTCTTAATTGCTGTTGCTTCATAAAAGTCGAAGTTGTCTCTTGCATCTTTTACATAGAATGTCAATGATGCACACAGTTCTGCTACGACACCAAGATCAATGTTAACTGCTTGGAACTGTTTACTAGTAGCATTGAACCTTTCCAGAATGTCACCCCACATTTAAAGAAAGAATTGTTGTTTCAAGGCATTGCAGTTGATTGAGGTAGCCTGATGCTTCACTGCGTGTGCAAGGCTTTTCTGATTCATCTTCAATGGACGTAAGTGCCTCCTATAACCTCTTCCCAGTCTTTATTGAGACTCCTACACGCTTCTTCATGGGCTGACCATAGTGTCTGATAAGCTCTTTACTGTTAACATTTTCAGATTTGGTAAAATGATTTTGTAGTATTTCCCAACTGGTGAATGGAGGCAATGAAGAACACGTAAAGATTTTGGAGAAGTGCGAAAAAAATCAATGGCTTCCTTACAGCAACTTGCGGCATACTGTCCAATTAAATTTAATGAGTGTGCAGAGCAGGGTACGTAAACTGCTACTGGGGACGGTTCTTTTATTCTGCCTCCCAAGCCAGAGTAAGTCCCTGACATGTTGGGAGTGTTATGATACGACTGTCCTCTGCAGTTTGCAATGTCGAGATCATACATTTTTAATATGCTGGAAACGGAGTTGAAAAGCTGCCCTGATTTGTGGCCTACGTTGGGAAGGAATGCCAAAAATCGCTCTATGGGATGCCCATCTTTTTTTTACACATCTCGGAATAACAAAGTTCATCGACATGTGATATGTCCTGGGTGGAGTCCACAATAATTGAATAGTACTTCGCACATTTCACTTCCTCAGTTATTTGCTTGGTAACTTTGTCAGCCATTAGTTTGATGAATTGCTCACATGTAAACGAAGACAAGTATGAGATATGAACTTTTCCTGGATTTTTGTATTTTGCATATATGTTCCACCAGAAAAGGGTCAAATTCAGCAGAAAATTGAGCCTGTTCTCTCCGAATACATTATAACTATGTTCTCTTCACCTTCTTTCCGTTGACAAGCTGTGTTTCAAATAAGGTTTTACAAAAATCAATCTTTCACCAAAACGTCTTTGATTGAGAAAAGTTAGTTTTCTAGGTCCTGATTTATGCCATGCTCTGACACATAATTACGTGTAGCATCATTAACTGCCCATAATGCTGGGTCTTGTCCAATGGAAGTATTGCTGAAGGTAGTTGTGATGCTACCTACATCACAAGACAGTATAGGGTAGGCAGGATTCGTGAACTCGACCAGATAATCTAAAATTACTAGGACCTTCATTAACATTTTGATCTTGGAAACTCCTAATCTCGGTACATTCTAATTCTTTTAAAAGAACATTCGGATTTGTTTCAACATTTTTGCTCTATATCAGATTTCTTGAAGAAAGTATTAATTTTCGCCGTTTTGTCAGACACCGTTGTTTTTCATCTTTCTCCAGAGCTCTCTTCTTATACTCCGAGTCGCTTTGTCATTTTCTCCCATCACTCATCTGAAAAAACAAATAATCTGAAATTAATTAAAAATATAAATATATTTTAAAATAGAAATATATTATCAAAATTAATAAAATATATTATAATTATATATTTAAAAAAAAAATAGCTCAGCCAGGCTGAGTAGGTCTCTAACAGCTAACTACATATAGGCAGTTAAGTTAACATTAAAAATTCAAAATTGTCTTAAAAACTGCCTCCTTACCTTGTATAAATACCATTACTGTACTAAACTGAGATAAACACAATCTTGTCTTTAAATTTTAAATGTTGTCCAGTTTCAAAGTTGCAAAATAGAAAAAATATAAATTCAATTTTATAGAGAACCTTAAACAAGATAATTGGCCAATTTTTGGCTTGATACTCTGTAAAGTGTAAACAATAAATCTTAAATAAAATAAAAATTAGCTTTAAAATAGATATTTTTAAAAATAGATATTAAAATTAATAAAATATATTTAGACGAAGGACCAACTTTGAAATCGACTTCCTTCAAATGCAATGAGGTTTTTTTAAGTGGTACTAACTTTCCGTTTTTTTAGCTAAAAAAAAATGCCAGAAATTTTGGATTTTTTCCCTACCTAAAAAGTGCTTTCTTGTTCATTTTCTTGTTACAACTTTTCCTCCAGAATTTTACTGTCCTCAAAATTTTGCTGCCCTGGGTCATGGCCCATTTGGCCCATATGTAAATACGCGCCTGCCCAAACGCCTTTCCCATCGTAGTGAGGTCGCGTCAGAAAGTTTTTTTATTCAGCATGTGCCAAAGAAGGGTGGCCACTCTCAACCCCCCAACTATCGTCCAATTGCTTTGATTTCTTGCCTTTCCAAAGTTTTTGAATCTATCCTTAATAGGAAGATTCTTAAACACCTTTCTTCTCACACTTTTTTCAGATCGTCAGTATGGATTCCGCGAGGGACGCTCTACTGGCGATCTTCTCGCGTATCTCTGACTCTTGGTCACCTTCCTTTCGGGACTCTATCAAAAGCTTTTGATAGTCTCTGGCGCATATCTTTAGTTTCCAAACTGCCCTCCTTCGTTTTCTATCCTTCTATCCGTTCCTTCATCTCTAATTTCCTTTCTGGCCGATCTAGTGTATAGCTGCAGTCGTAGATGGCCACTGTTCTCGTAAAGCTATTAACAGTGGTGTTCCACAGGGTTCTGTCTCGTCACCCACTCTTTTCCTTTTGTTAATTGATGATCTTTTAGTTCGCACTCCTATGCCGATGATTCTCTACTTCTCCACCCGCTTCCCAAAGCGTCCCTCACGGCAGTCGCTTCATGATCCGCGTGAGGTGGCTATGGGGCACCTGACCCTCTGATCTTTCCGCTATACCCGATTGGGGCAGAGAAAACCTCGTGGCTTTCAATGCCTCTAAAATTCGGTTCCTCCATCATCTGTCTACTCGTCACAATGTTCAACAAAACAACTCGATCTTTCCTCTTCTCTTAACATTTTTGGCGTTTCCTTTTCTCGTGATCTTTCCTCGAAAGATTACATATACTCTTTCCAAAACAGCTTCCAAGAGGTTAGGTGTGCTGTACCGCTTCCGCAGGTTCTTCACCCCCACTCATTTGCTGTCTCCGTAGAGGGGTCTTGTCCGCCGCTGTATGGAGTATGCTTCTCGTGTGTAGGGTGGTTCAACCCACACAGCCGTACTTGACCAGGTGGAATCAAAGGCCTTTTCGTTTCGTCAATTCCCCGCTTCTTACTGATTGTCTTCAATCTCTCTTCGCCGCAGTGTTGCCTCTCTCTCTCTCTCTCTCTCTCTCTCTCTCTCTCTCTCTCTCTCTCTCTCTCTCTCTCTCTCTCTCTCTCTCTCTCTCTACTATCGCTATCATAACGGACATTGCTCTTCTGAACCCTAGCTGCATGCCTCCTCCTTTAAGGAGAGCACGCAGTACCAGACTTTCTACACTTTCTCATTCCTTTTCTGTCCAATTATCTAATGCGAGGGTTAATCGGTATTTTCAGTCTTTATCTACTCAACCGGTCAACTCTGGAACAACCTTCCTCAATCCATCTTTCCTCCTGTCTGACCCCATCTTTCAAACGCAGTTTCTAGGCATCTCGAAAACCCCGGACCTTGATTTTGGCTTTTTCTTCTATGGGAGGGGTGCTTTTGGAAGTATTTGCCCTTGGCCCTTCCTGCATAAAAAAAAAAAAAGGTAGGAAGCGCTTCAGTTGCTCACATTCACTTCATCAGCTGACATGATAATGCACATGCCTCAGAGCAACGTCATCCACAGCCCAGCCCCGCCCCGCAGACTACTACACGGTTTACCTAGACCGCTTCACACACACATTGCCAGCCTGTCGCCCCCCCTTTATATATAAGGGTGTCCCAGGAGGAAATGTCAAGCATGCACCATTTGACTCTGGGTATTTCTAAGTAGAAAGTATTATATCGACATGTGCCTGATTCCCAACCGTTACCGAGATACAGGCCTCTACGGTTTCCGGGAAGGTGGATTGGACGTGGAGGACCTGTGGCATGGCTCCCTCGTTCGACTGACTTATCTCCGCTAGATTTTTTTCTCGGGGGGGTTCTTGAAGAGTAACGTTTATCAGCGGGGTAAGCCCGAAACTAGGGAGCAATTGGTTGCACGTATACAGGATGCGTTTATAAACCTCAGAAATGAACCTCCGCGTTTTCCTTGGCAAGACTTGATGGATCGGAGGCTCGCCGCGTGCATTGAAGGAGTGGGTCACTTTGAAACCATTCTGCAATAAGTGCAATAGTGTATTGTATGTTTGTACTTTTTGTAAACCACAAGTGTCATTAAATAGTATCTAAGATCGCCTTTTTATTATGTTTTAATTACCCAAATGTAGAGGCCTGTATCTCGGTAACGGTTGGGAATCAGACCCATATCGATATAATACTTTCTACTTAGAAATACCCAAAGAGTGAAGTGGTGCATTCTTGACATTTCCACCTGGGACACCCTGTATATTATATATATATATATATAGGGTGTCCCATAAGTCCGGCATCATAGGAAAAATAATAAAAAAGCAAAACAAAAGGTTTTATTTACAGAACGTGCTCAGTATGTCCACCATTGTTTTCACTACACAAATTCAGACGTGATACCCAGTCAGCAAGCACACGGTGAATAATGTCAGGAGTAATGGTGTTACATACCCCAATAATGCGTTGCCGCAAATGTTCAACACTCCTAATTTTCTCTGCGTATACCAGCGCTTTCAAGTGGCCTCAGAGATAAAAATCTAGTGGCGTGAGATCCGGCCTTCCAGCTGGCCATTCCACAGGCCCTCGACGTCCTATCCAATGACCAGGGAGTTGTTGGTACGGGTATTCCCTTGTGTGCTGTAATGTGCAGGAGCGCCGTCTTGCTGGAACCATGGGAAATTTCTTCCTTCGTTCAAGACATTGGGAAATGCTTCTTCCTTGAGCATACGTAGGTAGGTGCCTCCAGTGACATGTTCATCGAAAAAGGGGGGGGGGGCCTATGATGCGATCCTTCCAAATGCCACACCATACCATCACCCGAGATGCACCTTGTTCCTTTGAAGAGGTATACCAGTGAGGGTTGTTTTGAGACCAGTAGCGGGTGTTCTGTCGATTTACCTCGCCATTTCCATAAACAGCCTCGTCACTGAACAGAATGGTGGACGGGAAATTGGCATCCCGAGCATAAGAAAAATATGAATTTCTCCTATGATGCCGGACTTATGGGATACCCTGTATATATAATATATAATCAGTGGCGTGCGGTGGGTGTCTCCACAGGGTAACCGGTAGCTGCAAATATACATACATAACTTTATTAGTTTTCGACTACTGTAGTAATATATTGACTTTTTGTAATTTGACCTTTAACTGGGTAGGCGGCGAATGCCTCCCCTTACCCTAACTGCACGCCACTGATAGATAGATATATCGATCTATCTTGGTTTTGCTTCCGCCCGAATTGTTCACTGACGAAGGTCAAGCTCATTGCTCCATCTTATACCTACAGCTTAACGTGTGGAATTCGAATCACGACCCACCACGGATGGTCAGAAATTACAAAGTCCTCGCCTGGACTCGGTCTCATGACCTCCCAATCAGCAGCAGCAACCCAGCGTCTTAACCAATAGGTCACCCAGGATGAACAGCTGGGTTTGCTGCGCGGCTACTGCCGTCACCGGATATCGAATCCGTGGCCGGTGGATTCGTACTCAACTATGCACTACAGAGACGTAGCAATATAATACAGATTATAGAAGGTTGATGGGTTTTCGCTGATCGATGGGAAGAGGTGTTATATCATTTACCACGACATAGATGCAGGGTATTGACCCCTGCAGAAGAGGTGTTAATAGGGGAGGATTGGCGCAGTATTGGTTACTTGAGGCGAGTTTAAACAAAGTTAATTGAGACGTTAGAGAAAAAAAAAAAATCCTTATTTAAACAAGAATACGTTTCGGTCCTCGGAACTGGACTAAGGTCCCCAACCCTCGTGTTCCATCCGAAAGCAGGAAGGGGACTGCCTCTACTTTGACTCTTGTCTCGTTTATTAATTGAGGATGGTTCCAATTTGTTTGATCGAAACGCATTTTCCATATGGTTTATATAGACGAGGAAGGTTTTAAGTTTTATGCATGAATGCTGTTGGTCGGTGTGGTTATTTATTTAAAGGGACATTGGTACAAAGATGAAATTAACTTTTCGAAGTATTAATTTCGAATGAAATAGAACGAAACTTGACTGAAAAATAGGACCTGCAAACCTAAAATAAATGGACGTGCGGCATCTCGTCAATATGAACTTCTCTCAACTTGTCCTTAGGTTAGGTTAACGAGTGTGTCGACAATGTCGCTTTGATGATAGGTGTGTAAGTCCAGTTAAAGAAAGTATGAGTAAAAGAGGTATGGCTATGGCATACGCGTGTGTGTGTGTGCGCGCGCGCCGCTTGAATACCTTGTCATCGCGACAGGAACGTTTGTGTACCGACATTAGCAGTATCACAGTCAAGCTTTTCACTCCACCTTAAACCTACAGTTTAACGTGGAATCCGAACCACGCCCTACCAGCAGCCCAGAATCTTAACCACTAGGCTACCCAGGGTACCCATTTATATACCAACCACTTTTCTTTATTGTGCGGAAGGATGAACAGCTGGGTTTTGCTGCGCGCCGGCTGCCGTCACCGGGTCTCTATCCCGGGACCGATGGATTCGTAGTTAGCACCGCTAACCACTACACCACCGAGGCGCATTGATAAGTTAGTTTATTTAAATTAGGTTAAATGTCGTTTTTTCTACCTATTCTGTCAAAGCGGTCGCTTGAAATGTAGGTCTGTCGTATGCCTTATTCGATGAATAATAATTACAGTAGTCTCCCAAGTGGAAATGTGTGCCGCGCTCATAGAATAATAAAAATAATTTCTGGAAGGGCCAAAGTAGGTTAACCCACCCCCATCCTCTCTTGGTATAATGGGCCCCAATATTGTCCTGTTACATTTTTTATTTACATTCTCGGTGTGAATGAAATAACGTTTTCTTTTTTGCTTTTTATTTGCACGTTTTCTTTAGGGGGAACTTTAAGAAACTTAATATCGAATATATTTTTTCTTTTTTTTTTCTCAAATATGTTGGAGAAATATTTGAAAGAAAAATCTTCATTAAATTCTTGTCTTGTTTTTAGTTTTGTTCTGTATATTAAATTGGTGTGTATGTTTGCGTGTGTGTGTGTAATTATAGTCTTACATTTTAATATGAAATGTGTGTAAATATTTTATTCTGGGGACATTTCGTCGGATAGCAACATTTGGCAATCTCGCCATTAAATGAACCAATGGAGGTTCGCTGACTTCTTTGCTAGTCTTCAAACTGTGTTCGATGGGTAAACGTGTATTAAGTTAAGTGTTATTTTTTTTTTTTTGAGCATTTTATTCCGTTAAATTTTGTATACAAATTTATTGATACAAACCTACATTCATAGGATTAATTCGTACACTGTACGCGCATGTAAGTAAAAATTAGTGTACACAGTATTTTAAAGAGTAGTTAAAGGTTTTTTTTTTTATTTTAGCTATCTCCTTTAAAATTGTAATAATCTTTCTATTAAACTAATTTGTTTTTAAGTTTGTAAAGTTAAGGGTTGCCGTGCCCTCTCTCCAGTTTGATTTTCTTTATATTTTGTGTTGCGTTCGTATTTCTCGATTGTGGAGAGTGGCAATGATTGTAGAGACGTCACACCAGTAGCCAAAAGACCGTTTGTGTAAACAATTTTGGGACTTCCTTATTTTTTCTTTGATGGTCATTGCTATAAAGAACCGTTTTTAGCATTAAAATGGCAGGTTTTTAGGCCGTACAAGTCTTTTATTTTGATTAGAACGGGAGTCTCTCTACTCGTCTTCACGCATGGTCGAGTAACACACAAGTATTGCCCTTGGGCCCTGGCCTAATGTTATCCCCGCCGGGCGTACATTTGAATATTTGGAGAGTAGCAAAGTATATATATATATATGTTAAACACAGACCGTGCATGGAACATATAAGTTTCTCAGGGGACCATTCTGAGTTTGTGTGTGTGTATATATATATATATATATATATATATATATATATATATATATAAAACGTAAATTAGATGTAAAAAAAAATTCTTAAACCCTTGATGTGTTCATTTTGATGTAAATTTGTATGTAGTAAACCTTCTTAAAACATCTTGGTTTGCCCGCTAGTTAATTTAACCAAAATTTGTTAGATTAATCGAGTTTTTTTTTTTTTTTTTGAAAAGATTGTGTAGCGTGTAAGATGTATGCGTATGTATTGAGGAGTAGGAAGGGGGGGGGGGAAGTGCGTGTGAGCATGTTGGACTGCTCACGGGGTAGATGAGAGAAAAAGAAGGCTGAGGAGGACAAGTGACGGGAGTTCGAGCATTCATTCTCTCTCCATAAGTACTTCCCTGATCGATTGGTGTCTACATTATTCTTTATAATTAATTTTTTTATATGTAATTGGGTATTATTTAATGAGTTTACATATTTAGGTTTTGGGAATTGTATTGAAGTTGGTATAAGAATATTTTTGCCCCCCCCCCCCCCCCCCCCCCCCCCCCACCCACCCACCACCCACCACCACCTAGAGTTTCGGATAGTTCTTTTAGAGATTGTTTGTAAAAAAAAATCATAAAGATGACTAAGTAACTATTGTGGCTTTTAGTTTTTGAGTTTTTTTTAATCCTGAAAACTAATAAAATATTCAAAGAACAACAGGAGGATGTTACCAATTACTAATTTTTTTTTGCTTTTCAAAAATTTTTGTTGGCGATTTATTTTTGTTCATCCGAGAACTTACGTTTATACGAACACGTAACACGAAAAGGATGTGCGTAGGCGCGTGTACGTCAGTCAGCCAGTCGGGTGACTAGGACTCGTGATTTAGGTAGAAATGTTGTTCTAGAAATCCTCATAGGGGCTTTAGTTTGGTTTCGATTTCACGATAATTTTAATAGGTTGTTGTTGTAACTTTACCAGAGTTTATTTTTTAAAGTATTAAATTTAGGCTATAACAATTTGTGGTTGTTTTAAGGGTGCGCTTAGCTTGCCCATGTCTCTCTCTCTGCTCGTTCATATATATGTATATACTCGCACCGCATTGGGTACCTGACATCAACGGAAATTCTTTACACACACACACAGAGGCGGATTTAGACAGTCTTCCGGAAGACGGTCAGGATTTTCAGTGAATTTTTTTGATATTTTAATAATATACCTTATGAACCTTTGAACCTTATGTTGTTTCGTGTGTTGGTCTCTCTTCACACGGAGGTCAAGCTGGCGGCCCCGCCTCTAGGTCTGGCCTGGTGGAGGAGCGAGTTGCTTTCTTGCGCGCTCCACCGTACATAGCCAGGCACGCCCGGCTCATCTGGTACTGTCCTGAGCCAGGCATCCAGTCTTTCCTTGAAGACTTCAACTTTGACCCCCGTTACGTTTCTGAGGTCCTTAGGAAGCTGGTTGAAAAGTCTTGGCCCCCTGACAACCAAACTATTTTCCTTCAGGGTTTATATATAATGTCATATATAATATTTTGATAAATATGATGTAATTTTCCAGTTTTTTTTTTTTTTTCATTTCGTTTAAAAATGTTATAGCAACTTGAAAATGTACTTCTGCCAAAAAGGTGCAAGCGAAAATTTCAAGATTTACAATAGTTCCGTACACATTTTTTACTTTTCAAATTTTGGAAGACGGTCAGCCCAGAAGGCTGGATCCGCCCCTGACACACACAGTTCGAGTCCGGTCGGAATTAATTTTAAGAAATAATGGATCTTCCTGTAGAAGTTTATATTGTTTTTAAACTTTTTTTTTTTTTTTTTTTTTTTCAGTGGAAGATCTCGCGCGCGTGTATAGATAAGTTCACATTTAGTGATTGGTTCGTGTTTTTCTTTTTTTTAGCTCCATCTCCATTCTTTTAACCTTTTTTTTTCATTCGTTATGTATTGATATTTCGTGCTATTTATCGACTCTGTTTGGACTTTATTCTTGGACTTTATTCGGCCATCTTTTAATTCTTTATCTTTAAACCATTCAGTTTGGAGTTGTAAATATTACGGCGATCAAGTTTGTGACAACTCATCGCCGCCTCTGATTGGTCGGCGGGTTGGAGGGTTGCCAACGAAGAATTTTAGGACTCCAAACTCCAAAGCTCAGCTGTTTCCCCTCAACTTAACTTTATTTTATATCTGAGGATGAGTGATCGTCTTTTGTTTTTTCTGTAAATATCGAATGTCGTGTAGTTGGAGGGATACCGCACTTAGCCCCTTTTTTTGGGAGTGGTTCGTATGAATGTTGTAAAGGGGTGTATTTGTGCCATGTTGTCCCGTTCCTGGTTTTATTTCCATCGTGCCACCCTTCTTTCCCCAATTCCTACCTATAGGCTCATCTCCGTTTCATTGTACGACCCCAAAGTAACTTGTCTACACGTCGCACGGCCAGTATTTTAAATAAATGAGCGCCACTACTCGTTCTTGGGCAGTTATGCGTCTCCCAGCCCCTTCCTCACTCGCATGGATATACAGTAGTGATATGTCGCATCCGCATAAAAATCAACATCCGCGTCCGTACCTGCGGGATGCGGATGCTACGGATATGTACTATTTACTAAATTGTTATTTTTGAAGCGCAATTTGCCCCTCATTCAGTTCAAATACTGAAACTTGCGCAGCATTCATTTGATCTTTTAATGTAACTGGCAATGTTTGTTGTGTATTCCAAAGGGTGGTGGTTGAGGAAAGTGTTTGGTGGCGGATGCAAGACGAGTTTGGTCCCCATCCCGCATCCTGGTAACAACGCAGTTGTGTGGCGAAAACTCGTCCAAAAAAAGTAGTGTATGTAAAAAATTATAATTACAAAATAATTATCTAATATCATCGAATATCTAATATTTAAAATAACCAACCAAAAATCGGAAGTTAATTAATAAATTAAGTATAAATTTAAACCATCTTATCGAGCTAACAAATTTACGCATGAACATTCGCATCCGCACGGATGTCAAAGTTTGGCATCCGCATGCGCGGATGTCTGAAATCTGACATCCAATACATCACTAATATACAGTCGTGTACGAAGGTCGTGGTCGCCGACAATCTCGCATTACAGCGACAAACGCAAACGTACGAGATTTTTGCGCGCGACCGTACTTTGAAAAAGCTCGTAAGCCTAAATTACGGGTGTGATAAAAATACTCGAAATGGATGGGCATAGCGTAGGCCTCTCTGCCTCGCTCGCGGATTAGAGCCCAGTAAAGAGTTGGTTGCTCCAGTCAGTCTCGTAGAAATGTGATATTTTTGTTGACGTTAAATTTACCCCTAATTGCTAATTAGGTCGAAAACGGGATATTGGATAAGGGACGTTTTTCGTCTACCTAGAAATGTTTCAAATTTTCTGTTTTGCGTGTTGGGAACGCGAGCAAAAGTGTCCTCGGGTGGTATAAACACTGGGCCCCTTTTCGTGGCATTCCTGTTCCAAATGTTTATGGCCCAAAAAAAAAAAAAATTAATTAAAAGTATTTAAAAGAGAAAAAATTGGCAGAAACAATTTTTGTATTTTTTCGGTTTGACAGCCTGCAGAAAAAAAACAACTTTTTCATTTAGTTAATGTTTATTACATTTCGGAATAATATATTTTAGTTTAGACAAATGAAAAATAGTATTAAGAAAATAGGTGAAAGTGGAAAAAAATATAAAAAAGACTACTAGCAACACGGGCATTTTATATTTTTTTTATTTCCCGGAATCATTACAATTTCAGAGACTGTAGGTCTTGATAAATTTAATTTATTGAAGGAAAAATTTGCCACAATATTAGTTCGCATACATGTTTATTTTAGTTTAGAGTAGATTTAGTTCATTTTTCAGTTTTGTTCATAACTGAGCAATATTATGAGCATGGAAGAAGTGTAGTTTCAGCTCTTAGAAGGTGATTTTGACATCTGAAAATTTGTCTTAAAAGATCTTTGAGCTGAAACTACACTTCTTCCATGCTCATAATATTGCTCAGTTATGAAACGCAGCTGTTCCACAGTCCATGCAGTCATCTTGAAGGGTTAGTTTTAACTAACACTTTTATTTTGTTTTGTATCTTATCTTGTCTTGTATTGTCAAAACCTATACAATCCTGTACAAACTTGTAACTATCCTCTTTCGAATGATGCGTATGATTTTATAAAAGGACTTATACTTTAAGAGTTACGGGGGTTTCTTTTGGGTCCCATTTCTCTGGATCACCCTTTATATATGTATATATCTCTATCTCTCTCATCCGACTTCAGCTTTATATATTATAGATAATTTTGAAGTGGTTCCAGAACAGTCGCCCCGGTGCCAATTCATGGCTACGGTACCGTCAAACTGTAGGCTCTACCAACTGGTTAGGTTAATTGAATGCCCGGTTAGGTCAACTGTACGCCCCTGACGATTGGTTAGGTTAAGTAATATTTTCTTTAGTTTGTTGTCAAAACTAACGGAAATATCACGACTTAACCTAACCAATCGTTAGGGCCGCGCGGTTGACCTAACCGGGCATTCAGTTAATCTAACCTGGCACTAAATTTTTCCGTAGGTTGCCCGTATTGATCGTTTAAGCGTGGTAATTTTACCCGGGATTTTGCTGTTAGTCTTATTTTTAATTTTTTCCACTTTCAGGTCTATTTTCTTTACTATTTTTCATTTCTGTAAACTAAAATGTATTATTCTGAAATATAATAAACATTAAATAAATGAAAAAGCTTCTTTTCTTTCGTCAACCGAAAATATCCCATTTTTTTTTCTTTTTAAAGCATGAAAAATTAGTAATTGGTAATATTTTTATTAATATTTTTTTCATAGTTCTACTTTTGGTGACGTTAATAAAAAAAAATCTTATTACTAATTTTCTTAGGGTTTTCAACAATTTTAGGGGTCTAAGCGAACTTTTCTCCCCGATAGGTTACTTACAGGAGCAAATTGCAGAACAGTTCCAAAGAGCATAAAAATTATAAAAATATTAATTTTTGAAACAAAATTAATTTTATTTTAGTGAAATTTTGGTGAAAAATAAATTCATAATTTTGATTTGAGGAATTCCGTTAAAGTCTGCAAAAAACTGTGAAAAGATGATGAAGCAAACGGAATTCCGTTTTCAAAGGAATTTGAATTGCGTGAACGCAGTTCTTGGAATTTTTGCTCCATTTGTAGGGGAAGTATTATTCTTGAGCTCCTTTTGCTTGATTTGGGGCCCCGTTTCGTGGGTATGGGTAATTAAAACGTTTTGTACACCGCGGGTTAGAAGTATGGTTAACTTTGGTTTTGCTTTTGGCCGAATTGTTCATTCTGACGAAGGTCAAGCTCGTCACTCCACCTTAGACCTACAGTTTAACGTGGAATCAGAACCACGCCCCCAGCAGCAGCAGCAGTCCAGTGTCTTAACCACTAGCCTACCCAGGGTACCCATTTATCTACTAACCAATTTTTTTTGTGTGGAAGCATGAAGAGCTGGGTTTTGCTGCGCGCCACTTGCCGTCACTGGGTCTCGACTCTCGATCTCGGGACCGATGGATTCGTACTCAGCGACGCTAGCCACTACACCACCGAGGCGCATCACTTATTTATTTAGCGTGTTGACGGGGTGGCTTTTTCAGATAAAATGTTTTTGTTTAGGTCCAAGATCCTGGTTC